>JTEE01000320.1:1528558-1544009 GCA_002896455.3 Chlorella sp. ArM0029B | reverse complement strand
TGGCCGCTGGCCGCTGGCCATTGCTGGCCAGGGAACGACCGGGGGTCATGCCTGGCGGCGGCATGGCGAGCGCGCTGTGGGCCGTTGCAGGCTACATCAGCGGCTGGCTTCAGATGCTCCATGTGCTACATAGTGTCGAGCTGTGGTTTAGATGCTTGCTTAGGCCGCAAAACATCGGGGCTGTCTCGCATAACCAGTGCAGCTCTGAGCAACGCGGCTTTGCGAGGCGTCACCGGCTCGCACGGCATGGTATTCTCTGCCTGGTGTTTCAGCCTTCTGCCTACCTTCCATACCTCTGTCAAATGGGCCTAATCTTGACACATGATGTGCATGCACACGATGAGTATCTGTGCACCGTCAACACTGGCCAGGTTTCGCCCATCATGACAGCTTACGTGTGCGCACACGTTAGGTATCGTGCGCCGTCAACCCTGCACGGCTCTCGTCAACACTGGTCAGCTTACAAGCAGTTGGTGGGGAGCGGTTGGTGGGGAGCGTTGCGACTGGAGCTCAGGTGGAGAGGACAGCGAGTGCCGCACACGGCGTTTCGTGTATCTAGCTTGCAGGCACAACAGGTAGCTCTCAGAAGTCCACCTCAAACATGGGGAAGACAGCCGACAGGGGCCCGCCCAGCAGGTCGGCCAGCAGGCACAGCTGGGCGCCCTGCAGTGGGGGGGAGGGGGAAGGGGACAAGTGGGGATTTCAGAGAGCGTTGCCATGCTTTGCATGCTCTGCTCTGCTATGCTCTGCTATGCTCTGCTACGCTCTGCTACGCTATGGTCTGGACCGGGAAGAAAGAGCTGAAGAGCTGTTCGAGGTGCTGGCCTGCTACTTCCCAGTGACATTCACCCCGCCCCCCGGCGACGTCAACCGGTGCGGGTTGGGGCAGCGCGCGCGCAGCGGGATGCCGGTTCACCCGCACACCTCAGCCCACAGCAGCTGCATGGCAACTCTCTCATGCCATGCTGCTCTGGCCCTGTGCCCCTGGCCTCCACCCTTGGCCCTGCCTGCCCACTGGGTTCCACGCACCCGCCTGGTTGGCTGCAGGATCGCGCGGGAGGATTTGGCCGCCGGCCTGGGGTCCACCCTGGCGGCTGAGCCCCTGTTTGCCCCCTTCCTGCTGCCTCTGGCTTTGGAGAAGCTCAGCTCGAAGCTCAGGTATGGCGGTCGGAAATGGCTAGGCACACTTTCGGCTATGCCGTATGCATGCAAGGGGCAGCCGTTTATGCTGCCCCTGGCGCTGAAGGAAGCCAGATCAACGCTGACTTGTATGTGCGCATGCAGTGGTTGCCTCATGTGTGTTATGTACGGTATGTCAGCAGTAAGTTGGTATTGCATGGGCTGTCACGCCAGCTATTGCCTGAACACCGCCTGAAAACCCCCATCCTGACCCCCGCCTGGCCCTCACATGGCCCCCGCCCGACCACTACTCCCCTCGTTTGCCCCTTCTTGCTGCAGGCAGGCCAAGATGGACTCCCTGTCGCTGCTGGGGGCCTGCGCTGCCAGCTACGGCCCGGAGGCACTGTCCAGCCATGTCAGCATGTGGTCAGCGCTGCGTGCTGAGCTGGCATCACCTGCAGCTGGCATCACCTGGCATCGCCAGCGCCAGCGCCCCGCCTGCAGCCGCACCCTGTGCTTGGGCATGCCTGGCAGCTGTGAGCCGGGGCCTGGCCATGCGAGGCCACCCTGAGGCGGGTGCAGCAATCAATTGCACCCTATGCAGCCTGGATGCGGCAGCACAGCGGTGGCAGCAGCAGGCGGGGGCAGACGACGGCCGCCTGGCGGGTGGAGTGCAGGCTGCCGCACAGTTTCTGGGGGCCGTGCTGGACGAGGGCGGCAGTGGGAGCGGCGCCGGGCTGGGCACACAGTCGTATGCAACCGCCCGGCCGCTGTGTCAGCAGCGGCTCTACACGGCAGCCAGCAGGAAGCTGCTGCCGCTGCTGCAGCGCAGCCTGGAGCAGGCTGGGCGGGCGGGATCGCCGGCCGGGCAGGACCCGCGTCCGGCGCTGGCAGCCCGCCACTGCTGCTGGCATTGAGGCATCTGCTGCAGTCAGCTCCCTCGGCTGCGCTGCAGCAGCACCAGGCGGGAGTGCTGCCCTGGCTGCTGCAGTGCCTGGCGGCACCGCAGGGCGGCCCGCTGGCAGACGGAGAGCTGCTGCAGGCGCTGGTGCTGCTGCTCAGCGGCGCACTGATGAGCGATGCAGGTGAGGCTGGGCACAGGTTGCGTGGGCCGCTTAGGCAGGCAGGCTGGCAGGGCAGGCAGAGCAGGTTTAATGGCAGGCAGACAGGCGGGCTGGCAGGCTGGGCAGGCAGGGCATCCTAGTGCGTCGCGACCGCCTGGGCAGCAGCGTTCTTGCCACCTGCCGCCGCCTCCTGTTGTGCCGTGGCGGCCCAACCTCTGCGGTGCTGCACACCCAATGCACACCAGCCGACATGCTCTTCGTACTGCTCCCTCCCTCTGCCACAGGCCGGCAGCAAACCGAGGCGGAGCTCCTGCCATGGCCGTTGCCCACTTTACTGGAGCTGGTGCAGTCCGCCCACGGCGGCAGTACGCAAGGCGGCACTGCAGTGCCTCATGCTGCTGCTGAACCTCCCCTATGCCAGCCTGCACCCCTACTGCCGCCAGGTGGCAGCAGTTATTTTGCAAAACAGGCGCTGCTCGTGTCTATGCACGGAGGCCACGGTCTCCAGCATCTGCCCTGCAATGGCTGCGGTGCGTGCCATGCCGGCCCTGCTCCTGGAGCGGCAGCAAACTGTTGCCTTGGCCATTGCGCACAGAGTGCCCAGGGCGTTGCAGTCGCGGTTTGAACAGGGTAAGCACACATTTGAAACAAGTAGTAGGGCAAATGATGTACTCATTAGACATCGTACTCTTGCCAGACAAAGAAAGGAAACATAACGAAAGCTGCCACGGTGATGCACCCAAGAAGTGAGGACCATAAGCTGGGCAGCAGCCAGCTGCCCACCTGTTGCTTGCTATAGCAGCTGCCGCTGGCCCACAGCCGTCTGCCCGCACCCTACTCAGTGGTCGGTGCATCTGAGTGCTGGCTTGCATCTTCGGACCCCTGGCCGGCATCCTCCGACCCCTTGGCCGCGCCGCCTGCGGCAGCACAGAAGGAGGGGGCAACGGGAGGTGGTGTGAGAATGGGAGATGAGGTTGTATGCGGCTGTGTGAGGCTGTGTAAGAATGGGAGACAAGATGAGCAAGCTCTGGCGTGCGTGGCATTGGTGCGTGGCATCGGCGCACCCTGGAAACGCTTGGACAGGGATGAACCACCCACTTTGAAACAGCATAAGCATGAGCTCACCCTTCTTCTCCAGGAGGTCTGCGAGCGCCTGCGTCTGCTGCAGCTCCCCGGCAGTTGCGGGCGTGCCCATGCGCAGCGCCTCCATCCGCTGGCGGTGCTCACGCTGAGCGCGCTCCTCCTGCTGGCGGTGCTCACGCTGAGCGCGCTCCTCCTGCTGGCGGTGCTCTCGCTGAGCGCGCTCCTCAATCTGGCTGTGCTCACGCCGAGCACGCTCCTCCTGCTGGCTGTACTCGCGCTCAGAGCTGCGCGCCGACTCCAGCGACTCGATGCGGGACAGCAGGATCTTGTTCATCTTCTGCTGCATCTTCATCATCTGGCGCTCGGCAGATGCCCTGCCGCCGCTGCCACTGCCACCGCTGTCGCTGCCGCCGCCGCCTCCGCTGCCACCGCCACCCCCCTTGCCGCTGCCGCCGCCGCCAAACGCGGAAGCGATGCCCTGCGCGGTTTTAGCAACCGCCCCCAACTTGGACAAAAACTCAATCTTGTCTTTGTCAGGCAGCTTGTCCTGCACCCACTCTGCCAGCTCCTTGAAACCAATGGCCTCCGTGAGCCCAGTGTTGCTGTCGCGGCTGGCGCTGTCGATGGCGCTGGCGCTGTCGATGGCGCTGTCAATGCTGTCGCTGTCGATGGCGCTGCCGGTGTTGGCCAAAGGCTCCTTCAGCAGCGAGCTGTCAAGCCCCGTGCCGCTGCCAGCAGAGAGCGGCGCACTGTCCATCGGCCCCATCGGCCCAGAGCCGTTGCTGCCGCCGCTGGCGCGGCTTGCCCCCAGCATCGACCGCTCCATGGCGTGCCGAGGAGGCCCGGCAAAGTGCCCGCGGGCAGCCTGCGGGCGGGCGGTCAACGGGGGCGCCAGCCCGCGCGGGTTGGCCCAGGTGGATAGCAGCGCTGCCATTTTGACGACGAGCGGATGACGTTGGCGCCAGGCGCAAACTTGAGTTGGCGTGCTGCGCATGCCTTGCATGGGACAGCTGTGCACAGCCACACAAGTGGCCAGCCAGCTGGGTGCAGCCCAAAAGTGCAGCACTAGCGAAGTGACAGCTGCATCACTTGCTTGGCAACAACAGTTTGCGTTTGCCCGCTCTTGGCAGCATGCCTCGCGATTGCCTGTCTCTCTTTCTCCCTCTCTGAGAACAAGACCATCCGGAGTGTGGCGTGCCGAGCTTGCCGGGCTGCCTTGCGCTGAGGATGGCTAATCAAGGGTGCATAGACTCAGCCTTCCCAACCCCTTCCCATCTGCAGCCCCAACCCCGTCCTGGCAGGCCGCGGCGCGCGCCTGCTCAAGGCATGCGTGCTGGGTGCTGCGCTGGGCTCGCTGATTGCCAGCATGTGGCGTCACCCACGTGAACTCGTCCGACGGCCTGGCGGCGGCCTGAAGGCCATCGACACCCTCTGGGGCCTCAACGACACAGCCGTGGACGCCGGCAAGGGCACCGTGGCGGCGGTGGGACTGCTTGAAAGCAGTAGGAAGTGGCCAAGGCAACTTTGGACAGCAGGGTGCTGCTCTCGTGCTGGTCGGGAGGGTGTGTGTATTGCCTGCTCCCGTCTTCCAGAGCGCGCTCCCTGGCAACCGCTGGCTCATTCCCTGCCCTGCTCCCCCATTGCATGCGCCGCATGGTCCCAGCCGCAGGCAGGGGCTGTGCCTGCTGTGCCTGCTGTGCCTGCTGCGGCATGTCCTGCTTTGGTTCGAGTGGAGGGATAACACAAACCCTCATGCCTCACCCTGGAGCACCGCCGGCGTCCACCCTGCATGCCTGCGCTGCCTGCCCCACCCCCCACCCTCCCTCTGCCTGCTGCTGCTCCGCCTGCACGTGTTCTGTGCTTTGTAGCGACTGCATCACATCAAGTTGCGTGCCAAGAAGGGACGACATCATATGCCATAGCAGTGCTGTGCATCAAGTTCGGCAGGCTGTCTGTCAGGACTATTGGGGGCAGAGAGTCCGAGACATGGGGGGGACAATGGGATCACAGCATCTGAATCGGGTTCAAAGTTTGCAGCGATAGGCACGGCACTGCTGGCGCTGCTGAGAGGGGAAGAATGGGGTGCCTGGCAGCTGTGCCACGCTGGCTCAGGGCCAGCTCAAGCTCAGCTTCCAGAGCATTCAAAGCGTGCGGGCGCAAGCTCACTCCTGGGTGAGGGTCACGGGCTCGCCGTCCCACTCCACGCTGCAAGTCAGGGGGCGGGGGGAGCATGGAGGAACTCGTTGAAATGTCACACCGCATGGAGGAACTCGTTGAAATGTCACACCGCATGGAGGAACTCGTTGAAANTGTGATCTTCAATCACCGCACGCCAGCATGGTGAACACACATGTCTTGTGGTGTGTGCGAACTTGGTGGCACACGGCTGTGGGATGGCATGCGTGGCTGGTCTGTGCCAAGGCCTCAGGTGACGTGCTCTGGGCACAGCAGGCACAGCAGGCACAGCAGGTTTCCGTGTGTGCAGGTTGTGAAAAAGTAGTGCGTCACGGCCCTGACCCGCCCGCATGCCCCGCCAAGCCCACCAACCCTGCCCGCTCACCTCCCTGACCACCCGCTTGCTCCCCCACCCCGTGACGCCTGCCTGCCTGCCTGCCTGCCTGCAGTGGACGGCGAGAAGGACCCCCGCTGCCTGCTGCTGTGCTTTGAAGCGGTGCAGCGCCTGCTGGAGTTGTACCACGCGCAGCCCTAGGACTCGCTGTGCCACGACAGGCTGGAGGTGGGTTTTTGTTCATGCATTCATCCACTCAATGACCCCCGCATGAGCTGGCGCGGTGTGCTGCCTGTCGCTCCAACGCTGGTGTGGGGGACTTCCCCCGCACCACTTGTTCTGTTCTCGGTCTTGTTCTGTTGTCGGTGCCACTCCTACCACCCTTCCTCATGGCTGACCTGGTGGGAGTCTGTTGGTGCCACTCCCAACAAAGCTTCGAAAAATACTTTCAGAGCTTCAAAACGTGACACTTGATTATGTCTTTCACTGGAGTTCACGGGGAGTGTTGCTCCTTTCGTTGTTTACTTGTGGGAAAGTCGAACTCGTGCTTGCTGTGACACAGCAGCGCACAAGGTGGATGGATGTGATTTTGGCTGATTCTAGATGGCCTGTTTTGGGCCCCACCTGCTGTTGCTCCAGAGTCAAGCCAAGCCGTGCCACCGACGGCTGCAGGCGGGGCGGGCAGCCGGGCGCTGGTGGCTGCTGGCCGCTGCTGGGCTGCTGTCCTCCCGCGCGTCCTGCCTCACTGCCCCTTCCTCCCCTCTGTTGTACCCAATCCCTTGTCAAGCCCCTGGACCCTGCTGCTCTCCTCTCTTGTCCCCACTCCCCTGTCCCCACTCCCCTGTCCACTGCTGGCACACTGCTGCCGCCGCCGCTGCTGCCGCCGCTGCTGCTGCCGCTGGTGCTGCCGGATGCGTCCTGCTGTGCCTGCTGTGCCTGCTGTGGTTTCACTACGAGTTGGAAGTCGTAGACAGCGGGGAACTGGGTGAGGGAGTCCAGCAGCAGGCCGGAGGCGCGGTCTGTGTTCTCCACGTATTCCGGCGGGTCGAACTCGCCGCGCATGGCTGCACGGCAGGGGAGGCAGGAGGGGAGGGTTGTGTGGGAGGGTCAGGCGTGCTGCTGTACAGAAGCAGGCGAGGGAAAGCGGTGGAGTGGCATGCAGGTGGCGGCATGCAGGGGGGGCGGGGCATGCAGCAAGCGGCAGCGGCTGAGGCTGGAAGACTTGATGTGGGCCGGAGGGGGGTTATAACTGAGTCGCGAAGTGCTGCACTGGCAGCGCACAGCAGGCACAGCGTACTGCACTGGCAGCGCACGGCAGGCAGGCTGCTGCCCAGCAAACCTCGCACTGCAACGTCGAGCGTACCTCGCACTGCAACGTCGAACCGCGTGGCTCCAAATTCGTTCACCACTTTGCCCGTGGCAGAGTCGATCAACTCGGTCCCGTCCTCGGAAATGCAAAGCCCCTGCAGCTCTGGCGGCAGCTCGCCGCTGCTGCTGCTGCTGCTGCTGCTGCTGCCGCCCGCACCAGCCGCCTCCCGCCTGTTGCTGCTGAATCGCGCAGGCTTGTATTTCTGGAGTGGTGCAAAAGCGCGCTGCCCGGCAGGCAGCCGGCAAATAGCCGCGGCGCTAAGAGTCGCGAGCATGGCTGTTCGCTGCTGCACAGCTGCTGAAACAAATGTGATCAAGGTGGAAAAAGTCAATCAGCAATGGCCGCTGGCCGCTGGCCGCTGGCCATTGCTGGCCAGGGAACGACCGGGGGTCATGCCTGGCGGCGGCATGGCGAGCGCGCTGTGGGCCGTTGCAGGCTACATCAGCGGCTGGCTTCAGATGCTCCATGTGCTACATAGTGTCGAGCTGTGGTTTAGATGCTTGCTTAGGCCGCAAAACATCGGGGCTGTCTCGCATAACCAGTGCAGCTCTGAGCAACGCGGCTTTGCGAGGCGTCACCGGCTCGCACGGCATGGTATTCTCTGCCTGGTGTTTCAGCCTTCTGCCTACCTTCCATACCTCTGTCAAATGGGCCTAATCTTGACACATGATGTGCATGCACACGATGAGTATCTGTGCACCGTCAACACTGGCCAGGTTTCGCCCATCATGACAGCTTACGTGTGCGCACACGTTAGGTATCGTGCGCCGTCAACCCTGCACGGCTCTCGTCAACACTGGTCAGCTTACAAGCAGTTGGTGGGGAGCGGTTGGTGGGGAGCGTTGCGACTGGAGCTCAGGTGGAGAGGACAGCGAGTGCCGCACACGGCGTTTCGTGTATCTAGCTTGCAGGCACAACAGGTAGCTCTCAGAAGTCCACCTCAAACATGGGGAAGACAGCCGACAGGGGCCCGCCCAGCAGGTCGGCCAGCAGGCACAGCTGGGCGCCCTGCAGTGGGGGGGAGGGGGAAGGGGACAAGTGGGGATTTCAGAGAGCGTTGCCATGCTTTGCATGCTCTGCTCTGCTATGCTCTGCTATGCTCTGCTACGCTCTGCTACGCTATGGTCTGGACCGGGAAGAAAGNGGCGGCGTATGCGGCAGCAGCCACGCAGCCAGCATCAGCGCTGGAGGTGGCTGGCGAGGAGTGGCTGCGCGCAGGCGTGGCATGGCGCAAGGCTTTTGAGGCCCTGGAGGCTGCACGGAAGGCGCAGCCAGAGGCGGCCTCAGTGCAGCAGGCGGCAGCAGAGGTGGAGGCGGCGCATCGCTCCAAGAGCCAGCTGCGCGCCCTGCGCCAGCCGAGTGAATGAGGACCTGTTGCAGTTGGGCCTGGCAGGTGCGATCACTGCTGCACTCGGCTGCGGCGGGGGCTGAAGTGGCGGGTTGGTGCAGAGCACCAATTGGATGCCTGGCATGCAAGCGCCGGTGCTGCCCTTGTAGCAACCACGCGTGGTGAGAGTGCTATGCATAGATGCATGCACGGATCCGTGCACGTGCGTTTCCCCTGTTATGCCATGCTGGCTGCCTTAGAGGTCACCTTATCACGTTGCTTCCCCATTTGCAGGCTGGCACTGATTGCTCAAGCTCACCACAGCTGCTAGTGCGGCAGCAACGGCTTCAATACGGCGCTGCTGCGCAGCCATCGGAGTGATGTGCTGCGGCTGACGCCGACTCCCGTTCACCAGAGCGAAACAATTTTGATGTTCACTGCTTTTCTTTAGGTGTTCTTGCTCGCCCTGCCTCTTGTGTTGCCATGTTCCTCTCTTTCATTGACCAGTCCTCTCCCTCGCTACATTTCACATCCCACTCTACGGACGCCCTGTTTGATCTGGCGCCCCTTGGTAGTGGTCAACATGCACATCACGTCTCTAGCACTAGCGCCTCACCTCCTCCTGGCCCACTGGGCGGCCCCAAGGCTGCTGATCACGTTGAATTTTCACATTGATTACTGTTGGGCAGCTATTTTTATTGCAAATGTAATGTGAGTTTTCAGTGTCAAATGACGCAGGGGCCTTAGTGCATCTCAATTGCCGAGGTCAAGGCTGGCCAGCTGAGGTTGTGCGAGCAGGTAGGCCTCCCGGTCAGGAATCCCCCTGACACGGGTATGCAGCATCCCCCCTCTGCTCACATTGGGCGGCACATCTGCCGATTTCCTGCACCATTTCCCGTTCTGTTTGTTTCTTTGTGATCCTGGTACCACTAATGTGTTGTTCAACCGCCCCACACCGCCTGTGGGACCGCCCAGCAGCGATGTCGCCAAGTCCCGGAGCCCCTCAAGCATTTGGGGCCCCGGAAACCTGATCAAGAGCGATCTAAAGTGTGGTTGCACGCAGCGGCAGCAGCCGGCGACGCGTTWTAGGGCCGGCCTGGGGAGTGGCGGCGGGCGGGCTGGCGGCAGGGCAGATGCAGCAGTGGCCACGTGCGGTGGGGGCTCAGGGTGTGCGCACAGCAGAACAAGCCTTTCAGAGCATTCATATGGGCGTGGTGGGTGTGCGGGCTATGCAGGGCACCTGCGCGCGCTCATGGGAGGGCTGTGCACGGGTCGGGAGGTCGCGCCGAGTGCCGCGGCCAGTCGCAGCCCACCCGCCCGTGCCTGTGCTGCCGTGCAGGGTGCTTGTATGGCCGCGCTGGTGTCATGCCCTTGCCTGACACTATTGTGGGTCATGTAAAGCAGTGCGGTGCGGTGGGCACACTCGCACACGCCCGCAGGCATGCCAACTGCTGCCGCTTGGGGGGGCACTCCCGGGCGCTGCTGTGCGGTGCCGGGCGATGCTTGTGGGGCTGCTTGCAGGCTGCGCTGCTTGCTGAATCATGCACCCCTCTTGCAGGGTCGCTGCTGGGGTGTCTGGGGGGCGGGCGGCGCAGGCGGGCGCATTCGTGCACGCCCGCAGGCATGCCAACTGATGCCGCCCGGCGGCCTGCTCCGGGGCACTGCCTGGCGCTGCCTGGCACCGCCTGCGGCGCTGCTTGCGGGCTGCGCTGCTAGCTTAATCGTGCACCCCACTTGCAGGGTCCTTGAATAGTCCCCGTCTGCCACACTCATCCCTCTGCCTGCTCTTTTCCTCCCTTCAACTGACCTACCTATGCATCTGTAGCAAGCAAGCATGCACACACACACAGTTCTCGAACAAGCCCTAGGCAGCTGCGCCTTCCCCCTGGCCCACTCTGTTGCCGCTGGCTGGGCGCGACCGCAACCCCGCCTCAGGGCGGCCCTATGGCTGCTGGTCTGTTCACAATCTAATCTGAACTGTTGTGCAGGTGAAATAGTTGGTAGTAGTCCAAGGCGAAACGACACAGGAGCCCTCGTGCGTCCAAAGGCCGCAGCTGCTGCCGAGGCAAAGGCCTGGCCAGCCGAAGCGGTGTCAATCCAGATCACTGCCGCTTCCCCTCAGCCTGTCTCCTTGATCAAGGGGGTTAAATGCGCTGGTGGGCATATCAACCCACATTCAAGTTATCGAGCGCCTCAGCCAGCTCTGGAACCCTGCGTCAGCCGCTGCCGCTGCCGCCTCCGCCACAGCGTGCGCAGCATTCCCAATTGCAGAGCAGCTGGCCGAGCACCGTTGCTCGCTGCGATCCCCCGAAGCCCTGCTGCTCTTTCAGCTGTGGTCCAAGGCAAGAGGCAGCGATAGGCCTCTCCATTGGTGAGGCGGGGCCAGGGCTAGGCGCAGACGTCGCGGCGATTTGCTGCAAAGGTGTACTTCTCGGGTCATTTTTGAATGGCGCGGAGCTGCGTGTGCTCTGCCGCGCCTGCCGCCGCCAGGAACTCCTGCTCCTCACCCACCCACCGCCCTTGCCGCCGCCCCTGCCGCCGCCAGGTTGCTTGCGCCGCCATGGCTACGTCAGGGGCGCCGCCCCCCGCTTGGGTGCCCCTGCTGCACGAGTTGGTGACCACAGAGGCAGACTCTGAGCAGGCATACAGCGAGTGCACGGGGGAGCTGGTGGCACAGTTTAGAAGCGGCGGCTGCTTGGGCGATTCAGCGCCCACACCCATCATTCGGCTGGTGGAAGCCCTGGGCCCGTTTCTGACGAGCGAGAACGATGGCCAGCGTGCGCGCGCCACTGGCGTGCTCGCAGAGGTGCGCGGGAGGTGTGCACAGTGGGCGGTGCGCTTGCACGGGTGCATTGGCTGGCTGCCCACCTATTGGCCCTGCTTTGTCGCTCTCCGTTCCTCCTGGCACGAAGAGGGGAGGCTGTCCCCCGGTCTTGCCCCGCACACATTTACCGTGGGCCCATTTTATCTGCCCTCATCCTCATTCCCTGCGCCTGCTGCTCTCCTTCCCCGCCTCCCTCCCTGCCGGCCGCAGGTGGTGGAGGCAGTGCCAGCATCCGCCGGCACCACCGGCGAGGTGTCCCACCTTGCCCACTTCTTCACCTCGCGCCTCACCNGCCTCCTCTCCTCGCCCTCCCCAAACCCCCAGTGCGTCAAGAAACACAGCCCCGCCCCCCTCAGTAGCGCTCAGTCACCTGAGAGAAGGCGACATCGCTGTCGTGGGGCCCGGGAGAGGCCTCCGGGTGGCTTTGCACCGTCATGGCGCGCATGCTGCGGTACATCATGCCAGCGCACGTCCCGTCGTTCAGGTTGATGAGGCTCACCTGCAAGGGCAGGCAGGCGGGCATAGAGGGGTGCAGGGGCACTCACAACGGCGGTTACAGCAGGCATGGGTGAGGGCGAAGTACAGGGGGTGGACGCGGGGTGTGGTGGGTATGGGAGGCGTACGGCAGAAGTGGGGAGGGGCAGGAACGGAGGCGAGGCGGGGTGGGGTGGGGGTGGGGCATGCACGGGGTGAGATGGGAGGCAGCAAGGGTGACACAGTGGCACGGCCTGTGACAGCCAAGAGACTGACAGCCAGGGGGTAATGGGAGGCCGGCACCTGACGTGTGTAGCGCTGCGGGCGGCTGGGGTAGGGCGGCCACCCAACCCACCACCCTGCCAACTCCCCCTACCCTTGTCCCATGAGACCATTGCTGGCTTCCCGTGGACTTGTAATGTGATGAACTGATTGATTGATTGATTGATTGACTGGTTGACCGACTGATCAACTCAACGATTGATTGATTGACTGGCTGAATGATTGATCGGCTCACCTCGACGTCGTCAGGCAGGGTGGTGGGGTCCACTGCAAAGTTGTGGTTCTGCGCGCTGATCTCAATGCGGCCTGCACAACACAACACCAGTGGGAGGGCGGGCGTCGGGGCTAACAATGGGGGGGTATGGGCCAGGTCGTGTGGTGCTGCGCTTACACGTGTGCAGGGAAACTTCACCGCTGTTTTTGGACAGTGACACAAACACTCGCACATCGCTCACACCCACATACACGGGCATGCTCGAACCCTTACATGATTACACCCACTTTAATAAAAACACTTGTGGCAGAAGCCAACCAACACACTTGGGGTCTCTACGCCTGCACGCCTACACACACACACATACACGGCTACCCACACGTCTACACGCCTTCCCACACCCACACATACACGCCTACCGCCCCACACACAGCGGTGCACAGTTTGGGCGCCCACGCACCGGTGGGGTTGTAGCGCAGCGGGGGGTTGCCTCCGTGGTGCCCAAACACACGCACATGCTCGAACCCTTACACACACTTTCACAAACAGACTTGTGGCAGACCAACAAACCAACCAACACACTTGGGGTCCCCACGCCTATCCACGCACACACAGACAGACACAGCGGTGCACAGTGGGGCCCCCACGCACCGGTGGGGTTGTAGCGCAGCGGGTGGTTGCCTCCGTGGTGCCCAAACTTGAGCTTGAAGGTCTTGCCGCCAAACGCCTGCCCCAGCACCTGGTGCCCCATGCAGATGCCAAACACAGGCTTCTTGCCCAGGATCTGCTTGGCGTTTTCAACAGCGTAGGGCACTGCAGACGGGTCGCCCTGCAGCAAGGGGCAGGACCAATGTGCGGCTGGCTCAATGTCATTGGTTGAGCACCAGTGCGGGGGAAGACGAGAGGAAAGGGCGGTGAGGCAAAGCGGGCTCAAAATCAGCGTGGGCACCGCCGACGGGTTGCACTCTGCACCGGTGGAAAGGGCAGGAGAGAAGAGGAGGAGGGCCACAGGCTGATGACGTGGGGTCCAGGAAGCCAACAGGACAGACACCGTATCGAAGGGGAAGCGAGGAAGGGCGGCCTAGGCAAACGGGATGCGGCGAGGGAATGGTCGCCCTTGCGACTTGCCGGCTCATATGCAGCGGCTGAGCAAGGATCACTAGCCCGCTGCGCCCTTTCCCAGCCCACCTGCCCGCCAGGCTGTCATAGAGCGCCGCCCACCAGCCAGCCACCCGCCTGTGCTGTCACAGGTCAGTGTGACAAGACCCTCATGTGGCGCGCCCCCTTCCATACCCGCACCAACAATAGCACACTGGGCCCACTGGAACCCAGGCACACATTACAGGGCCCACTCATAAAGAGGACGCGGGCAAGGCCCAGGGCCAGCACCCCTCACTGCCCCACCCACGCTGTGTGGCGGGGTTCACTAGACCGGTGTCTCTGTGGCGTGCACACCCTGCCACTGCCACTACATTCTGTTACACTCACCCCCCACCCTGTCACATGAGACCTTGCTGGCTGCCCCTGGACTTGAAATGTGATTGATTGATTGACTGCCTGCCACTGCCTGCCACTGCCAAACCCTGCCACTGCCTGCCACACCCTACTGCCACTCACGGGGCCGTTTGAGAAGAAGACTCCGTCAGGGTTCATGGCCAGCACCTTGTCAGCGGGGAAGTCGGCGGGCACGACAGTGACCTGGCACATACATACGCGGGGAAAGGGTAATGTTGGTCAGCAAGGCAAGTTTTGAGGCAGGGCAGAAGAGATTGGGGAGTCGGCGGGCACCGCGGTGACCTGGCACATACGAGTGGGAAGGGTAATGTTGGTCAGCAAGGCAAGGTTTTGGGCAGGGCAGAAGAGGTTGGAAAGTCGGAAGGCACAACGGTGACCTGGCACATATATACGTGGGGTAAGGGTGTTGCTGGTGAGCAAGGCAAGTTCTTGAGCAGGGCAGAAGAGATTGGGAAGTCGGCGGGCACCACAGTGACATGGCACATACGCGGGGAAAGAGGAACGTTGGTGAGCAAGGCAAGTTTTTGGGCAGGGCAGGAAGAGATTGGGAAGTCGGATTTGGGCGGGCACCACGGTGACCTGGCACAAAAGGGGGGGAAACAAAGAAGGTTGTGTAAGCAGCAGAGGAGGTTGAAAATCGGCGGGCAGCATGGTGACCCAGCGGCGGGGCAGGCACAACAACGGAGGGGGGGAAGACGGTTGGCTGTGATCAGGGCAACAGGGATTGCACGGCGGTGACCTCGCATCCAACGGACACGGCCGGAGCAGAGCAGGGCAGGGCAGGGCAGCGCAGAGCAATAGCACGCAGAGCAATAGCAGCGCAATAGCGGAGCAGAGCAGGGCAAGAGCAGAGCAGCAGCAGGGCCGGGCAGTGGCAGGGCAATAGCATACCAACCCCAGCGCAGACCACGCCCGGAGCAGGGCAGAGCAAGGGCAGGGCAGGTCCGGCCCGCAGGGCACACCCACCTGGCAGCCGAATGAGACGAGGCGGCGCATGATGTTGTGCTTGATGCCGTAGTCGTAGGCCACAACCTTGAGAGGCTTTGCGCCATTCAAGTTCTTGGCTGCACGGGGCGGGGGGAGGAGCTTGTCAATTGCTTGTGTAGTTGGTGTATATAAGACCCCTGAAACTAGGGGTGAGGGTGGGTCCATGAGGGTGCGCACTGGGAGGGGAGGAAGGGGGAGGAGGCGGGGTCAGGGGAGGAGTTTATCGGGTGCAAAGATGGGGATTCACAACGGTGGCTGAAGTGCCGGGAGCGGCTGCAGCATGACGCATACAGCTGCCGGGCTGGGGGCGTGCAGCGACCAAGCAGAAATAGGAGGCATTGGATGGGGAGTGGGCGTTGTGGAGTGCGGCGGCGCATGCCGGGATTGGAGCACTTGCAGGATACACGCTGTGGCGAAAAAAGCGCACACAGCACTCCTTCATCCACCTGTCCCGCTCGTGGCCCCCACCTGGCCGCCTCGTGCCACAAACTACAACAGGTGTCTTTCCTATGCAGCAACAGGCAACAGGATACACTCACCCCCCACCCTGTCCCATGAGACCCTGCTGGCTCCCCCTGGACTTGAATTGTGATTGATTGATTGATTGATTGATTGATTGATTGATTGATTGATTGATTGATTGATTGATTGATTGATTGATTGATTGATTGATTGATTGGTTGA
>JTEE01000320.1:1476067-1503186 GCA_002896455.3 Chlorella sp. ArM0029B | reverse complement strand
CCCACCTGTGCGCAGCGCACACAGCAGCGCGTTGACGATGCCGTGCACGTGGTGCAGCGGGAGGGTGTGCAGGATGCGGTCGCTTTCCTGCCAGCCCCACGCCGTGCACAGCGTGTCCACCATGGCCGCCAGGCTGGCATGCGTGTGCAGAGCACCTGCGAGCAAGAGGGGTGGCAGCGTGCATGCACACGTAGGTGGGCCGCAAGGCAGGTGCTCAGTGCATGGATGAGACACAGAAGTCAAGTAAAGCTGCACACTTTGTAAACCAGAAGAGGCTCCCATTGCGAGGCGAGGCGGACAAAGAGTGAGGCCATGAAGCGTGGCAGCACCGGCGGATGAGCTGTGGCCGGGCACCTGCCTGTCAGCCACAGCTCATCTGCAGGCTTGCCTGCTCCCCTGCTCCCCACCTTTGGGTCTAGTCTAGTCTTTACAGCTTACGCAAGCTTGCACCCTTTGTTAGAGGGGCCTTCAACATCAGTGCATACCCACCTTTTGGGCGGCCTGTGGTGCCGCTGGTGTAGATGATGAGGGCGCCATCTTCCGCTGTCTGCCCCTCCAGCCGCTGCCCAACCTCCCTGCTCAGCTCCGCTGCCTGCCCCTCCTCCAATGGCTGCCCAGGCTCCTGCTGGGGCTCTTCATCAACCACCAACACTTCGGCACCAAAGGGCTGCAAAGGGGCATGCAAAGGTAGGTAACAATGTGTGTAGAGCAGGAAGGCAGGAGAAGGCGCCCCCCGTGCCGCTCCTCATCAAGCAACACATCGGCACCAGATGGCTTCACGGGGAGAGGACAGTTGGCGAAGCGCCAGCTCAGCAATGATGCAGGGGACTCTGAAACAGAGGCGCAGGCGCATTCACCGCCTGCCTCCCAACACATATCAGCCCAGCAACTGCCGCCAACGCTAGCTCGTTCGCGTCAGGCTAATTATGCAACCCTACAAGTGCCAGCGCTCACTCGTGCCAGGCTGGCCATGCGGTCCGCATGGCGCTCGCTGACTAGGACCGACGCCACCTCAGCATCCTCCATCACATATTGCAGCTCCCTGTAGACAAAACAGGGTCGCATGGTTGGCAAAGGTTATGGTAGGGCATAGCCATACAGACTACAGAGAAGGCGGGACAGGCAGCCACGGGGCAAAGGCTGTGGTGCGTGCTTGGAGGAGCAAGCAGGCGGCAGCAGCTGCAGCGCCTGCTTGCCTGTCCGGGTGGGAGAGGCACAGCGGCACCGCGATGCCGCCGTGCATCCAGGCAGCGTACGTGCCAGCCACATAAGCTGCCCCAGGGTCGCACATCAAGGCCACTCGAGGCCCTGCGCCAGGCACTGGCTGCGCCGCTGCCGCTGCCGCTGCTGGCGCCCGGCCTTCCAACTGGCGGCATGCCGACAGTGCGGAGGACAGGATATCTGCATATCTGCACTCCGGGCGAGATAGGTAGACAAACGAGGTGGTTATAAGCTGTGAGCAAATCCCCGGGCAGAGGAGACGGCCCGAAAGTGGCCGTGTGCCGCTGGCGGCGTGGCGGGAGCGGCGGCGGCAGCAATAAGCTGTCGCGAACCCAGCCGAGTTGTCCGATCGGTGGACGATATCACAATGTAACCCACCGGTAGCTGCGCCCGCCCGCCACCAACGCTGTGCGGGGCAAGAAGTTGAGCGAAGGCCGGATGACTTCCATGCCACCTTGCGAGGCTGGCACCGCCTTTCAGTTGAACAGCACAGCAAAACAGCTGGTGCGCTTGATCCGGTAAAGATGCTGGCCGCGGCAAGAACCCCAGGCTGTAGTGCTGGTGCCGGCCGGCAGTACAGCGCGGTCAACGCCTGCAGTCGTGTCCTTGCCGATTACACCCAACAGGCCTCACCACATCTCAGTCAGCATGAGAGCATCAAGCGCGCTTGTGACCACAGTGCAGAGCAACCTGTGCCACTTGCAGCGCCACGCTGCCCTCATGCCGCCGCCCCATCCTCTCCCACCAATTCAATCGACACCTCCCCTGGACGGATCTCTAGCAGCTCCCCCGCTGCCCCTGCCGCCTCAGGCGGAAGATCAGCTGCTGTGGGCCGTCGGCTGAGCCGTTTTGCCCAAAACTGCATCAGCTGCCGCATCTCTGCCTCGCCCTGCAGCCGGGGGTGGTGGGCAGGGGGTGGTGGAGCAGGGGGAGGCGAGATGCAGCAGTGAGGGAGGCAACAGCAGCAGATTCTGTGCAAGTGGCACCAGGCATCCAGGCACGCAGGATGCTGCATCTACAGATGCGGCATGGCATGGCAGCTCAGGCAGGAGCTCATCACACCAAAGCGAGCACAGCAGGGGGGCGCCCTGCCCAGCATGCACAGCATGACATTGTATGCTGCTGCGCCGCACCTGAGGCATGGCGTGCGCTTTGCCCGGCACGCTGTGGCACTCCGCCGTCATACCCAGCGTGCCCAGCACGGCCGCTGTCTGATCCACCGCCTGCTGACTCACAACCTTGTCTTGCGTGCCTCTCGTGATGAGCACGCCACCGCCCCCTACGCTGCCTGCACCGCCTGAGCTGCCGGCATCGCCTCGCTTCTGCTGTGCTGCCGCCTGCTGCTGCTGCTGCTGCTGTGCTGCCACTTGCTGCTGCAGCTCGGGAAGCTGCTCGGGCAGCAGGGCGGCTGAGACAGCCACGCAGCTGCCCAGGGGCTGCCCGCTGGCCTGCTGCTGCCGAGCAAGTTCCAACGCAACCGTGCCGCCCTATAGAGGGCGGTGGGGATGCAGGCACCCATGTGTGTAAGACGGCACATGCAGCAATGAGGCAGCTCGGTAGTAACCGAGCGTGAGATGCCAGTAAGGGCAGGCACCATAATATGGGCCTAGCCCATGCCAGGGCACTGCCACACACACACTAAAAAAATGTTGAGTGGCAGGTAGCAATGGATCGAGAACATGCCCACGATCCCAGCGGCATGCCCCCCTGGCAGCATCCTAATCCGAATCCCCTTTCCCGGTCCAATAGAGCCTATTATGCGGGGTGACTGTAACACACACTCCTGGCAGCATCCCCCCACCTGGCTGAACCCGAGCAAGTGGATGCAGCGTGGCTCGTAGCCGCAGCTTCTGTGCAGCTTCACCAGCAACTGCTGCAGGGCCAACACCGCCTGCTGCAGGCTGCGAATGCGTCGCTGCTCTCCAGGCCGACCCTGCAGGGCAGCGTGGAGTGGCAGGCAGGCAGGCAGGATGGCATGTTGGTTGACACACGGCCAGGGTGAGCGAGGCTGCAGGCAGGGCACACAGCACAGCACAGCACGGCACAGCACAGCACACAGCACAGCACACAGCACAGCACGGCACAGCAGCACGGCCAGCAGCCAGTCTGGTCCCGCGGTGCCTTGCTTAACCACCTTCAGAAGCAAACCCACACCTCCATCCACATCAGACTTTGAAAGCGCCACACATTTTTAACACAGGGGATTGACCTTCAACCAGGCCAGAAAGCCAGCACATTGCACATGCATGCAGGTGTTACTAAGCACGCGATGACCTGGATCATATCAAACTCTGATCAGCTGTCAAGTGCTCACACAACAACAGCTCAAACTGCTGACCTGGACCATCTCAAAAAGTGCTGACCTGGACCACCTCAAAAAGTGCTGACCTGGATCATCTCGAACTCCTCGTCAAAGACAGTGTACCAACTGCGCCCTCCGTCGCTGAAAGGCACCTCCTGAGGCCCACCCAGCGCCAGCGCAGCGGTCTGCATGAGGAGTGGGCAAGATGCCAGGTCGGGGCGGGGCGGGACGGCAAAGGCGCGGCGGTAGGGGAGGCGGGGAGGCATGGGTCGGAGGCAAAGCACGGCATGCGCCGTCACGTGAAGCAGGTTGCATCGCCGCAGGCTGCATCGCCGGCAGTAGGGCATCAACCGCCGCCCCCCAGCCCCTCCATTCCCCAGCAGAGTGGGCTGCACTGCCGGCAGTAGGGCGACCAACGCCAGCCCCAGAACCCAGCAGCGGTGCAGGCTGCACCGTCGGCAACTGGGCAACCAATCCCAAACAGCTGCATTTGGCAGCAGCGGCGCACCTGAGGCAGGGCCATCTTGCGTGCCAGCTCAGCAAAGGCGGCAGGACGGTCCCCCAGGCCGTGCAACAGCAGCAGCAGGTTCCCATCAATGCCGTCTGCTGCCGGGACATACTGCCAGGGAGCGCCTGCCAGCAGGCGCGGCAGCAGCGCGGCCGTGGGCGCGGGCTTGCGCGTCCCGCTGGGCACTACAGGTGGCCCGCCTCCTGCTGCCGCTGCTCCCTCTCCTGCTGCCGCTGCCGCCGATCTGCGTGCTGCGGGCACAGCCGCCTCCAACTGCCGCAGCAACGCCTGGACGTCTCTGTTGCCTGGCTCCGCCTGCAGTGCCTGCTGTGCCGCTGCTGCCGCTGCTGCCAGCCGGCCCAGGCCATGAAGCGCTGCTGCCTTGCGGAAGAGTGCCTTGGCCCAACGTGGCTCCACCGCCAGAGCTGCCTCGGTGTCTTGAAGAGCTGAGGTCCAACGCTTCAATTTCAGTGCCGCAGCCGCTCTGCAGGCCAGCACGGGGGGCAGGGAGGCAAGGGTTGACTTGACTACGCAATTTGCGTTGGGTATGCAACCAAGCATGGGACTGGGCAAACAGGCGAGAGTGCGAGATACGCAGGCACCTGTGCAGGCGGGGAAGCGGGGGGGCGGGCGGCGGCGGCGGCGGTGGGGGTGGGCACCTGTTGCCATAAACGTGGTGCATCGCCTCGGGCTGCTCCTGGGTGTTCATGACATCGAGCGCTTTGCTGTAGCTGTCGATAGCAGCCTCATACTCGCGAGCTGCAAACTGCGCGTTGCCGAGCGCCTTCAGCGCTGCTGCATCCATTGCGCCTCTCTGTCGATATGCAGCACAGGGCTTGTGATAAAGCAGGGCAATCGAGGTTTGGTGCAGGCGGCCTGCCGCACCAAGAACAGCGGCAGGAGCGACGCAGCGCATTCAGCGGCACAGGCACCATCCGGGAGCGATGCAGATGCCACACAATTTCATGTCTTGTGACTTCGAAAACTCGGTGCTCCAGAGGGAATTCTGGGGCTGTGACGGACGCTCACAGAAGCCCCGCAACCTGCCGCCGCTTCCCGCCCTCGCCTCCCAGGTTGGCACAGCGCAGGTTGGCGCAGCTGTGCGCGGCCGCCGCGTGCAACAGCACCAAGTGAGGCGCGGCTTGCTGCTCGCCTGCTGACGCTGCTGGCGCATCATGGGGAAGCCCCCATTCCCTGGACACTGCTGCAGCCTTGGCAGGGGTATGCCGGCCCTGGATGGGGTGTGAGTTACACTTGAAGAACCGGGTATAAATGGGGGTGTCAAGTGTGTGAGAAGACGGCGGAAACTTTATGAAATGTCACAGATTCAAGCAACAGTGTCAGCGGCAGTGAGAAGCAAACAGTGAATGACAGCTTGTGGATGAATACGGAGTGAAATGGGCCTATAGTACAGAACAAGCACGCCGGTGGCATGCCGTGCAAGTGGAAGAACGATGTGGTGCCGTGGCAGAGCGGCAAGGCGCCCGGAAAGGGGATGTGGAGGGAGCAAAAACTGAGCGCACACGGCCATAGTGCCACGAAACATGCCTGCATGGGCACGACAGGCAGGGGCGCTGGCACCCCCACCGCCTCCTTTCCCGCAGCTGCCTGCTCAGTAGTGCCAGACGGGTGGCCCCGAGCCGTTGTGCGCGCCCCAGGTGTCTGCCAGCTCTGTCCTGGCCAGCGCCGCCAGGCACGCCTGCCCCGCCAGCCGCTCCAGCTGCTCGATGCGGTCAGAAGCAAGGAAGTCTGCGGGGGCAGGGCGCAGGTCATGGCAGGAAGGCAGGCAGGCAAGTGAGATACATGCGTAATGGGCGACACGTGAAGTCGCTGCGGCAGCAGCAGACGGTGGTACAGGCAGGGCTGACCACTCTGCTACCCGCCGATGCTTGCTGTGAGGCCTGGGAGGCGTTAGAGGGGGTGCGCTACAGGCAGCGGGGCGCACCGACCCGGCACCCACACGTCCTTTCTGGCCGGCCACACAGCTCAAAATACGCCATCCTCCCGCCTCCTGCCTCCCCCACCCACCCACCACCACACTGCCCTCCACAACCACACAATCACCCCTGCAGCTGAGCAGATGCCTAGGCTGCCCCCTTCCCCTCCTCCCGCCCTTCCCTTGAAGAATGCCCCTCCCGCCCACCCACCCACCCMCCGTTGGACTGCCGGTCTGCCAGCGCGATGACCCCCGCTGCTGCCCGGATGCTGCCCCGGCTGCAGCGCGCCAGATCCAGCAGCTGCGCTGTCTCCATCTCAAGAGTCACCGTCCCGGGGTGGTGCGCCAGCAGATCAGCCAGCAGCGTCTCGTTGTGATCCTCAAACCAGTGCGACCGCCTGCATGACACAGCAACATTTGTATCATCATCCCGTCGGTCCTGCGGTGTCCCAGCTACCTGTTAAAGCGACAGTCACACATAGGCAGGCGCAGCAGCAGCTTGAGCAGGAGTGGCAGGCCGGCCTGCTGCACAGGACAGGGCGACCAACGGCACGGCACCTGTGATGCACCCAGCCCCGCGACCTCTACAGCCTCCCGTTCCGCGCGCCCACCTGCCCTGGCTGCTATAGAAGGAATCCGCGGTGGCGTTCAGCCCGCTGCACACACCCTCCGGCCCCAGCAGCCGCGCCGCCTCCAGCTGCAGCGCCAGCGACAGCACCGGGTCCGAGGGGATGGGCTGGCTGAAGGAGTAGGGCGCCAGGCCCAGCGCCGCACCCTCTGGGCTGAATGCGTCGGGGTTCCGCCTGCACACAGGCAGCAGGCGGCAGAGACAGGCTGAGGACGAGGGGGCAAGCGCGTTTGCAGCGGCGGCAGCAGAACACACATTGACCGTGGGGATAGGCTGAGTGCAGCCTGTTGCACCGGTATAAGCTATGCACACATCGACTGTCAGAGCAGCTGGGTGCACTCGCAAGCCAGCTCACCTCCACCAGCCTGCTCTGCAACCAGCAACTCCCCACAGGCTTCCCCTCACCCCTCGTACACACAAGCATGTGTGCGTGCACCCACCGTATGAGGAAGGCCCCCGGCTCCGCCACCACAAACGACCCCAGCCGCGCCGGCGCCTGCAGCGCGCCGCACGTGCCCAGCCGGATGAAGGCCATCTCACCCTCCACCACCGCCCTGCACACACATACCAGGGGCGGCAAGCAGCGCGCAGTGTTATCAGCCAGCCAGTATGGGGGCGTTCAGGCACACCAGCATGGGGTGCGCAGCTGCAAAGCCGGGGGGCCAGTGTTGGGCATCTGCACAACTGGCAGTGCCACCGCAGGCCCACAACACCTGCCCCTTCTTTGTGCTTTGTGCTTGATCAAGATCCCCGCGCAGCACCCACCACCCGCACCTGTTCTCCCGCACCACAAAGTCGGCGTTTGCAAGGCCCATGTGAGTGACGATGATGGAGACAGGGATGTCCAGGTAGCGGCCTGCCGGCGCAGCAGTGGGTGGAGCAGGGTGCAGGGTGGGTGCAGCAGTGGGTGGAGCAGGGTGCAGGGTGATAAGGCACATGGCTCACAAGCACCCCGCACGAAAGCTGCAGCTGAGCACAGCTGCCGCCGAGGCGGTGCGGAGCGCAGGTTTGTTGATTTGCCAAGCAGCGGGGCGGAAGCAGATACGGACGCTGCACACGTCCCCAGGCAAGCCAAGCACCCGGCCACCGCTGTCTTTGCAGCCTCTTGCTCCGCGGCCCCCACGCAATGCTGGCTTCCGCCGTGCTGCCTCCGCCTGCTCACCTGTGATGGTGAGGAAGCCGCGGCTGCTTTCCAGCATGAACAGGCCCCGCCCAGGCGCCGCCGGCTGCAGGTATTCTGCCAGCATGAGCGCCCGCTTCTCAGAGCCCACAGACAGGATGCGGTTGGCCACCTCGCCTCGCCGCGTGCCCAGGTGGTATGTGCGGCCCTCAGCATCTACTGGGAAGTTGGCGTCAGTTATTTCTGTCTTGTGCGGCCGCAGCACCGTGCCGCTGCTGCTGCTGCTGCTCGTGGGTGCTGCGGCGCTGCTGCTGGTGTCAGCGCGGGGCGGTCGGCCTGCGGCGGTTCGTCTCCTGCAGGGTGATCGGCCAAAGGGGGGTTGGCATGCAGCCTCCCGTGCGCCCTACTACAGAGAGCGGCCGCAAGAAAAGCAACGTGCAACGAGCGGGCAAGAAAATCACGAGAGCAGGCAGCAGGCAGCGGTGGCGGCAGGACCGACGGCAGACGCCCTGCCCTTCGCTGAAAGCTGTGCGCAATGGCGCGACCTTCTCCTCATCATGGGCGCCTCAAGGCCACTCACCGTGCTCCGCTAGGTCTTGCAGCAACCGCAGTAGCGACTCGCAAGAGCTGTGGGTGGGCTGTGTGCACCAGCTGCCGCTCCATGGCGCCTGGCCGCCCTCGAGCGCCGGAAGGTGCTGTTTGCCGCATAGCGCGTCCCTGTTGGTTCAGCCTCTCACAGTTCCCATTGACTGGCGCCAGGAAGGGCGCTGACTAGCGGTGCCAGCTACTAGTCCGGTTGAAGGCACGGATCAAAGCCGATCACGCCTGGAAGGCAGCTGACGAGGCCCAACATTTTTGCGGTGGCGCCACGTAGGCGAGGTCGGCGGCGAGGCGGCAGAGGCCCCCGGACCTTCTGGTCAGCGGCAGCGGCCAAGCAGCGTCCCGTTTGGTGCCAGAGACCAGTGCACCAGTCTGTAGCTTGCAGTAGTTGCTGTATTCTGGTTGCACACCGTCTCAAAGGTGGCGGCCGCTTGGATGCACCACCGTGGGCACGGGCACTGCCACCTGAGTGAGCCCAGCTGTGATTGTACCAGCTCACTAAACACTGTGCTCTTGTTGCAATGCGGATGAGAGCAAGCATCTCACCTGAGTGCTACAACCAGCAAGTCTCTGTCAAGGGGGGGTCGGACATCGCCACTGCTAAACACGGTCCCAGGAGGCGCACATGGCGGTGGCCTCCCTGCATCAATCAGGCCAGATTTTGCGGCATCAACAGCCTCCTATCTGCTACAGGTGTGTATCCCGATATCCTCCTTTTAGTTTAGATTTGGGAAGGCGTGCCGACCTTACTGCACTTCAAGTTCACTTCATGCAGACGGACCGAGACGGCGACTTGCTGTTGGAACGAAGGGTGAGAACACCTGCGGTTACTTAGCGAAGCGCGCGGCTGCAATGATCGGGGGCTGACGGCCCCGCCGCCCGCCCACCGCCCTGCAGCCCGCCAGGCAGCAGCGGTCACCCGAGGCCATCGCCATTTCCAGATCAGTCGAGGTCTCCGCACATCATTCAGTTGAAGAAGCGGACCCTGAGCCTGAGCTGGTGCTGAGCGAGGTGCACCTGGAGTGCCGGCGGCCACCTGGCGGCAGTGCCACCGCTGTGGTCACCACTGCCTTCCACACAGCGGCAGGCCAGGAGGTGGTGTCGATTGAGCATGCTCTGGCCACACCCCTGCAAAGCGTCGGCTTGCAAGTCTGGCGGGGCGCACTGCTTCTGGCAGACTATCTGCTTCACCTACAACAGCAGCAGCAGGAGCAGCAGCAGGGGGAGAAGGCGCAGCACCGCCAGCAGCACCGTATGGAGATTGCAGGGAAGCAGCAGCCTCAGCAGCAGCAGCAGCAAACCACCACACAGCAGCAGCAGGTGGAGCAGCAGCGGCAGCAGAGTCGCGGAGGCAAGGGCGGCTGTGCTGTGCACGGCGTGACAGCTCTGGAGCTGGGTACTGGCTCAGGCCTGGCGGGACTTGTACTGTCGGCAACTGCCCGCCGCGTCTTTCTCACAGGTGAGCACCCAGGACTGGCGGGCGCACGCTCAGATGGGCAGGCGTGGCAGGGCATGTGGCGGTGTGCTTTGGCGGCACACCGCGTTATGCTCCCTACCCCTGACCCCCTCTGCCGCCCTCCTGCCTTCCCAACTGCCACTGCCCCTGCCTACTGCAGACACCGGCGGTGACGTGCTTGCCAGCTGCCAGCGCAACGCAGAGCGGCACATGCAGCGGCACCCGCCACCTGGCGCCGGGGGCGCGCCCGGAAATGGTGCCAGCAGCTGTGCTCGCAGTTGTGGCAGTGGCAGCATGAGGGTGGTTGTGAGGCAGCTGGATTGGTTGGACCCTCCCGACTGGCTGCTGCCGCCGGTGACAGCAGAGCATGAGCAGGGCGCGGCAGTTCAGGAGGGGCAGCCGGAGGGGCAGCAGCTGGAGCAGGAACACTATGAGGATCAGCAGCAGCAGCAGCAGCAGCAGCAACAGCAGCAGGAGGAGGAGCAGCAGGGGCAGCAGGGGCAGCTGCAGGCGCAGGCAGCAAGGCTTACGGAGGACCCGCTGGAAGGGCGGCAGCAGCAGCGAGGGGACAGCAGGGTGGCATTTGGGTGGCATGCCGATGACGTGCAAGAGCTGCAGCATCTGGAGTTGTTGCTGGCGGCAGACTGTGTGTATGAGGACCATCTGACTGAGGCGTTCATGCGCAGGTTGGTCAGGCTTTGGGCAGGCGGGGCAGCATGCACAGCAGGCGGGACAACAAACCGTACCTTCGGCAGGCCTGCTTTGCCGCTGTGTGCTGTGCGCCTGATGCTGCCAGGCTGTGCCAGCTCGTATTGCTGCCGCACCCTGCAAGCACAGCCCGCTTAGCAACAGGAAGGCTGTGCGCCCCTGCGCAACCACTGGCCGTCGCCCTGCCCTGTCTCACTGCAACCCTGGGTTGCGCCTGTCACCCCTGCTGACGCTGCACCCCCTCTCCTCCCCCTCCCCCGTGCAGCGCCACCCTGCTGATGCAGTACGCAGCCCGCCGCACCGGGCGCTCCCCCCGCTTGCTGGTAGGCCTGGAGCGCCGCATCTGCTTCACGCTGGTGGGCATGGAGGCGCATGCCCCGGCATACGACTTCTGGCGCACGCTGTTCGAAGAGGAGGGGGCAGCAGGGGCAGCAGCAGCAGCAGCGGCAGCGGCAGGCACAGCAGGCACCAGCAGGGCTGCAGGCATGCCCGCAGGCGCTGGCCTGGCCAGCAACGACCCGTCGGCGGGCGCGGCCTTCCCGCTGGCGGGGCGGCGGCTGGAGGTGGCATCCGTCCCCCAGCTGGTGCACCCGTATGAGCGCAGCCAGTACCTCGAGCTGTGGGAGCTGTGGCTGACGCACTGGTGACTGCTGCGGCAGGGGTAGCGGCTGCCCCTCAGCCTGTGCACCTTCCTCCCTTCCATGCTTGGCCACACCATCCGACTGCTGCTGCTGATGCCCCGATCCTGCGTCCGCGCCTGCGCCTGCGCCTGCCCCCGCTGCCGCAGCGCCAGCTGCCGCTGCCGCAGCCGCTGCCTGATACTCCTCTGCTGCAGTATCACTCGGCGGCGCCGCGACTTGCAGGAGGCCCTGCCGATCTCTGTACTCCCCAAACAGGTTGGACATGTACAAGGGGCTCGCTGAGCCAGGCTCAAGGCCCGCCTGCCAGGCTGCCGCAAAACGGGCTGTGCTGAGAACGATTTGTAACCCGCCTCAGGCCGATTCCAGTGAATTGACAAGCTTACAATGGCAATGGCAGCAATGTTTTGCATCGGCAGGATCTATGAACAGAAACTGTGCTCTGCAGCACAACCTCATGGCACATCAGCAAACCGCTGCCCCTGGCAACCCCAGCGCTCAACCCCTGCCGCCGCTGCCAGCTGGCTCCGTTGCCGGCTGCTGACCGCCCTCAGTAGATGTACGACACGACCAGGCACCCTGCTGCTCTTCGGAGCTTAGCTCAGGCGGGCATGCCCGGCAAGTGACATCGGCACCCTGGTAATCACAGTATAGCCCCTCCTGGCAGCTGAAGTCTGTGCAGCAGGGAGCGGTGGTGTCGATGCAGCAGGGCCTGCCCAGCTGCCCACAGTCGGGCGGGTTGGCTCTACATGTGCTGCCGTCCCCACAGTGCAGGCCCTCCTGCGGGAAGCAAGGGAAGTAGATGTGCTGAGATGTGAAGGGCACGTGGACGGCATGTGGTGCATGCTGCATGGATGCGCACAGCGGGCCCGCACACCGTGGCGGTAGGTGGGAGCACTGCCCGCAGTTTCTTTTCAACTAGAAATCGAACAAGAAAAATGTTTTAAAATTTTGCTCAAAAAGTGTTGTCTACGATCCCGGAGCAGACGCATGTCTCGTACTGCGGTCCCACTGCAAGCTGCCTGCCTGCCCGCCCGCCTCCCTGGCCCAGGCTGCCAGTGCGCGCCTGCCTGCCTGCCACTGGCGGCATGCCATGCCATTCCCTAAAAGTGTTGCCTGAAACGCGGAGCACTCGGCGGGCCGTCTGCAGCACCCACGCACCTCACAGCGATACGCTGTCGGCTTATCCTCTGGCGGAAGCTGTTGGTCTCCCAAAATGCTGACATGGTACGAGGAGTGGCAGCAGGGCGCACCCAGCGTGCCACACTCTTCAGGGTACCTCGGCCAGAACTCGCACACCCCAAAAGCCGGCTGCATCCAGGCAACAGTGCACAGCAAGCCGTGGCCGGAGCAGTAGTGGGAGGTCACGTTGCGGGGGGTGCTGCCGCCGTACATGCCAGGTGGGCAGCAGCCCTGCCCTTCCAGGCCGCAGTCCGGGGGCAGCGGCAGGCAGGTGCCAGGTTCTGGCCCACTGCCTGGCGTATAGCAAAAGTGCCTGCAGAAAGAGAGGGACAGGGTGGGATGCGAGCCTGAGGTGGCTCAAAGTGCCTGCCTAATCGGCAGGGCAGGCGCATGTGCCTTGCGAGCAACACTGTTGGGGCCACGCATCTGCGGCGCTGTGAATGAGTGAGTGAATGAATGAGTGATGAATGAGCGGCACTGCTGTGCGGGCTAAGCTCAGTCCTCTCCAGCTCTACAACAGTCGGACCCCTGCAGGCGCTTGACGCACCCCCTTACCCTTCAGTGCACTGCTGCGCCTCAGGAGGGCACTGCGGCGCTGTGCCTGCATCGGCCGGCCAGCCCCAGGCGCCGGCACACAGCCCGTTGGGCTGCCCACACGAGTCCAACGAAAATTTACGGCACACAAAACTGAAGGTTCTGAATTCCTCCAAGGCAATGGGATCGTCGACGACGCAGGCGGTACCAGGCGCGCGACAGCTGTCGGGTGGACCGCAGCACAGCTGGTCGACCTGCCCGCATGCCTGCACACGAGCGATGGTGCGGGAGAAGAAGAAAAAGAAGACAGAAGCTTACAGCCCGGGGGCGTGGGGCTGAGGAAGCCGACAGGAAATTAAGGCAGAGGCGCCAGAGGCACACGAGCGTTGGTGCAGGAGGCGCTGTTGGGGAATGTGGCTGTATGCCTGGCAAGCAGGCACGGCAGGCTGACCAGCCGGCCTCACAACGCTATTTGGGAGGCCTTGGCTGGGCAGCAAGCACTGACAATATTTGCACCCCTGCCTATGCCTTGTTGTGCCCACCGCTAGCGGCTCAAGCCTCACCTCGTCTGCTTGGCCCCTTGCAAACCCAAGGCAGATCAACAGCACAGCCAGCCAGAGGAGCTTCATTGCTTTGAGAACTCGATCCAAGGTTGGCGAGAGGAGGAAGAGCAGCTCTGAAAGCATGGGCGGCGTTATGATGTCAACAAATGCAGGCGGTGCACAGCACAGGGCAGCGGCGGCGGCGGCGGCGGCGGAAACAGAGGCGGCAGCACAAGGCCTCGTCTTGTGGCAGCGGACCCGAGCAGCGCCCGAAGCACTTTACGCGCCGCTTAGCCGTTATTCCGAAACCCAAGTTTGACAGCCGCGCAAAGCAGCTGCAGACCTTGTTGGGCTGCACCGGTTTCGTGCTTAGCCAGGCGCCGCTTGCCTGGTCGAAGAGAAATGTGCGGTTGCGTTGCGGGAAAAAAAAAGCTTCAGGTTTTAGGGCAGGCAAACGGCATGGCCGCGCTGAGCCAAGGCACATCATCCCATTCTGCCTCGATGCATGCCAGAGAGGCCAAGAACTGTTGAACTCCAATGGTAGCAATACAACGTGAGAGCAATATACGTGCTGCTTGAGCTCTTTCAGGTGCAAAAACTAGGGCACATCACCGCTTTGTCCTGCAAGCACACCAGGTGTGCCTGCTCAACTTCCTGGTCAGGCCTGTGTGCCGCAGCAGGGTCGTTGCCTGTGCTGTCACAGCACGTGCTGGCAACACTGCCAGATGCAAAGCAGCTCGTATTGTCCAACAATTTGGCAAGGCGGTATGCACTAGGCACGCACGTTGACTCAAAGGGCCAGCACGTCATGCCGCTCCCGCCCTCCGCCGCGAAACAAACCCTGGTTTCTTGAATGTCTGAGATGCGCCGCTGCGGCAGGCTCGCCACCTTCTGAAAGAGCTGAGGTTGGAGTTCGATGTTGCTGTGCATGTGGCATGTGCAGGATGTGCCCGTCCGCTTGCTGCCCACCACCTCCCAGCCTTCACGCCCTGTCATGCCCTGCCCTGCCGAGTCGCTGGGCGGGCATGCCTTCCACCATGCCTGCCACGCGTGCGCCGGAAGTCGCCTGCATGCTGTGCGCGGGCAACCGCTTGGCCTCGAACCCCCACCATTACACCCACCGCACTCCCCGTGCTGCCCACCATAAGCAGCGTCCAGCAACCACCGGATTTGGGTTTGCAAGGGGTTTAGGGGTTAGGGGTTAGGGGTTAGGCTGCGCCGTGTCGAGCTGCGCCAGCTCAACTTGCAAAGGTCTCATGGGAGAGTCAGCACCAGTCTCCAGTGCTTCAGCCGCAGCTCCCACAGCTCGAAACATTTGCTGGCTACATCTGGCCATGGCTACCTGCAAACAGCAGACCACTGGCAGTCATATCAGCGCACACAGGCGGCACATGGGTATAGGTTAGGACGGCGACGGCGACAGCGATGGCAGCGAGAACCACAGCGGGCGTAGCGGCAAGCAAGGCATCTTTCTGGCAGCAGCACTCAGGGCGGAGGGATGGACAGTGGAGGCAGAGCCATGCATTGTTCTTTTTGGCAAATGTGGCACAGTGTATAAGCACGGCTTGAAGGCGCTGGAGCGGTTGACGGCATTGCGGGACACGGCGGCAGCCTGCTCGACGGACGGATGGGACGGCACGGGGTCGGCTGACCCAAACCCCACTTTCCACTCTATTGCATGGTAGCTGACTGGTGCCTCTGGCGGCGTAATTTCCAGTCGGTTTCCTCAACCAACCTCAACACCACGCCCTCGGGCTGTAATCTTCTTCTTCTTCTTCTTCTTCTTCTTCTTCATTTTCAATTGGCTAGGCATAGCCAGGTGTAGCTAGCAAATGTTGTCGAGCTGTGGAACCTCAGGCTGCGGCGGACGCACTGGTGACTGCTGCAGCAGGGGTAGCGGAGGTTGCGATGCACTGAGGTTTGAACTGTGTCGTTGGCCTTGGGGCTTCTTGTCGAACAAGGCCTGGAGGAGGGTGGTATTGCCTGACATCTTGACAGCCAACTTCCAGAAGATAGCAAGTATCAGGTGTTAAGCCCTGAGAGCTGTGGCTTGACCAAGAAGAACCAATAGAAGCACACGTGGCACCTTTTGGAAACCCGGCAGCACCGTCCGGGGCATTCAAAGGAGTTGCATTTCATGTGGTTACAGGGTGCTTCACAGGGTGTGCTTATTACTCTTGTCAGTCGAGAAGCACGGTTGGGGGAGCTGTGGTGTCAGTCAGTCAGACAGTGGGCGGGTGGAGTGGTTAAGTAGGTCGATTGGATGGTGTAATGTGACAGGGGCAACAGGACGTGGAGTGACAGGGTTTGAGAGGGGATGGGTGGGAGTGGGCATTAAGGACACAGGAAAGGTACACCGGGCTGCGTGGCTCAGTTGAAACCTCGGTTGGGCAGGCAGGCAGGCAGGCAGGCAGGCAGGCAGGCAGGCATGTTCCAGCCATGCCTCAGCCAGGCCCCAAGTGGCACTTGGCCGCCCCCGCAGGCTGCCTCTGCCGCCTCCAGGACACCCGTGTGCGATGGGCCCGCTTTGGTTGGCATTTGACAGGCAGGCAGGCGTGCATGTCCAAGCAAGCCAGGCCCAGGTGGTAGATTGGGTGCCCGGCCTCAGGGGTGCACCTCAGGGGTGCATTGACAGCTGGCGCAGGTCTGAGTTGGCGGCCGCCGCAGCCGCCGTGGTGTGCAGCAGCTCGCTACCCAGCGCTGCCGCCTCAGCCTGCGCCCGCCCCATCTTCTCATGTGCGCCGCCAAACTCGTGCCGCACGGCAGCAATCCGGTGGTTGCTGGACGCTGCATATGTGGTAGGCAGCCAGGGGAGTGCGGTGGGTGTAATGCTGGGGGCTCGAGGTCGAGCGGTTCCCCGCGCACAGCATGCAAGCGACGCGCACGCATGGCAGGCATGGTGGAAGGCATGCCCGCCCAGCGACTCGGCAGGTCAGGACATGGCAGGGCGGGAAGCTGGGAGGTGGTGGGCAACAAGCGGGCACATCTGCACATGCCACATGCACAGCAACATCGAACTCCAACCTCAGCTCGCCACACTGCGCATGCGACCGCGTTCTCACCCCCCCACACATCGCAGCCGCTGTTGTCGCTCCCGCCCGCCCCGCTCCCCGCCCACTCACCCTGCTCTGCGCGCGCCTCTGCCACCTCCCGCCGCAGCCGCTTCACATACCCCTTGTACTCTTCAAACCTGCCGGCCAGCTGCTGATGAGATGCTGACGTGGCGTCCGCCTGGCTGGCCAGTCGGCGCTCCAGCGCCCCCATCTGCTCTTCCAGCCCCCGCTGCCATACAGTAAGTGCCTGCTTCAACATTCCCTCTGTGCCCGACTGCCGCTCCGCTGCTGCTGCCTGCTGTGCTTCCAAACTGTCCAGTCGCTGCGCCGCTGCCGCCGCCGCCTGCTCCGCCCCGGCCGCCGCGCCGTCCTGCGCCGTCGCCGCCGCTTCTGCCGCCGCCTGTGCCTGGGAGAGCTGCGCCGCCTGGGCCTCCTGGGTGGCAGCCACTGCAGACAGCTGCTGCCCCTGCTGCTGCACTTGCTCTGCAAGCGACTCTTGCCGCCCCTGCTGCTCTGCAAGCTCCTGCTGCGCTGCATCCAGCGCTGTTCTCAGCCCAGCCACCTCCTCCCCTGCCTGCCGCTGCACACCCTCTGCTGCCGCCTGCTGCAGCGCCGCCCGCTCTTCGGCAGCAGCCGCTGCCTTGGCCTGGCCCGCATCCACCGCCGCCGCCACTGTCTGCTGCACCCCCTCAACCCGCTCCTCCACCCACCGCCGCTGCACCGCCAGGCTTTGCTGCACCGCCGCTGCCGCCGCCGCTCGCGCCTCTGCCTCCTCTGCCCGCCCCCCCATCGCCTCCTCGAGTGCCGCTTGCAGGGCGTCGAATTGATCGGCGATCCGGGACACAAACTCGCCTAGCATCGCTTTTGTGGCGCCCCGCAGCTCTTCAAGCTCTGCGGCCGCCTCGCCCGCCGCAGCTTCCAAAGCGCCAGCCACCGCTGCCAGCTGGCGCTCCGCCTCAGCCTGCCGCCCCTCCACCTGCTGCAGCCGCTTTTCCGACTGAATGCGGCCCTCCTGTGTGTTTTGTGTTGCAGGGGGGAAGGAGGGGCGGTGGCAGGCCCAGGCGGGTTGAGATGGGGAAAGGGATGGAGTCGAGCTTGTGCGCTCCCGTGCCCCGCCGTGGCGGCGCAGCTGCAGCCTCTCCTCCATGAACATCCCACCATGCATCAAAGTTTCAGCAGCTACGCTCCTAGCTCTTGCATTCGCATACATCGTGTGATTGCCATCAGGCCACAAAGCAGCAGCAGCGGCAGCCTTCCTCTTCATCCAATACGGCGTCAGCGGTGCCCCATACCTACTGGCATATAGGCTTCTCCCCTCACCCCCCTAAAAAGCCTTTTACCTCTTGGTCCCGCCCCAGGAGCGCCACCTGCTTGGACAGCTTGTCAATGGAGGCTCGTGCCGCTGTCAGTTCCCCTTGCACATCCACCTCCTGCACTGGTCAGATCGTGGACCAGATGGCAGAGCGGTCAGGCACGTGAGCGTGACGGACAAGGCGGTGTACGAGGTGCGGCAGCGCAGGCGGCATGCCTCGCTGGCGGCAGCGGCGGAGGGGAGAGCGCACCCGCAGCGGCCACAGGGCCTGCAGCTCGTCCGACACCCGCTTCTCCAGCACTATCACCCGGGACTCGAGGTCGGTGACCGATGTGCCCTGCAAGAGTGCGAGGGAGGGAGGTAAGAGGGAGGTAACAATCGGGCCGGCGCTGGACAGCTGCTGAGGGCGGCCGAGAGAGAGGCTGAGGCGCTCAGTACCTGCTGTCTGATGCTCATTTGATGCTCTCCCAGCTGGTTTATCAGCCGGTCCAGGCGGTTGAGGCGCAGTGCGTCGGGGGTGCTCATAACTTTTGCTAGCAAGCCCCCTCTTGCGAGGCTTGCGAGGCTGCGCAGAACGACACACAAGTTGGCAGCGAGCGGCGGTTCTGATGTGCGCCGGGAGATGCGAGTTGCAAAGTTTGGATGCAGGGCGCAGCAGGGTGCAGCGTCGACAGCGGCAAGCCACCCGCCAGCACACCAGCACACCGATCTTGCCACCACCGCCACCCTTGCTTGTTTCTATATATTCTGAGGTCGATTTTCACATGTGCTTGCCACATAGAGCTGCCCTGTGCTGCGTCGCCGCCAGTCCGGTGCACACTGCCTGTCGGAGTCTGGCGCTGGGGCAGGGACGCTGAACTCATTACACGGCGCAGGGGCAGTCAATGCAACTGCGTGTCGCCCTCGGGCCTCATAAAGCAAGTTGGAATCTCATTCGTTGTCTTCAAAATGGGACACAGCAGAGCGCCAGGGTGTGTGGGCACTAGGGGTAGCTACCTGGCGTTTAATTGGTCTGGGGTGTGTTGATGAAAAAGCAATGGAAAGGATGATGTGGTGTGTGTTGAGAGGAAAGTGGAATGAGGATGTTCTTCCGAATGAAAGCGTCGCAGACAAGGCAAAAACAGCACGAAGCGCGCTAATGAAAGAGGGGTCTGGTTTGTCATGGGCAGAGATGCGTGCATGGGCCGGGGCAGGAGAACGTTGTGGTATCGTGTCATTAAGCATACAGTCAGATGAGCCGCACAGGGATGAGCTGGGGTGAAGAGAGGCGGGTCGCTGGCCAGCCGACCTGCCTCGTCAGCGGCTCATGCAGCCGAGGCCGCAAGACGCCACTGCCGCTGCCGGCTGCTGCTGCCGGCCGAGCTGCGCCCCCGACTGCCGCTGCTGCCCTGCTGCTGCTGCTGCTCGGGCTCCACCCAGCCACAACAAACCCACTCGGGCGCTTTGGTAGCGTTGTGGAAGGGGCGTGACGGGGCGTCCGGAGACGCCTGCGGTGGGAGGGAAGGAGGGCAGCGGAGGGAGGGGCAGCAGCGGTGAGCCAGGGCGTTCACGAGGCGAGAGCAGGAGGGGAAGAAGGCAGGGGCGCACTGCGTCGCAGCGGCGCTTGGTTGACTGATTGAGCAGTGCAGGCGAGGAGGGCGCAGCTGGCAGGCGGGGGGCTTGTTGCGGGCACGCTTAGCTGGCAACGAGTCTTATATTATGAGCAGGAGTTGGGCCCACCTGGATGACCGAGGTTGGAGAGTCCGCCCCACTGCTGCTGCTGCTGATGCTGGGGGATGGCGGGGAGGCAGTCGCTGGGGCGGGCTCCAGCCCCAGTTTCAGCAAATGCAGCTGCACGCGCTCCAGCTGTTGCACTGTGCGCGCCTGCTTTCGTGCCGCCGCCGCCACCGCCCCGCTGCTGCTGCCGCCGGTTGCGGGGCCCGCAGCCGGCGCCGGCGCTGCACGCTCGTAGCGGGTTGCCAGAGCATCGGCGCTGCGCCAGGGTGGCAGGGGCAGCCCGCGCATCTCGAAGCAGCGCTCCAGCTCAGCGCCCAGCATGAGCAGCGCGCGCAGCAGGCGGCCCAGCGGGGCGACCACCAGGGGCGGCACCGCTGACAGGATGTGGCGGTAGCGCGGGGTGGGGTCCTTGACTGAGAACGCGTCGCCAAAGGATGGGTCGATCACCCACTCAGCGGGCTCGCCTGCAGGGGTGGGCAGGAAGGGGAGCGGGGGCAGGGCGGGAGGTGGTGAGAAGAGGGTGGGGGCGCAAGAGCGGAGGAGGGTGGGGGCCGGGGCCCTCACCGAAGGGCACCTGCTGAGCTGAGTATACACATGTGGCGCCACGTCACCTTCCTGTGGCACACATCACGCCGGGCCTTCCGTTCCCTTGGCCGCTCCCACCCCCCGCGCCTGCCCATCTGCCAGCCACTGCACCCCTCCCAGCCGCTCTCATCTCCCCCTCTCCCTGCCAGACCCCCACATCCAGATCCCTGCCGCTCCCCTGCCTCACCGTGCAGGTGCGTGTGCCGTGTGGCGGTGAGGTAGGTGTGGCGAAGCTGGCGGAGGTTGCCACCTGGTGAGCTGCAAACCTTGACGGCCCATCCCATGCGCTCCAGCACGGCAGCCGTGCCCTGCAGGTCGCCCCCTGAGGCCTGCACCGCCTGCTGCGCAGCCGAGTGGATCTGCGGGGTGAGAGGGTGACGGTGTGTGTGTGTGAGGATTGTGGGCATATTCCACGCACATCCAGGCTACAGATTGTGATAAGCATTTATGTTGGAACACCACCTTTGCAGGCCATTGATTGCTGGAAGAGCCAGGCGCGCGCACGCAGCGCGCACGTCGCTTACCAGTGCGGCGTCGGGGGTCGGCGCCAGCAGTCGTGCGATGGTGGCGTGCTGCTGCAGTGCAGAGACAGTGACGGGCTCGAGCACTTCCTCCGCCTCATCGAAGCCCTCCAGATCAAAAACCAGGGGCTCCGATGCCTCGTGGGTGTGCTTGGCAGGTGCACTGGCTGTACCAACAAAGCGGGCAGGCGGCGTCCAGCGTGCCGCCTCCTCAAACCGCGGCACGCGGACTACGCGGGCGGCTGAACGCATAGTCTCGGCCGTTCAATGGCTGGACGATGCCTGGTGTGGGAGTGCAAGCAATACCGACTTGGCGGGGAGAACGGTCGGGGCCAGGAGTGCAGCCTTTCCAGACGTGCGACAAGTAATGGAAGGAATGCGGGTGACTCGAGTTTGATTCGAAGTGACACAAATGCCGCACACGGCACGCGCCAAGCATGTGTTGGGCCGCTGACGTGGCAGTCATGCGCTTGTCGCATTGCAGGCACACCCAGCTGACCAGTGCCAGCTGTTCTCCATTGGCTTAAAAGTTTAAGACTTGGACGCCATACCAATCGGGGATGAATATGAGTGGATGGGCAGGGCTACAGGCGGGGGTAGGTTGTCCCAGCTGCCTCCAGAGCAGCGGTCAGCCTGTGCCGCAAGCGCAGCGCACAGCGTACATGTGCTCGCACGCCAGCTGGCAAGGGTTGTGCCCCCTTTGTTGACAAATAGTAGCGCAGATCCGCCTCCTACTCGAGGGGAAAGCCACTTGCAACGGTTGCGTGGGTAGGCAGGTGTGAGTGGCGCCTGGCACACCGAACATAGCTTGAACCATCGCTGATACGCAGGCTTGTCCAGTCATGTCCTTTCAACTTCCCGCATGAGGCATGCACTAAGCTCAGGTTGCACATAGGCCTGACCCGTGTGGTGCACCCACCGCATGGATCAATTCCAGTTTTGGTGGCATTAGTGCGTCGCCGCCTGCCCAGCTCTGGCCGCAAGTGCATGGGATGGTGGCCGGCCAGGAGTGCCAAGGAGCAGCAAAGAAGTACAGAGGGCAGCAGCTGAGCTAATGTTAACACCTGGAAACCAGTGCAAAGTCACATTCTTCGAATTTGGGAAGGCGTCAGCCCAAGCCACTCTCAGGCTGTCCCACCACCCCGTCATCGTGCGGTGTTCACAAGCGTTGACGGTACACATCACCGCCTCAGCCCTGCTTTGCGTTCAGTGGCAGGGCCATCAATGGCATGTGGCGATGGTGGCGAAAGACTGCAGCTTGCCTTGTACACATGGGGCAGTGTATGAAGTGCACTGCCCCTTTAAATGGGTTCCAGGTCCCCCGCTACCGCCACCCTGGCAACCACACGCCGCCCATGTGCGCTGGTGAGGCCGTGCCGCGTGCCCTGCACCCGACATAAGCTTCTCAAGCAACGCTTGGTACATTCACCTCACTCCAAGCGCACCAAAATGCTTTCTGCTCGCCGCTGCCTGGGGTTGTCGGAAGAGGTGCTCTCCGAGGTGCTCAAGCGTACGCTAGCCACCAGCAGCAGACCAGGAAGCGGCAGGCGGGTGCCGCGACACGCAGGGGCAGCGGCGGCGGCAGCAGCGCGGCAGCAGCAGGCGCCGCCGCCGGGCCAAGAGCAGCACGACCAACTAGTAGCGGCGAAGGAGGAGTGGAAAGAGGTGCTGCACCCCCAGTCAGGTGACTTAAATTGAGGCGTGAAGTGTACAGCTGCATGCCTGCGAGGCTGCGCCAGGCCGACTGGCCCCCGACCCTGCCCCGCTCCACCGTACTCGCCCGCCCCTTGCCCGCTAGTTTAACATTTATCTGGTCTCTATACCCAGCAGAGCCCCTTGCCTGCTCTCTCACCCACCCACCCTCTCATGCCTGCTCAGCGCCTGCCCCCTCCTTCCCCACCATCAACCCTGCTCCCCAGGTCAACCATACTACTGGAACCCTGCAACTGGCGAGACTACTGCAGTGGGTGAGCCTCGCCCAGGGCCTGAGGGCCGGCTGCAAGCATACCGGCAGGCTACCGTGCAGCCTGGGCAGGCAATGCAGGGCGGGCGGCGGGGCGGCGCCGGCAGTCTGCTGCAGCTTGCAGGCATGGGGGCCGGGGTGGGCCTCGTGTTTGCGCTGCTGTCACGAGTGTTCTGAACGAAGAAAGGCCGGCTGGCTTTGGCGGCTTGGACGTCTGAAGATGGGAGCTTTAGACGAAGAACCGCTGACACTGCCCGACCCGCACCTGCTTGCCTCAATCACCCCAACAAATCTCCTGTCTCCTGAGACCGTTCCTGGCTTTATATGGACATTAAATGCAACCAACTAATTGAACAGGCCACCATGTTTTAGTACTGTTTCCTCACCTGCCAGCCTGGCTGTAGATGCAAGCGCGGAGCACCGAGTGGGGTAGTCGCAATGCAGAAGCAGAGCAGGGCCGAGCGGAGCAGGGCAGGGCAGGGCAGGGCACAGCAGAGCGGGGCACAGCAGGGCAGGGGATTTCGAACGAACTTTGGTGTGACTGCGACGGTTGCTGGGCAGGGCTGTGTTGCTCAAGTGGTGCTGTTTACAGAGGGGAAGCAGGCCGAGAAATGGAGCCAGGGTAGGCAGAGAAGAGAAGAGAAGGGCAGATGCTGAAGGAGGGCTGGGGCAAGTTGTGCTCACGGTGCACGGTTGGCGGTACTGCGGCCGTCAGGCTTGCCAGGTCAGATCGAACAGCTTGAGAGAAAATGCCGGGCTGGCCAGCAACACGGGCGTCAGGCGCACAATGCAATACGAATGCAAGTGGTGGTCAGAGGCTATCCTGCCTAAGGCGTCAGGCGTCAGGGGTGGTTTGCTGTCAAAGTTGGGGTGCAGGATGGTTTGCGGTGCCGTCCGTGGGTGCTGCCGCCAGGTGTCAATGGTGGTACGGCTCCCCCCGCAGTATCGTCCAACTGCGGTACAGCTGCTCAAGAAGCACCACATGGGCCACCTGCGGCAGCGGGGCAGGCAGTGGCAGTGGGCCGTGAGAGGCGGCGCACAGGGCTGGGAGGAGAACAGGGCAATGCGGTTTTGACAACAGCTGGGCCCAGCGGTTTCCCCAGCTCTCGACAAGCTAAGGCCCTGGCAAGCCGAGTGTTGTTGCGGCAGCGCAGGTGCCGACTGGCAGCTTGACAACGCTGTGGCCCCAGGTGGGGGCCAACCGTGTGGTGGAGGTCCATCTTTTTAATTGCAAGCTGTCTAAGAACCTCCCAGAGGAATGGAGCACCACATGAGCACAGCGCTAGCCCACAAAATCACAGCACAGCACAGTTTCAGTGAATCACCCAGCCCACACCTGGTGATTGAGCACCATCTTTGAGAGGCGGATGGTGTCGTTGCCGCGCGCCCGCACCGCGGGGGAGTGCCCAAAGGGGCCGCCGATGCAAAACACCACCGAGGGCCAGCTCTGATCGGAGGCCTGCAGCAGGCACAGCAGGCACAGCAGGCAGGGGAAGGGGAGGTGGGCAGGCAGGGTGGAAGGCAGGCAGGCAGGGGTGGAAGGCAGGCAGGCAGGCAGGGGGGACACGGGGCCTGGCCCACCTATCCCACCCTACCCTTGGCCCCATCTTGTCGCATCACCCAGCCTCAGCCCCAAATCCGCCAGCTGCGGACCTCCAGCTGCATCGACAGTCGCGCAGATGCCCACTTGACCCCAGGCCGGCCCGCACACCCACACCCATCCACAGCATGCCCCTCAGCTGTGCCCAGTCAGCAACTTCGCCGGATCTTCACTTGCACGGCCCCACGCCCTGTTCATCCAACAGCGCAGCACCACACGATTGCCTTCCCACACTTTGTCCTTCGCCTAAGCCGCCCCCATATATGCGCCAGCGGCTTTGCCAGAGCTTTACTGAACACACCCCGCCAACGCTCATCCAGCAGCAGCGCCCGCTATCATCCCAAGAAATGTAATCTTCTAAAGAAACAGCTTCAACTACTATTGGCATACATGCATGATTTGCTCCACATAATTCACTACATTGACCATAACAAACGCCTTCTCCTCCCTCACATGAACCTTGACTGACTCCGGCCCCCCGCCTGTGCCAGCAGTTTTGCCAGGTCATCGCTCGACACATCCCGCCCCCGCTAATCCAGCATCCCCCCCCAGCATCCTTCATTCACCCCCACCAGCACCCCCCACCAGCATCCCTCAACCAGCATCCTTCATTCACCCCCATCTGCCCCCCAACCTGTGCCAGCAGGTTTGCCAGGTCTTCGCTGGACACATCCCGCCCCCGCTCATCCAGCAGCACGACCCTGTCGCTGGGCTGCAGTGCCTTGAGCACCCGCTCCCCCTCGTGCAGAACGGCCACCGCCGTCTCCTTGGCGTTCTTGGGGTTTGGCTTCACCTGAAGCTCGGCCAGGGTGGTGTACCTGCAGCAAGGGGAGCACAGGGGCGGCTGTGTAAGCGGGAATAAAAGCACGGTCAGGGTGGTGTACCTGCAGGGAGGGGAGCACAGGGGCGGCTGCGTAAGCGGGACTTGGAGCTCTGTCAGGCTGGTGTACCTGCAGGGAGGGAAGCACAGGGCCGGCTGTGTAAGCGGGACTTGAAGCTCTGCTGCGAGGGTGGTGTACCTGCAGGGAGGGGAGCACAGGGGCGGCTGTGTAAGCGGGCAGCTGCATGCGGCTGGCCTTCTGCTTGGCGGTGGCTTTGCCTAGAGCTCTGCCAGGGTGGTGTATCTGCAGACGGCGGGAACAGCAACGGGGTCGGCACACTGGGGTGCAGGGTAAGCGGGCGGCCTCATGCGGCTGGACGTCTCCTTGGCACTCTGAAGGCTTGGCTTTGTCTGTAGCTCCGTGGGGCAAGCTCAACTGCAAGGAATGGAGCAGGCAAGTGGGGGTTGGCCGTGGGGGTGGCACGCGCTGCTCTGGGGCTTCCGGCTTGGGCAGCACCTGCGTCAGGCCGCGAGCGTGGGGAGCATGCCAGCACTGGCAAGTCGCAGTGGGGAGCAGGGTGCAGGGTGCAGAGTGCGTCATGTGCCGCAGCATGGGGCTCTGTGCAGCCAAACAGCACAGATGTCTGCTGTGCACCCGCTGAGCGGCCGCGCTCGCAGAGCGGCCACCGCACCTGCGCAGCTTGTCGGCCCACTCGCTTGCCATCATCTCCGCGCCCTTGCTGCTGCCCTTTGCCACGGTGATGAGCGTGAGGGGAATGGGACGCACTGAGCGGGCAAGCAACTTTTGGGAGGGCTGCTGCTGCTGGGCTGCTGCCGCTAGCGCCACCGACCGCCGTCTGCACTGCCGCCCCGCTGCCACAGCGGCCCTGCAGGCCTTGCCACATTGCTGCAGCATCCGGGGCGGGACGCGCTACTGGCCGGCTTGGCACGCCGTTGTTCAGCTCCTGCAGGGTTCTCAATTCAGGACGCACATGACATGCAGCAGTCTCGAGCCCGCAGCTGCGGTGATTATTACAATACGTGATCAAATCAACCCACGAAGGAGGCAGGAACGGCGGTGCCGTCCATGCTGCGAATAGGGCTGGCGAGACAAGACGAGAGTCCCTTGATGATCGCCGGTTCGTCCCGACACTTTGTTCGTGCCTGCTTTCGAGATAACAACTATGCTGGAGACGGCCTGCGCCGCTTTGATACTGCTAAACGTCTTGGCAGCGGGCTGCTGTAAGTGGGCGAGCAGTGCCGGGTGTGGGCACAAACCTTCCCAGCGCCATGCTATGTCGACGAGCAGCCAAACCCACGACAGCAGGCGGGGAGGCGGGGAGCCCAGCCGCGCGCGCCCCTCAAAGTTGTTGCTGGGACCGCCTCGGGCCCAGTTGGCAGACGCTCCACGCCCAGCAGGGACCCAGCGGCGGTCTGAGTCCGGGTGCGGCCCGGCCGGCCTCTCGACCACCGTCGTCGGCGGCCGGGCCGCCCCGCCTTGCAGCCGCCGCACCCGAGGGGCAGCCAAACCTCTTTACATAGTCAGCTTTACATAGTCACCCCGCTGTGTGTGCTCATCCTCACACCCAGTGCCTGCCCCTTGCTTTCATCCTTGCCCCCTGTCAGGCGTGGAGGTGGTGCGAAAGTTGGCTAAGCAGCTGGCCCCGCTGCGGGTGCTGTACAATGGCTTCCGCTCACGCTGCCCCTACACAGCAGAGACGCTGGGTGAGCAGACGGCTTTGTTGTGTGCCGTTTGCTGTCCGACGCCGCCCACCTGGTGCCGCTCGCTGCCACCCACCTGGTGCCGCTCGCTGCCGCTCTTTGGTGCTGCATCCTAGCTGCCGCTCACATGGCACCGCACACGTTACCCCCCACTGCTGCAGAGCGCTTTGTAGAGGTAACCCAATTCCCAACCAACCAGTGGCCGCTTCCAGCCATGACGCTGCCCTGCCTGCCCTGGGCGTGGTGATGCCGATGCTGATGCATGGCCTGGCAGAGCGGGGGGCAGAAGCCTTCAGGGCTGTGCCTTTAGGGCTGGTGCACTGCCGCGTCCGGCTCACGCTGTGGCAGCAACCCAGCATAGCGTGTGAGGCAGCTAGCTGCAGCCACGAGGCGGGCCTGGCACGCACCCAAGGCCTTGTCCCTGCCCTCACAACGCCCTGGCCCCCCTCCCT
>JTEE01000320.1:1457042-1470164 GCA_002896455.3 Chlorella sp. ArM0029B | reverse complement strand
GGGAGGCGGAGGCCAGCGGGGGCGAGGGGGAGGAGGCGGGCGGGAGCACACGTGAGCTGCGCCGGCGCAAGTGAGCTGTGGAAAGCTTGGGCCACCGTGTGGGCTGAAAATGGCTGCTTGGAGGCTGCAACAGTGCTTTGGGAGGGTGCCTCGGGTTGGCATGCCACCCACGCTGCTTGCTGGCGAGTTTGCTCGAGGGTGTGTGACCCCGTGGCCTCGGCGTCTCTCTGCTGCTTTATAGTCACGACACATGTTTACTACTTGCACTGCGCTGAAACTCTTGTAAGCACGACAACAGACGCACACTAGTAGCAGCTGGGTGGAAGAGCAGGACAGGAGAGCGGAAGGAGCCAGTGGAGGTGCACAAGGCATGGTGGCTGGGCAACTCTGCCAACCAGGGCTTTGCTGGCACAGGCAAAGCGACTCGGGTGATGACGCACGCGCACTGGACACAAGGCCCTCAAGTATCATGTACACTTCAAGAAGCCACGCTGGCAGCCGCCAGGGGCTGCACGCCACCTGCCCGCCAGCGCATCACAAGAAGCTACGCTGACTTTTCAGCTGCCACGGCTGCCAGCTGGCACGCCAGCGCCTCAAAAGAAGCTACGCTGCACGCCAGCTACCCACCAGATGCATGCCAGCTGGCAGCATGCATCTGGTGGGATGCATGCCAGCTGGCACGCCACCGCCTCACGGCGCGCTCCAAGCCTGCCGGCAGCGCGAGGCCTGCAGGCGCACCGTGCGCCTGTCATCATCCACTGCTGCAGCCAGGCCTGCTGCCACCTGGCGGCGGTAGGGGTGCAGGCTGGCATAGGGCAGGTCCAGCAGCAGCATGAGGCACTGAAGTGCTGTCTCGCGTACCGCCGCCGCTGGGCGGTACCGCACAAGCCCCAGAAGGGTGGGCACCAGCCGGGGCAGGAGCTCCGCCTCGGCTTGCTGCCGGCCTGTGGCAGGGGGATGGGGAGAGGACAAGAGCGGATGTCCCCTGGTGTGCTTGTAGCGGCGGGAGGCGGCACAACAAGAGGCAGCGGCAGGAGGCATCACTGCCGGCGTTGCACCCCCACTCAGATGCCCTGCCTACCCAGCCAGACAGCCAGACAGCCTGCCTTCTTGCCTGCCCGCCAGCTTCCAACCAGCCTGCCAGCCTTCCAACCAACAAGCCAGCCCGCCTGCCTGCCCGCCTGCCTGCCCTGCCAACCGGCCAGCCAGCCATGCATCCATCCAGGCAGCCAGCCCGCCTGCCTGCCTGCCCTGCCAGCCTTTACACAACCAGCCAACCAGCCTGCCAACCATCCAACCACCCAGCCTGCCGGCTTGACCCGCGCAACCCGTGCCCAGCCTCACCTGCGTCGCTCATCAGTGCGCCGCTGAGCAGCAGCAGCAGCGCCTGCAGCAGCTCTCCGTCTGCCAGCGGGCCGCCCTGCAGAGCCGCCAGGCACTGCAGCAGCCAGGGCAGCACCCCTGCCTGGTGCTGCTGCAGCACAGCCGAGGGAGCCGACTGCAGCAGATGCGCAAGGGCCAGCAGCAGAGGTGGGCTGGCCAGCGCCGGGCGTGGCTCCTCCCCGACCGGCGGCCGCGGCTGCGCCTCGGACCCCGCCCGCCCCGCCTGCACCAGGCTGCACTGCAGCAGCGGCAGCAGCTTCCCGCTGGCTGCCGTGTACAGCCGCTGCTGCCACAGCGGCCGGGCGGTTGCATACGAATGCCTGCCCAGCCCAGCGCGGCTGCCGCCGCTCCCACTGCCGCCCTCGTCCAGCACGGACCCCAGAAACTGCGCGGCAGCCTGCACTCCACCCGCCAGGCGGCCGTCGTCTGCCCCCGCCTGCTGCTGCCAGCGCTGTGCTGCTGTCTCTAGGCTGCGCAGGGTGCAAGTGATTGCTGCATCCGCCTCACGGTGGCCTCGCATCGCCAGGCCCCGGCTCACAGTTGCCAGGCAAGACCAGGCAGAGGGTGCGGCTGCAGGCGGGGTGCTGGCGGTGGTGGCGGCGCTTGCGCTGGCGACGCCTGCGGGGTCCAGGCCGCATGCAGGGTAGAGCTGGCCGTGCAGAGCTGTCGCGATGCAGGCGGACAGGCTGTCGGCATCTGCGGCAGACCAGGGTGGGAAAGGTAGCGAGGTGGGAGAAGGGAGCGCGGTCAAGCATTGAGGGCACTTGGAACACAGCAAGCGTGTCAGCACGTGTGTCAGCAAGCTGAGAAATGTGCGCCTCTCAGGCAGGCAGCCGCTGGTGCAGGTCGGGTTGCAAGCACGGGCAGGGGTGCAGGCAAGGGTTGGTGCAGCGGTCACATTGGGCACAGGCGGCAGCAAGGGTACACGCAGCAGCAGGACCCAATTGCCAGCAAGGAGGACTAGAAGCCACATCACCCCCACGCACCTCCAGGCCACTTGTTCAGTAGTGCCGCCGCCGCCAGGGACGCCCAGCGCGCAACTGGCCCTCCCTCTTGCGGCTGTGCCAGCGCCAGCTGTACCAGGCGCTGCACCAGGGCTGCCGGCGGGCCGCCCGGCAGGCCAGCCATCACCTCCGGACGCAGCGGCACCAGCAGGGCACAGGCGGCGCAGGCCTGCAGCCCCTCCAGCTGCTGCTCCTGCTGCAGCGCCCCCACGGCTGCCGTTGCCAGGGCCCGCTGCTCGGGGGCCGCTGCCGTGCGTTGTGCGTGATACGCCAGCTCAGCGCAGGCGGCCTGCACGTCCGCGCTTGCGGCGGCAGCAACTGCGGGGGGCAGCTGCAGCACGGCTTCAAACAAGTGCCTCCCGAGCTGCGAGGAAGCAGCCGCTGGCTCTGCCACGCCTGCTGGCTCTGCTCCTCCTGGTGCTGCCCCTGCTGCGCCCGCTGCGCCTGCTGGCCGTGCAACCTGCACGGAGGGTGCGGCAGACACGACGGCCGTGGCTGCCTGGAGCAGCTGCAACAGCAGCCGCTGCTCAGCGCTGCCGCCGGCGCCCGCCTCTGCCGCCGCTGTGGCCGCTAGCTGCTGCTGCAGGCCGCGGTCGAGCGCTGCCACAATCTGCTGCTGCAAGGCGCTGCTGGCAGACGCCAGCGCTTGGAGAGCAGCCAGGGCCGCCGCCGCCGAGTGCTGGCGGCCTGCCGCTGCAATCAGCTGCGGCAGCGCCCCATCTGCAAGCAGGGCAGAGTGGCTGCTGCCTGCCAGGGCCACCAGGGGCGCCACTGCCGCCTGCTGCTGCTGCTGCAGGCCGCCAGGTGCGCACAGCAGCTGCAGCACGCTGCCCACTTCGGCCTGCACCGCCGCCGGCTGCACCGCCGCCAACACGTGTGGGGCCCCAAAGACGCTAGTCAGTGTGGCAAGCTGCAGCACCGTTGCATGTGCCCGCGTGCAATGCTCTGGCAGCAGGGGCCAGCGGTCTGCTGTGGGCGGTGCCTCCTCATCTTCGCTGGCGTCTCCATCCTCCATGCCTGCTGACTGCTCAGCGGCAGCAGCAGCCAGAGCAGCCGCGGCAGCAGACACCGCACGCTGCAGCAGAGCAGTGTCTGCACTCGTGGGCCCTGCCTGTGCTGGTGCCTCTGCTGCCGCTTGCAGCAGCTCCTGCACAGCTGCCCACGCCAGGCACTGCGACTGCCAGCTGGCAGTGCTGACCTGGCCCGGTGCCTGCTCGGCAACAGCCAGCAGCGGGGGCAGCAGCTGCGCCAGCGCAGCAGCGCACGCCGCGCCGCCGGCGCGGCACAGCGCCTGCGCAGTACGGGCGCCCGCCCGGGCACGAAGCGTGCTGCGCCGGTGCTTGGCTGGGTCTTCGCCCGGGGCCCAGATGCAGGCCAGCATGTCCTGCATGCTGGCGTCTGCCAGCACAGCGCCCGCCAGGCTGGCGCCAGCTGGCGCAGCTGTGCCACGCTGGAAAGCCGCCACGCAGCGCGCCAAGCAGGCCGCTGCCGCCGCCGCCGTCTCGTCTGCTGCCAGAGAGTCGGCAGCCAGCAGGCCCTCTGCTGCCGGTGCTGCCAGCTCAGCACGCAGTGCAGACCACATGCTGCTGACGTGGCTGGACAGTGCCTCCGGGCCGTAGCTGGCAGTGCAGGCCCCCAGCAGCGACAGGGAGTCCATCTTGGCCTGCCTGCAGCAGGGATGGGCATGTGAGAGGAGTGGGGGTCGGGCGGGTCCCAGGTGGGGGTCAGGTAAGGGTCAGGCGGGGGCCAGGTGAGGGTCAGGTGGGGGTCAGGTGAGGGTCAGATGAACATCAGGCGGTGTTCAGGCGTTGTTCAGGCGGGGTCAGGGGCTTTGGGTTTGGCAGGCAGGCACGAGAGGGAGGTGAGGGATGAGGGGAGGGGCAGAGAAGCAATAGCTGGCGCAACACCAACTCACTGCTGCCATACCCTGAAAGTATGTAAACACAGCACACACGGGGCAACCACTGCATGCGCACATACAAGTCAGCGTTGACCTGGCTTTCTCCAGCGGCAGGGGCAGTATGAGCGGCAGCCCCTTGCATGCAAACGGAATGTCCCCAGATGTACCAAGCCACCACCTCTGCTGCCTTACCTGCGCGTCAACCTCAATATTCTCTAGTGTCAGGGGGAGCAGGAAGGTGGCTGCCCTTATTCACAGACATGAGATACTACCACCAGTTAGGTACCGCCCCTACAGCCTCACCTGAGCGTCGAGCTGAGCTTCTCCAGCACCAGGGGCAGCAGGAAGGGGGCAAACAGGGGCTCAGCTGCCAGGGTAGACTCCAGCCCGGCAGCCAGATCCTCCCGCATAATCCTGCAACCAACCAGGTGTGTGTGTGCGTGGAACCAAGTGGGCAGGGGCAGGGCCAAGGGTGGGGGGCAAAGGGGCACAGGGGCAGAGCAGCACGGCATGAGAGAGTTGCCATGCAGCTGCTGTGGGCTGAGGTGTGCGGGTGAACCGGCATCCTGCTGCGTGCGCGCTGCCCCAACCCGCACCGGTTGACGTCGCCAGGGGGTGGGGTGAATGTGACTGGGAAGTAGCAGGCCAGCACCTCGAAAAGCTCCTCACCAGACTCCTGCCAGCGGTGGGCAGGTGGGCAGGCGAGCGGGGACAGGGGAGTGGGGACAGGGGAGTGGGGACAAGGGAGTGGGGACAAGAGAGGAGAGCAGCAGGGTCCAGGGGCTTGACAAGGGATTGGGGACAACAGAGGGGGGAAACGGGCAGAGCATGAGCAGGACGCGCAGGAGCACAGCTGCCCAGCAGCGGCCAGCGGCCACCAGCGCCCGGCTGCCCGCCCCGCCTGCAGCCGTCGGTGGCACGGCTTGGCTTGACTCTGGAGCAACAGGTGCTTTTTGCTTGCAGGCCCTCCAAGCTCAGCCAAATCAACAAGCGCCGTGCGCCGCTTGTGGCACAGCAAGCACGAGTTGGAGCGGCAGGCAGCACACCGGATCAGCTCATGTGGGGTGGAAAGGAGCGGTGGGCTCCACCCCAATGACCCTCGGTGAAGCTCCAAATGACCCCCACCAGGCATGCCATGCTTCCAGCAACCTGAACCCACCTCCAGCAGGAACAAGACCGAGAACAGAAGAAGTGGTGGGGGGGACACCACACCAGCGTTGGAGCGACAGGCAGCACACCGCGCCTGCTCATGCGGGGGTCAATGACTGATTGAATGCATGAACCAACCCACCTCCAGCCGGTCGTGGCACAGCGAGTCCTGGTGCTGCGCGTGGTACAGCTCCAGCAGGCGCTGCACCGCTTCAAAGCACAGCAGCAGGCAGCGGGGGTCCTTCTCGCCATCCACTGCAGGCAGGCAGGCAGGCAGGCAGGCAGGCGTCAGGGATTGGGGGAGCAAGCGGGTGGTCAGGGCCGTGATGCACTACCTTTTCACAACCTGCACACACAGACACTTGCTGTGCCTGCTGTGCCCAGAGCACGTCACCTGAGGCCTTGGCACAGACCAGCCACGCATGCCATCCCACAGCCGTGTGCCACCAAGTTCGCACACACCACAAGACATGTGTGTTCACCATGCTGGCGTGCGGTGATCGAAGATCACAGCCGCCCATGCTGTGCGTGCTGTGGCCGAAGACCCCCGGCACATCTCGTGAACTCCTGCCTCTACAACCCCTTGTCAACTCGCTCCCGCCGTCCCCAGCAGAGCTGCCCACCAAGCGCTGTGAATCGACATCTCATCTGGCGCTGTGAATCGACATCCCACCTAGCGCTGTGAATCGACATCCCACCACCCACCCGAGTGCCATGCACCCGGGCGACGGCGATTGCCGCTCCTTCCTGACAGCGAGTTTGAGACTTGGGAGTGCCACCACCCACCACCCACCCACCCGAGGCAATCATGTACTCCAGCAAGTCSAGGTTGGCCGCCAGCAGGGCGCCCCCGTACCGCTGTACCGCCGCCGCTAGCAGGCGCAGCGCCAGCGTGCGGTCCAGCTGGGCCAGCGCCCGGATGAAGACGTTGCCCACGCAGGCCCGCATGAGCTCCACAACTTGACCCTCCTCAGGGGCAGGCAGCAGCTGGGCGGGGCTCTGCCCGGCCCCGGCGGCGGCAGAGGGGACGGGAGTGGGCCCGGGGGGGTGTGTGGCACGTCGGGTGACGAGCGCCAGGCAGCCGCGCAGCGCGCCGCGCACAGCGGGCCAGTCGGTGAGGCGTGAGGTGAAGAAGTGGGCCAGGTGGGACACCTCGCCGGTGGTGCCGGCGGATGCTGGCACTGCCTCCACCACCTGTGGTGGGCGGGGAGGGAGGCAGGGGGAGGAGAGCAGCAGGCGCAGGGAATGAGGACATGAGACTGGTGGGGCATGCGGGTGATGGCAAATAAAACGTGGCCACGGTAAAAGGGTGCGAGACCGGGGCCAAGAGCGTAGGTCAGCCTCCCGTCCTCAGTGCCGGGAGGGATGGTCAGCGGCGAGGAAGCTGGGGCGGTGCGTGGGCAGCCAGCCAGCCAATGCACCCATGCAAGCGCACCGCCCACAGTCCCCACCTCCCGCGCACCTCTGCGAGCACGCCGATGGCGCGTGCGCGCTGGCCATCGTTCTCGCTCGTCAGAAACGGGCCCAGGGCTTCCACCAGCCGAATGATGGGTGTGGGTGCTGCACCGCCCAAGCCGCCGCCGCTTCTAAACTGTGCCACCAGCTCCCCCGTCCGCTCGCTGTATGCCTGCTCAGAGGCTGCCTCTGTGGTCACCAGCTCGTGCAGCACGGGCATCCAAGCTGGGGGCTGCGCCCCTGACGTAGCCATGGCGGCGCAAGCAACCTGGCGGCGGCAGGGGCGGCGGGTGGGTGAGGAAGAGCGGCGGCAGGCGCGGCAGACCACATGCTACGCCCCCCACGCTCTATATAGTAGATAGTATACAGAGTGTGTACAAGTTTACCGCAAATCGCCGCGACCGTCTAGAGCCCCGGCCTCACCAATGGCGATCGGCCTATCGCTGCCTCTTGCCTTGGACACCAGCTGAAAGATCAGCAGGAATTCGGAGGATCGCAGCGAGCAACGGTGCTCGCTCTGCTGCTGTGGCCAATTGGGAATGCTGCGCACGCTGTGGCGGAAGGCGGCAGCGGCAGCGGCTGACGCAGGGTTCCGGAGCTGGCTGAGGCGCTCGATTACTTGAATGCGTGGGGTGCTATGCCCATCAGCGGATCCATTAATTGTTCAGGGAGCCAGGCGGAGGGGAAGCGGCAGTGATCTGGATGGCACCGCCTCGAGCTCGGCTGGCCAGGCCTTCGCCTCGGCAGCACCTGCAGCCTTTGGACGCATCAGGGCTCCTGTGTCGTTTCGCCTTGGAAACTTGCTAAACTAATACCAAATATTTCACCTGCAACATTTTATATTGCGAAGAAACCAGCAGCCACAGGGCCGCCCTGAGGCGGGGTTGCCGGTTGCGGCCAGCCAGTGGCAACAGTGTGGGCCAGGGGGACTCCTTCGGAAGGCGCAGCTGGAGCAGGGCCTAATGCTAGAGCTTGTTCGAGAACTGTGCGTATGAATGCTTGCTTGCTTGCTACAGATGCATGTGTCGGTCAGTTGAAGGGAGGACCAGAGCAGGCAGAGGGATGAGTGTGGCATGCGGGGACTGTACAAGAAGCATACAAATGCACATGAAAGAGGAAGGCACAGGCAACATAGGGTGAGCAGGAGGACAAAACTGAAAGCAGTGCTAGGCAAGCAGACATGAGGCATGGTGAGAGCAAGTCCCATCTACAACAGGTCCTCATTCACTCTGCTGGCGCAGGGCGCGCAGCTGGCGCGTGGAGCGTTGCGCCGCTTCCACGTCCGCCACTGCCTGCTGCAATGAAACCGCCTCTGGCTGCGCCTGCCGTGCCGCCTCCAGGGCCTCGAAAGCCTTGCGCCATGCCACGCCTGCGCGCAGCCGCTCCTCGCCAGCCACCTCCAGCGCTGATGCTGGCTGCGTGGCTGCTGCCGCATACGCCGCTGCTGCCGCCTCCTCGTGTCCCACAGCCGCGGCAGCAAATGCGACCGCAGCGCCGGCCACCGCCTCTGCTGACAATTCACGGGCCGCGCTGGCTGCTGGCAGCGTGCTGTCTGCAACTGCGGGCCACGCAGCGGACAGGCAGGCGAGTGGGGGCTGCGCTGGCGCACGCGACGGCAGCGTCACACGGGCTGCCTTGCGCGACTGCTGCCGGGCCTCGTGGCGCTCCACTGCCCGCTCCCAGGCTTGCTTCCTTGTCAAGAAGCGAGTCACTTCCCGCAGCTGTTCTACAGCGGTGAGGCCGAAAAGGTTAGGAACTGTGGGTGGCGGCGGGAACTCCTCGTCGGCGTCGCTGCCAGCGGGCGTGCCGTTGTGCGCCTCCGGCCTGCCTGTGCACCCCGGCCCTGGTACCGCCAGCCTTGGGGCTCTTGGTGCATACCGGGGCTTTGGAAAGGGCCAGGCTGGGGTTCTGCAGGTGGGAGGCGGGCGGAGCATAGCAGCAGGAGCCGCGTGCATCCTTGAACGGCCCTCGCGGCAGCCCAAACGCTTCTTTCAAATGCTCAAGGTGTGCCGTGCCTGGGATGCTGTGCGGTGCATTATGGAGACGCACTGCAAGGCACCCTGCAGGCGCAGCACGCAGCACGAAATAGTCAGAATGGTCTCCAGAACTCCATAGTGCACCGCACAGCATCCCAGGCACGCCAAGACACACGATTGCATTTTAAATAAGCGTTTGGGCTGCTGCAAGGGCCCTTCAAGGATGCACGCGGCTCCTGCTGCTATGTTCCGCCCCATCTCCACCTGCAGAACCCCAGCATGGCCCTCGCCACAGCCCCGGTATGTACCAAGAGCCTCAGGGCTGGCGGTACCAGGGCGGCGGTGCACACGCAGGCCGGCGGCGCACAACGCCACGCCCGCTGGCAGCGACGCCGACGAGGAGCTCCCGCCGCTACCCACATATGTGGATTCTACATTCCTTCCCCATAAAGAGAGAATGGGGACGGTAGATGTTTTCGTAGCAGAGCTGACGGCCCAGCGGCAGCACCAGCACCGGCGGCGGCGGCAGTGTCGGCAGCGCAGATGCCAAGCTGAAGCACGAGCGTGCTTTGAACAAGCTGCTGCGCTCGGAGAACAGGCACCTGCTCTCAGTGGTCAGGCACCTGCGCTCGGAGGTCAAGCACCTGCGCCTTGACAAGAAGCAACTCTGGCAGTACGTGACAGCCCGGGAATTGGATGCTCGCGAGGCAGCGTGCAAGCAGGCGGCACGGGAGGAGGAGAGGGCGGAGCTCAACCAAATGATCGAAACCCTGACTGCAGCAGCAAACTACTCATTGGAGGCCGACAAGACGCACAGCCCTCCGATGGAGCCGATGGGTGAGCTACTGTTGACTTGTCATGACGTCATGCCATGTCAAGGCGATTTCAAAATGGGTGGTGCCTCCCTGCTCAAGCATTGGCGGGCCACGCTGATGCCATGCGCTCTAGGCGTGCTCCTCTGGTCAAGTGCACCTGGCCCGATCTCCCATTCTCACACTACTAGTACCTCCCCTGTCACATCCTGCCATTGGCACCGCAGGTGCTCCATCCGAGCCTGACGAAATGGAGCAGGAACAGTGAGGACAGGGAGGAGAGGGTGCCGGCCAGCGCCCAGCTGCAGCAACCAAAGGCTGGCCAGTGAACACTGCTAGCAAGTACTTCGCAGCCCTAGCGGTAGCTGGCCAGGCACAGTCCCCGGGCACCCTCCTGCCCGGACGGTTGCTTCAGCCCAGGCTCACAGGCGCGGCGCACGCCACCTGCCTCCGTCACCGCTTGCAAGAGGAATGAGGGGGCGAGCAGGACAGCCCCGGGCTAGCGCCGGCAGGGTCGTATGTCCGTTAGCTGTACTTGCTTTTCGTTGCCTTCCTCTTTCCTAGCCCAAATCCCTTAGCTAGAGTCCGAACCAGATGCCCCATTGTGCCTTCCCAAGTACTTGATTTCAACATGTGACTGAACAAAGTTCACTTTGTGTAGACATCAAATGCAGCAGCCTGCCCCATGTGTGCGCAATGGAAGGTCAACAGCGAGGGTGCTGCCACTGGCAGCATGGGGGGCGGGCATCGCGCCCTGCGTTGCCATTGCATGGCAGATGCAAGGGGCCATACCTGGGTGCACAGGCACAAGCAGCGCCTCTGAGGGTTTTGTGAAGGCGGCCGGGAATGTGATATGGGAATCCAGGGCTTGCGGCGCGCAGCAAATGTGAGCCAGGGCTGCGCAGGATGCTTTGCATGGAAAGTAGAAGAAAAATGCTTCGCAAGCGAGGAGCGGCAGTGCAGGTGGCACAGGGTGCGTATTCATGATGCACTCAGCAATTGAGCCTCGATGCAGATACCCTGCCGTTTTCCACCTTGCGGGATGTTCTCAATATGGCCATGAAACAGCTGCAATGTGCAATGGAAAGGACATCAGGAGACGGCATGGGAGACGGCTGCCCAGCCCACTCCCGCGAAGGGGGTTCTACCCGACAGCCCTGCCGCCGGCCGGGGAGTTGAACTAGGGTGTTACACTACTCGTTGACGTTTTACACTACTTTGGTAATACAATAAAAGACTCCTTTAACTTGTGTTCCTGCGGGCAATTGCATGCATGCCGCACTTGCACTAGTATGTCCAGCGCTGTATCTCAGTTGGCCAGGCCAGGAGGAAGGCTGGCCAGCGTGGCAGCGTGGCAGCCCTTCAGTATGTGCATGGCCCTTCCTGATCGCTTCGCTCCGGACTGTCGCAACCAGTATCATCAGTCGGCCCGGTCTCGCGTGACACCGCGACTGCCACTGCCATGCGGGTGTCGGTGGCGCTGTTTGTTGCACTTGTTGCACTTGCGGCATGCTGCCAGGCACGGGTGGCCCCTCACACTCTGGGCGCCACTTCCAGTAGCGGGCGCTCGCTGCTGCAGGCACCCACGCCCTGGGTGAGCGCACCCGCTCTTGCCCCCTCGCGGCAGCCAGCACTACCCTTCTTGCCCCTCCAGATCAACCCCTCCCTGCACCCAATCCTGCCCCCCATCTGCAACACTAACTTGAGCCGCCATATGCACATCGCGAAAGTGATGTCCCCTGCCAGCTGAAACGGCCCCCTAACCCTGCCTGGTGGCTCCACCCCCACCGCTCGCACCCCGCCGCCACCTGCTCTCCTCTCACCTCCACGACCCCCCTGCACGGACCGCCTGCATTGCACCTTCAAACCCTCTAGAGTGCCCTGCCGCCCTTGTGCCTGCCCACTGCAGGTTGCAGCCTCCCGGCTGGCACCCTGCGGTGACATGCAGCCCGGCAAGCTGACGCCGCCGCCCGGCGCTGTGGTTGCCGCCGTCTTCCAAGCCACCGGCCTGGAAAACTACACATGCATGTGAGGGCAGAGCGCTAGGAAGGGAGGCAAAGAGAGAGTGCAGCCGGACAGCGGTGGGAAGGCTGGAGGCTTGGTATCCTGGGAGGCGCGCACAGCGTCGCCAGCACACCCCAACTTGCGCACAGACCCCACCAGAAGGCCGCCCATGTTTCATCTTTGTTGATACCCCCCGTCCCCCGCTGCCCCCACCCCCCGCAGAGACGACCGCTGGCGCGTGGTTGGGTCGCGCAAGGACATGTATTACGCTGGCACCGGCACGTTTGGAGGTGGGGGTCCATGCCACGCCCAGAGGCACCCAGAGCAGCCGAGGCAGGGACGGCGGCAGCTGCTGGCTTGAGAGTGCGGGGTCGCACACGGGGTCTGCCCCTGCCCCTTTGCCCCTCGGTCTCATCCCCCTTATCCTGCAACCTTCGGAGTCCTGCTGGCTCCGTGCAACTCGCTTGTGAAGGCGATGGTGTGCCCCAACAAAATAAAACAGAAACAAAAACCCCGCTGCGACCCCGCTCTGCTGTACTGATGTGCTGCTGCACTGCTGCACCGCTGTACTGCTGTACTGCTCCTACTGCTGCCCCACCTGCAGGCTACCTCTTTGCCGAGGCCAGCGATGTCAACAACAGCAAGTTTGTGTTCACAGACCCCGACAACACCACGGGTCGGTGGAGGGGGGCGGGCGGGGAGACAGCTGCTCTGTCTGTGTTGTGCTGGGGTGGCGGTGGGTGGATGGGTGGCAGCTGCAGGGAAGCTGGACCCCTGGTGGCACCACGGCTTGCTGTGCTCACAGGCCCATTCTGTGGGCACCGAGGCCTCTAGGGTGGAGGGGCGCCCGCCTGCAGTCCTGTGTTGGCCCTCTGCTCGCGCCCATTGCGCCTGCGGCACACATGACATTTGCATTGTACATTGTAAATCGTACCGCAATTTTACACATACACACAGCACACATGTGCCACAATCGGCGCCCGGCTCAAGCAGGCCTGTTGCGTGCCCAGCACACACGTTTCTCCCTCTCACTGCCCCCCGTGCAGAGTGGGGCAGCGCGGTCAAGGACAACCAAGTGACTGTGGATTACGAGCCCGCTGGCTGGCCCGAGGTCAACCGGGTGGGTGGGCTGCCTGCTGACATCAGGAGTGCGTGTTGGCACTGCGCTTTCCCAGGCGTGCCAGACAGGTCGTGTGCCCACCACGCATGTGGCTGTGGGTCGCGCCTACCAGCCAACCCTGCCTGCAGGGGGATGTTGCCTGCCCAGCCCGCGGATCACGCTGCCTGTTCCGTAACATCCGCTCCGCTTGCGCTGTTGGCGTGGCGCATGTGCCGCCCAACGCAGCCTGCAGCGCGGTGCCGCAGCACGATAGCCCGCGCTGGCGCCCAGCTCCGCACCCTGTCCGCCAGCCCAGCCCCCCCATCCCCTCACGTTGCCT
>JTEE01000320.1:1423732-1437416 GCA_002896455.3 Chlorella sp. ArM0029B | reverse complement strand
GGCCATCCCCGACGCCCGCCCCCCAGCACCCACCTTGAGCAGCCAGTGGGTTGAGGTTGAGTGGGCGATGTCGGTGCATGATGTGTCTCCGAGCACCAGTTGGTCCATTGTGATGCTTCCATCGTCAGCACCCACCGCAAAGCACAGCAGCGGCATGACAGGCACCAGGCAGTCGTCTACGAAGATGTTTTGCTGGTACAGGCTGCCGTTGGCGCCCACAACAACCAGCTGCGTCATCTGGTTGACATCCACTGCACAGGCGGGGGGTGGAGGGTGTGGGGTGGCGTGGTGTTGGCGCAAAGGCGGGGCGGGGGCGGCAGCGGGCGGTCGGCTCGGCCCTCGTCTGCACCTCAGCAGGAGCCGTGCCCAACGTGCTGCGCCTGCACTCCAACCTGCCGGACCCCTGCACGACAGGGTGCCACCTCCGGACAGCCTGGGCGGCAGTCAGACTGCCCGGCGCTAGCGCGCCGCTCGCACCGTAGGGCGGCCTGCCGGCGGCGTCAGAAACGCCAGTCATTGTGACATTGCGCTGCACCAGCACTTGGCTTGGCCAATTGTCGCTGTTAAAATTCCAGTCGTCTCCGGGCAGCAGCCGAACGTCGTGCACGGTAGTGTCTGCAAGCGCGCCGTGCAGCTGGAGCACAGTTTCCACTTCCTGCAGCGGATCGAAGGAGATCGTGTACGGTATTTCATCCCCGAAAGCTGCTAGGCGGCAGAGCAGAGGCCGCGCCAGGAGGGACACAACAAACACAACAAACTCCGCTCTGCAAACGGTGCCGCCGCCGCCGCACCCGGGTGATGGCTTGCGCGCAAGGACTCAGCACTATCGCGAGCACCAGCACGGCCAGGAGGCTGAGCCCAGGCCCGAAGGCACCCTGCCCGCCCCTCGCCATTGTTCAGCAGGGCTGCTGTCCTCAGGCGTCAGAACGATGCTTGTGAAGGCCAAGGAAATGTGCGCAGTTGGAGAAGGCCAAGTGTGCTCAGGTTCTCTCAGTGGGTTCCCATGAGTTGGCCAGTCACAGCACGGCCCGTTGACGTCGGACCGCGCACTCGAGGCCTGCCCCGCCCCTCCTGAACGAGCCCAGCCTGAGCAGATGTATGCAGTGAGTTACATGGTGTGTGGCATACAAAACTGTGGTCGATCAGCTGCACGACAAGCAGCAATTCAGAGGGCGCACTGGGGTCAGGAGGTGCAGTGAGCGCAGGCCCGCGCAAGGGGAAGAGGAGGCAGGGTGCTCCATGTGCAAGTTTTGTAGAGCAGGGAGCGGCACGTGCATATAGTTGGCTTGGGGGAAGGATGGAGGGACGAACTCTGAAATTGGGCAGCAATTTAAGGGCCCGCTGCTCTCCCACACCATGCCCCACCCGCCGCACCCGCGGCGGAGGGGCGAGCGAGCGGATTAAGGCGCAAGCAAGGCACGGGGCTGCAGCGCCTAGGAGCGGCTCTTTGGGCCTGAAACACCATGGATTGGGGCAGATTCGGGCTGAGAGGTTGCTGGGAGGGCAGCTTGGGAGGGTATCGGGGGCGCCTGGTGTTTTGGCGGAATTTGAGGTTGGGGCGGGGCGGGGCGGCCCGGTCTTGGACCGGCCCGGACCTCCGGAATCACCCTACGAAATGGTAATTTCGATTGAACCGGGCGCTTCGTACTGTTAGACGTGAAGAGGTAAGGTTCCGAAGAAGAATCATCCGGCAACGAGGAGGGGTGGGCGGCGGGCCGAGGACGGGCGGCGCCTGGGTGGTCCGTATAAACCAACAAAGATGACGTAGGCAAGCCACTCAAATGCTTGGTCTCGAAGAAGAGGGAACCCAGGGCGTGGGCGCCAGCTGGCGGGCGCTACCTGCCGCCGCCAACCCACGCCGCCTCCAAAAATAACACACCGCACGTGCCGCACCCCACCTGCAGCCAAGCCGGACGGAGCGGGGAGCAAGCAGTGAGGCGGGCTGGGCGGGGCAGCAGCTTGGCCGCACGCAAACCCGTTCAAACCTGTTCATCCTGCTTAGCCCAGGCATGCATGCATGTGTTGGGCGGCACCTGTGGGCACCACGGTGCCCGCCTGCCCTGCCCTCCCCAGTGCTGCGCCGCCCCACCTCACGTTGAGCCGCCCCCTGCCACTCAGCCTTCCCACGACGCACCTCTGGTGGGCGTCCCAGTGTGTGTGCAGCTGCGTGCCAGCTGGTGCAGGTGTGGGTGCCACGCTGGCGGGGAGCGCCATTGGGCGCTGCTGCCGCGCCTCTTTTAGCCCCGGCCCAACGCTTGAAAGGACGGACGGCGGTGTCAGCGCAGCAGCACACGCATGAGTACGGCGGACTGCGTACCCGATGGCAGCAGCAGCAGAGGGGGCGGGGGAGGTCAGCGGGCACACTGAGAGGCAGGAAGCACCCCTTGGGCTGGCGCATGCATGGTTGGGGCTGGGCGGCGGCGCCTTGCGGCGCGGTGTGCAGCACACCCACAGCCGCTTGCGCTGCAGGGAGGCAGCTGACAGCTGCCAGGCACACACAGCAGGCGCCTATGCTGGCGCTGGCTCACTCACCTCCTTTAAGCCCTGCCTTTGCTCGTTTCAAAAGCCCCGCTCTCAAATCTCGACTGCAGCGCCCCGGCAGCACAGAATTCCCTGGCCAAAAAGGTCTGGAGTCTACCCGCTCCCGCCGCTGCTCGCCGTGCTGCGGCGGCCCCCTCTGTGCCCGCTGCCACTGCCCGGCAAGGAAGGGCCGCCGCACGCTGCCCGCCGCTGCCACCTCCCAAGGGGGGAGGGCGAGGGGCAGGCTGCTTTGGGAGCAAACAGAAGGGAGGGGGTCTGGCCCACAGCAAGTGCCGCTCCAACTGCCGCCAGTGTGCGGATTGTGTCCCAATATTGCACCTCGTCCCCAGTTGCCGGCTCGCCCTCCCCATCCGCCCCCCTGCGACAGCCGCGAGAAGCGCAAGAGGAGGGCAGCACAGGTGGGCAGCCAAGTTTGGCTGCACACGAAAGGGCACACTAAGATTGGGCAGGGCAGGAGGGCTACTTGGCATGCAGGCAGAGGGCTTGCAGCCAGGGTGCTGCCAGCGCGCTGCCGGTGCCGACTCCAGCAGCATGCACGCTTCCGTATGCATTGGCTGCCTGCCTGCCTGCCTGCCTGCACAACCTGTTGCCCTCATGGGGCAGCAGCCCGGTGCCCAAAGACTCCGAGAAATTCTTCGGCTTTCACCCGCTGATTGAGCAAGCAGTAAATGAAGTGAACCATACCCAGTGATAATCATGCCCCCCCACACCTGGGCTCAGCTCTGCTGGCACCAGCCACGCCTCACCGTCACCTGCGGTGCACTAGCCGGGACAGCAGGCACAACAGTTGCAGGGGGGAGCCAGGCCAGCACAGGGCCCCACGACGTGCATCCTTGGCGCCCCAACCTCACCCTCTGTGCCTTCCCGCTTGCGTGCGCTGCGGGTCCCCCGGTGGGCGGCCGCCTGCCCTGCCCTGCCCAGCACTCGCCCTGCTCCACCCTCCGACTGACCTGTCTTCTGCCCCCACCTGGCCTGCCACCTGCCCGCCCCAGTACCACACAATCCTGCCGATCTCACCTTGCTGTGATGGAATCAGAGGAGCACGTTTGGGTGGTGCAGCTCACGGTGTGTGCTGAGCTGGCACTAGTTTGTGGGGAACTGGAGAACCTTGACTGCAAACGCACGGCTGGGCTGCCCCGCCCCACGCACTGCGCCCGGTACATCTTGCCGTAAGCGCCTGCACTTGCCGCGGGGAGGGGAGGTGCAGGGTGGGCGGCCGGGGTGGGCGCACAAGCGGTTGCTCACCAGCTGAACGTACAACGGCTGCATACCTAAACACAGGTGCCTACCTGGCACACCCCACCTGCTGCCCCTGCTGCCTGCCTTTGCATCCCCCCCCCACAACAGAATCCCTTCCCCTCGCACCCTGCCCCTGGGCCCGCCTCTCACCTGCCACCCGGTTGGGGTGGAGTTGAGGCGTCCAGGTGCCACGGCTGCGCTGTGCATCAGCCACCCACCGCTGTGGAGTGGTTGATGTGGGTGCAGGATGTGACGGCCAGCGTGTCACTGCGCACATGTATGTGCCTGCCAGCGTGGGCGTAAGAGAAGCAGCAGAGCGGCGCATGCGGCAGCAGGCAGCGATCCACAAAAATACGCTGCGGGCCGGGGAGGGGCGGCGGGGGGAGGCAGGAGGTGTCTGTTTGTTTGCTGATACTATGTACAGTCAATGCCCGCACCTGTGTATGTGCGTGTGTTTTGTGCTGATGCGCTCGGGCAGCAGAGAAGGCGGCAGGCGCAACTGCTGCCGCCAGGGGTGTGTACCACGTACATGCCTCGGGTGCTACCCGCCACTCACAGCTGACCGCAGCAGGGGGCACACCTGCCCACGCGCCCACCCACCCATCCACCGACACCACCCTGCGCACCTCTTGCAGCAGCCGCCCTCTGCCACCCTCAGCAGCATGGCTAGCCAGTCAGCATAGGTGACATAGGTGCCCACCGATCGAGACTCCACTGCCCCTGCATCAACAGCTGCCGCTGGTCGAGCACCAGGGGTGCGTCATCGTGAGGCGCCACTTTGACCAAACTAGACTAGTCTAAACTAGCGCCACTTGGCGCATGACTACCACGCCCACCGCCGAGTCTGCAAGGGTATATTGTAAAGCTGCGCACTGGTGGACACAGGTGTCACCCAGGGCATGCACCAGGGCCTGTGCAGGGGGGCGGGGGGTGGGGGGAGCACGGCAGAGTGGGGGGGCTGTGGGAGCGTCGCGCAGGGAGGGTATTGGAGTGGGACGTCGCAGCGTTCTTTGTGTGGCGCCCCTTCCATACCTGGCGATCAACGTGCAAGTGAGGAAGCCAGAGGAGGAGGGCCAGCAGAGCGCTGGCCAGGCAAAGCAAAGCAAGGCTCTATCCCTTACCCGCCCTGGACGCCCGCCCACCGCGCCTATTGCTGTAAGCATGCCAGGCCGCAAGATTGAGACAATGGTACACACAGGGGCGCACTTTGGGCGAAGCTCTCAGCTGTTGCCACGTGGCCATGATTCATGCTTGAAGACGGAAAATCACCGGCTCGGCCAACAGAACCCTACCGTCTGAATTTTCCTGCGCACTGCTACATTGCGTTCTCACCTCTTCCGCCGCACCAGCTCTTCCCCCGGCGGCGCGGCACGCGCTTTTCTGTCCATCAACCCCTTCTGACACCGAGGACGAAGCGTGCCTGTCGTTGAACAGCGCCGAGCGCTCCGGCCACAGCCTTTGGCACCGCCGCCACCGCCGCCGCCGCCGCCGCCGCCGCTGCTGCCACGGCGCCGCCGCCGCTGGCATTAGCAGTCCTCCTGCCAAGGGCTACACATACGCCAGCACAGCATGCGGCCGTCACCCCAGCTTCAGTTTGTGGTCACCCAGGTGCTGGAGACGGTGAAGAAGACCACCGGCGGACGGTGCGTCCTTCCTTGCCTCCCCGCCTCGTCTCCTGTCGACGTGGCCGCCTGTCGTGCAGGCACCACCATCATTGCGCCCGCTTGTGCTCAGCAGTCAGGTGCTGTCCACCTGAGCTGCCGTCACTGCTGCATGGCGCTGCAGACCCTCCTGCTGCTCCTGGGATGCTCCTGCCGCCGTCGCTGTGGCGTAGGCCGCACTGGCGTCCCCCACCCACGCATGCCCCGCCCCCCGCCCACTGCACCCTGTGCAGGGCATGGCAGAAGCCTTGGGGCTTCTCAGGCTTTAGCAAGACGCAGAAGTTGAACCGGCACAAGCAGATCAAGCAGGCAAGGCAGGGTTGGGGCTGGGGCTGTGCCCGCCCGCAATCGCTCGCAGCGCTTGCGCCGACCCTCGCCTGCCTGCTCCGTGCGCCGCTCTCCTCCATGCTGCTCCCTAGCGCCCACCATGCTGCGCTGGAGCCTTACCAGGGAGCTTTGCAACCCCCTGCTGCTCCTGTTGTCACTGTGTGTTTGACCCCCAGCCAGCCCTGGGCGCCCTGCTGCTGGCCAACTCACCGCTTGCCTTGAGTGCGGGAGCACAAGGTGGTCGGGCCACTGCTTGTTGCTTTCTGTTTGGGATACAGCCTGGTTTCCCGCATTTCCGCAACAGAAGTTGCGATGCCGACCCTTGGCAAAGGCGGTCACGCATCTGCATGCATTTCCCCCCAAACCCCCAAACCCTGGTTCAAATGTGGTGGCAAAGTGCCCCCGCAGGGTAATCACCCACCCACCGTCATTGCCCCCGTTGCGAGCCCCTGCCGCTCACGGCTGCCCTCCTGACCCCGCCCCTGCCTGCCTCCCTGCCTGCAGGAGCACGAGGTCATGGAGGCTCTCCGACAGGCAGCAGCAGCGCAGCCTAGTGCAGCACCGGCAGCGGCACTGACGCAGGCGGCGGCACAATGAGGCGTCTGCCCCACAGCTGAGCCGAGCGGGCTGCAGCTGCCCGCACCGACCGCCAGCGGGGCTGCCAGGCAGCACTGCTGCGCACATGGCTGGGGTGGAGCAGCTGCGAGCAGGCAGCGGCGCGAGGCAGCTCACCACCTGGCACCCAGGGCAGGGAGGGTCTGCACTCCTTCTGCCGTGATGACTGACTGACCTGAGCAGCTGCACCACCTCGCTAGCAGCTGCCTTTGCAGAGGCGTGCCTCCACACTTCTGTGGGACTGGGACATGAGGTGGCGCAGGTGTCGGCGACCTCTCTTGGGCCAGGGGTGCCGGCGCGCTGCTGCCTGGCACCCGCATCCATGGCGTTGTCATGCCTGCTCCCCTTGATCATTTTGTCAGGCATGCACCCTTCTGTGCCGCTGTCTGTTGGAATTGGCCTTATGTAAGTCAATCAATCAATAAATCAATAAATCACACATTAAGTCTGCGGGGAGCCAGCAAAGGTCTCATGCAGTGCAAAAGTGTGTCTGCTGCTGTGCTGCACTCCCCACGCCCCGGGCGGGCGCCGTGCTTGCGTGTGGGGACACCAAGGTACATCTAGACACCAAGGTATTTCGGCATTTCGTTGAAAGTAGATTAGACGTGGCAGCGACCTGTTCGAAATTGTGCAGAGCAGCACTGTGACCTACGGCACTAAAACAGCCCACGCCATGCAAAGCAGGCAAAGAGAATGATGGGAACCAGCGGGCAGGCGGTGGCGGCCACGCAGGCCGCGCCATGCCACCGCCCTGGACCCCGTGGTCCCTGCCGCTGCGTCACGTGTGTATTTTGTACGTAGACTTGTGACGTCTCGGCCCGCTCTGAACGCACAGAGCGCCACGTCAGCAGAGCATTCCTAGGGCGCAGGCGCACAGGCCATATTTAGAGCGCTGGCGCCCTTGTGCTGCGAAGTGCAGGAGGTCCCGGGTTCGAATCCTGTTTCCGACACTAGCATATCCACGCCCCCTATATCCAACAAAATGCCGCTCTGTGTGGGTTCTGTGTGAGTGATATTCCGTTCTCCAGGAAGCGTACCAATACGCATGTTGAGGATGCTGGGTGGATATCCTCACTCTCCTCCCACCGCGCAGCCACAGACAAGCCACAGCTGCATCACTTCATCATACATCACTTCGTGTCGTTAGCTACCAAATGATGATGTTTTCAACACAGCGATGGGGAGGCCCCTGCTGTTCAAGCACAGCAGCCATGCCTGCGGGCGTAGCCAGGCAGAGGAGGCCCTGTTGCACGTGAGGCGCCTGCGCGGCACGGCTTCAACGGGCGCAACTGCCAGTCCAACGGCAGAGGTGACCGCCGTGCCTTTCTCTTTCAGAAAACCCCCACTTGTGCTTTTCATAAAAGTTGGGACGGCTGCATCGCTGTATTTAAATGACTGAACGCCGCCGCCTTTCGGCTCGCTCCCTCCCTCCACAATGGGGCTGAAGACCTCACGCTGGGTGGGGGGGCTGAGTCCTCACCCCACCCCACCACGCTGCCAGCTAACTAGCATTGCCTTTAACTTAATCTACGTACCACACTAGTTGGCCTCTTGACACGTGCAACATCTCTAAGTTGAATTGCACAGGACCGTCCTCGTGCTGCGCTTGCATCGCACGTGAACAGGACGTGAAGAGCTGTGCCTGTCTTGAGACGCACGTGTGTAAAGGCTCCTCTTTGCACTCGTGAGCCAGGGAAATGCAAACCAGCAATCTCTGATAGCACCGGCGCGGAGCCACGCAGAAGACATAGAGGCCGGGCACAGGAACAGGGCCTCCTGTGCTGCCCTGTTCGCGCTGACCGGCGCCCATTGTGGCTTTGGGGGACCTACATTGTGTTTTTCAGGTGCGCATCTGGAGAGCAAGGGAACCGCTTCTGGCTGGCCGCAATCACCATCGTGAACGCCGCCTGAACTCCTGAACGACGAACTTTACCTGTTCCCCCTTCTTCACCTACGGCCTCCCATGTGCAGGATGGGGTGCTAGGTGCATGGCATGGTATGGCTCGCATGCCTGGTAGCCCTGGCCCCCCTGATGCTGGTGCTACGCCTGGCGTCGCAGTGCCGCCTGAGCTGGAGCGCCGTGCCGCTCACGGCGCGACTTCCCCGCCTGAACTCGGTGCGCATTGCCGCCTGCTTTGGCTGGGATCCTGTTGCATACTCTCGTGCATGCTCAGCAAGCAGGGCTGTGGTGCTGTGTAGGCTGAGCACCCACCTCTCTGCCTTGGCTGCGTGACAAGTTGATGAATCCCTGGACGCTCTTCCGTGCGCCCCCACAACATCCTGTCTGCCCTGCAGTTCCACTCCAGCCCCCCATTTGTGCCGCTGTTGGACGTGCCGCCCGCGCCCCAGGCCCTGCCGTCCTTCTTGCACTGGCTGCGCCAGCGCTGGGAGCTTCTGGGCCCCGGCATTCGCCAGCTGACCGACAGCGAGCTTGAGGCCATGGCACGTCAGGCGGGCTTCCGCTCCGGCCTGCACCCCAGCCAGCTGCCCCTGTCGCCCACCGCCGCCGCCCGCTTCACAGCCTGGTTTGCCCGCCGGCTGGAGGTGCTGGCAGCGGTGGCACCCGCGCTCACCTACCGCCCAGCCCAGCTGGTGGCCGGGTTGGATGTGGGGCGGGCAGAGGCGGTGGCCAGCCTGCAGGGGTGCCGCCCAGGCACTTTCGTCCTCCGCTTGGGCACGATGGACAGCCACCTAGTGGCAAGTCTGGTGGAGGAAGGCGGCATCAGCGGCGGCGAGCTTGCATCGTTGCCCGAGGGCGCCAGCCAGCCGGCGCTGGCCAGCGCTGGCAGCAGCGGCAGGGAAGGCGGGAGCTGGCTGAGCCGGTGGGTTGGCGGCGGCGGCGGCGGCGAGGGAGGAGACGATCCCAGCGGCAGGCAGGACGGCATCACGCACTACCTGCTGAGCCTGCCACGCCTGCGCATGACGGGCCTGCTGGGCACGCTGCGCGACGTGCAGGGCTGTCAGCAGCTGCTGGATGTGACCACCGGGCGGGCACACCGCGCCAGCATCCTCAGGAAAGCAGAGCGCTGAGGCAGGCCCGCCTGGCGGCCATCAAACGTGCAGAGCGCTCTGCTGCGCACCTGGACCCGCCGTCCGCTGAGCTGCCCGGCTTCACCCCACCCCCCTGGCGGGTCGGCGAGCCTGGAACTCATGCACACAAACAACTCCTAGCCTCAAAACTACAGTATGCTCTCATGTTTGCCTCTCGACCTGTCATCCTTTGTTTTCCACTGAACACCAATGCTCAGTATACCCCCATCCACTGCCCACGTTTTTCACTCTTTTCTGCCATCCGTTTCCCTCCCCGCCCCTCTCCACTCCTCGGTAGATTCTTGTGTGCACCACGGCAGTGCCGCCCGGCTCGTTGCCGGCCATTCCTCCGTCATTCCTCCGCCATTCCTCCGCCATTCCTCCGCCAGCAGCACAACAAATGCATTGCCACCTGTGACATCCCTAATCTTTTCCTTGTTTATCCACGTGTCGCCCCAATCTTTTACCGTTTCCTTCGCCACGCCCACCGGCTTCCCTGCCCATGAGGGGCGTGCCACTTAATCAATCGGTCATCCGCCGTCCTCCTGCACCCATCTGCCCCACCATGCGCCTGGCCACCCATTGTTTACAACACATCTTCATTCTTGCATACAAGTTTGCAGCCCGCATGTTTGTGTAACGTGCAGCACGTCTGAGCAGGGGAGGGCAGCCACACAGATGGCCACGCGCCTCCTTTACAACGTGGCGTGCATGGCGCATGCCTGTGCCTCCGCAGCGGGCAGCGGCACTGCCCGCTGCCGTCAGCCTGCCAAGGTGGTGGGCGCTGCCGCGCCCATTCTGAACCCGGTGTTCTCGACACTTCACAGTCTGCAAGCAATTGTTTCTGGGCTGCAGCCGCTCTGAGCGCACTCCGAAGCACGACAGCTTGTCGGAGCCGGGGCACGCCTCTGTTGCTGCCTTCATTCCAGGTCGCCCATAGTACACGGCATTCGACCTGCGACGCCCGATTGAGGGGCTTACCCTAAACTTGATTGAGGGGCTGGCCCCCACGCGTCGCGGCGGGCCTGTCGACTCACCAAGGCCGTGCGCCAGTCACCTGGCCGCTGCACGGCGCAGCGTGAACGCCACTCCAGCCAGATATCAACGGCGGCACCATGGCGGCGGGGGCGGCGGCGTACCAAGTCAAGAAAACGGTCAGCTTCCTAGGGAGGCGCGTCCCCATCATGCTTCAGGTGGGTGGGCTGCAGGCATGACCCATCGCTTTCTCAATTGCCACGTCTGTGTTTGGGCCTGTGCGCTCTGCCGCTGGGAATGGCGGTCCCCAGGCACCGTCTGGCTTCAGCCGCGCACCCACCGCCCTCTGTGGCGCCCGTGCTCCGCTGCCCCTGCCCTGCTGTTGTGCAGGACGTCAATGGTCCCTGCCCGCTGCTGGCCATTGCCAATGTGTTGCTGCTCCGCAACCAGCTGCAGCTGCCGGCTGGCGTGGGCGAGGTGTCGCAGGTGGGTGCTGCACCACTGCAGACGCTTGTTCACACCTGTGGTGGGTGCTTGCAATAGCCCAGGCGATGGCCGCGTGCGTGACGTTGGTATGATCGTGCAATAGCACGTGCTCATGTGTGCACAGTACAGCTGAGCCATAACCCGGGCGCAGTGTCAAGCTGCCTGGCGCACCTGCTGGTTTTGTCGTAGCGACAGCCACACTCCGAGTCGGAGTCCTCTGCCTCGGTGCTGCTGGTGCGCCTCCACACCCCCGCTGCCCTCTCCCCACGCCACGTGTGGCCTGCCCTCTGCCCTCTGCCCCAGCCCAGCCCGTTGTGCTGATGCTGGCTGACTGAATGTGCCACCAGACGGTGGCCCAGAGGCTGCTAGACTCCCAGCAAACTCCTCTTTGGCTCTCTCCTCTACACCACCTCGCTCACTTGGTGTGCCCTCTCGGCCTCTGCCGCCGCCTCCGCCGCTGTGGGCGTCTCGCGGCTGCTCCTTCAGCTCAAAGCTTGTGCGTGCTCTGCACCCACCTACCTGCTCTTTCACATTTCCGCCATGGTGTGCAGCTGGTGGTAACGAGGCTGCTGGCCTGTAACAACCCCTCCAGAGCTCTCTCCTCTGTATCATATGAATTTGAGCTGATTTTTGTTAATGTGCAGGACCGCCTGGTCCAAATGGTCGCCGAGAGGCTGCTGGACTGCAACAGCGCCAGCCTGGAGGGTGGCCAGGCTGGCACGCCGAGCACGCTGAGCGAGGAGCAGCGCGCCAGCCTGGCGCACAACCTTGGCGACGCAATCGGCCTGCTGCCCAAGCTGACCACGGGAATCGATGTCAACCTCAGGTTCCACGCGATCGACGGGTTTGAGTACACGCAGGAAACGGTGAGGCAGCATTGGCGCTGTGGTGGGGCGGGAGTGACTTGCAGTCGCGGCGGATGCCTTGCACCGCACTGGGGCAAATTGGGTGGGATGAACAACAGGACGTGCGGGAAGGCGGTTGCTCTGCACCGCCGTGCGATGGGTGGCGTTGAGGGCACCCAGGCGCTGTGGTTGAGTGAGGGTAGGGGCAGGAGTGGGGTTGGCCAAGAAGTGGGGCCCGGCTGCCCTGAAAGCTTGGCTGTGGTGGGTGTTCTGTCATCTCTGATAAGGATCTTGCGCAGCAGACGCGTGCGAGGTGCGCCCTGCCTGCCTTACCCTGCCTGAAGTGCGGCATGCACATCCCCTTCAGTGCCCTGGGAAGTGGCGGGGGCTCCCCCTCCTGGCACCCCCTGCCACAGATTGTGTGTCACCCCAAGATTGCATACGTCAGTGCATACATTCTCACATTTCCCCTGCCGCCGACTGTCTTTGGGTATGTTCAACCCTCCTGGCCCAGCTGGCTTGCAACCCACTGCCCCCCTCTCCTGCCCCCCTGCCCCAGCTGGCTGGCTATCCACTGGTCCCTGTCCCCCCTGCCCCCCTGCCTCCAGGCTGTGTTTGATTTGCTGGACATCCCGCTCGTGCACGGCTGGCTTGTGGATCCCCAGGTGTGGTGGCAGTAGGGGGGCTCGTAAAGGGCACAAGGGTACATCTTGCCTCCTTGTTGACGTGCCAGGGAGGGTGCCATGTGAAGCGACCTGTCCGCCTGCCCTTGCCTGCGTGTGTGCCAGCTTGCCTGCCCGGCCGCCCACCTGCCCGCCTGCCTGCCCAAGGAAAGGGGTTGGCCGGCCCCCACCCTTCCCCGAGCAAGGCTCACGCTGGCGTGCCGGCTGCCCTGCCTGCACATAGGATTGCTGGACATAGTCGGGGGGTCCTTGTGCATATAGAAAACAATGCATACATGCTGAAAATAGATTGCAAAAGCTGCTCCGCAGGACGAGGGCACCGCCCGTGCTGTCAGCTCCAAGTCTTACAATGAACTGATGGTCCAATTGGTCACAGCTTTGGGCAGCTCCGCCACCCCACGCCAGCTCACGCCAGCTGGCTCCTTCCGCAGCCAGCAGGCGAGCGGGGCAGCGCTGGGCGGCGGCGAGGGGCTCACACCGCGCGCCAGCGGAGCAGGGCCCCTGCCGGCCATTGCAGAGGACGGCGGGGCGGCGGCAGCAGCGGGGGCAGGGCAGCCAGAGGGCGGCCAGCAGCGGGGGCGGTACATAGATGCAGCCGCGCTGTCGGCTGCGCTGCAGCACAGCCTGCGCCTGGCTGTGCCCCCGGAAGCAGCAGGGGGCCCAGGGGAGGCGGACAGCGAGCCGGCATCTGCTCGGTCGGGGCTGGATCTTTCGGCGGCGCCCAGCCTGGGCGAGACGCCGCGTGCGCCCTCCAGCCTAAACAGCATGCAGACCTCGGACAGCATGCACAGCATGGTCAACCGCATGCTCACAGACCTGGTCTCGGTGAGCAGGTTGGGCGGAGGCAGCGAGCAAGGGCGTGGCAGTGAGCAAGCGGCTGGGCATCGAGGCAGCGAGCAAGCGGCGGCTGCCGGCAGCGAGCAGGCTGCTGGGGGCAGCGCTCACAAGAGGGAGGGTGGGTCTTTGGCGCATAAGCCTTGGCGCACAGCGCCCCTGTGGCTTGGGAGGCCTGCTGCCGCCGGCTCTCATTCCTGCTGCGCTTGCTGCTGGCCCTCAGTGCTCCACGCTGGTGCGTCACGCTCCCCCCACTTCGGATGCACCACTCGACAACAGATGGCACCGACGTGCTGCACACTCCCGCTACCCGGCCTCCTGACTCTCACCGCTCACCCTCCTCCCGCTGCCTGCCGCTGCAGGATGCCTTCACCGGCACCCCCAAAGCCAGCATGAGCCCAGGGCAGGCGGCGCTGCAGGGCGGCGGCGCATCGGCCGGCGGCAGCGC
>JTEE01000320.1:1408295-1423702 GCA_002896455.3 Chlorella sp. ArM0029B | reverse complement strand
ACGTCAGCGCTGCGCCCCCGCCTGGCCAGCGGCGGCAACAGCACGTCTGACCTTGCGGCGGCAGCGGTGGCAGGAGGCAGCGGCGGCGCTGCTGGTGCATCTGCTGCTGCGGCGGCGGCGATGGCGGATGCAGCGGGGGCAGAGGCGGCGGCGGCGGGCTCAGCGCCAGCACTTCCTCTGGGTTCACCCTCCCAGTCGGGCCCCTGGGCTTCCCCCACTCATTCAGCAGACTGGCGGGTTTGTGAGCTAAGCCTAGAGGTGTTGGACGCAGCGGCAGTGGCGGCAGCAGGGGTTGAGGGTCCCGTGCGGGTACGCCTGACGCCGCTCCAGCCGCCCCAGCCGCTCTCCCCTTTCGACAGCCTCAGCCCCAGCAATAGCAGCGCCAGGCAGCAGCTGGCGGGCGCCGGCAGCGGGGCCGCTGGTGCGGGCGCAGCGGCATGCAGCACTCCTGCCACCCCGCACCCCTCTTGTGCGTCCATGGCTCAAGAGGGGTCCACCCACGGTGGCATGGCATCCCCAGCTGCCTCTGCACCCGCAGCCGCAGACGCAACACCCGCAGCCCCAACGCCCGCAGCCGCCGCACCTGGCAGCGGCGGCAGCTCGCCGGGGGAGGATGGTGTGCGTGATGCGCTGCTGGTGCAGCAGTTCCTGGAGGGCAGCCCCAGCCAGCTGACGGTGCACGGGCTGGTGGCGCTGCAGGAGGGGCTGCGCCCAAACCAGCTGGCAGTCTTCTTCAGGTAGGTGGGCGGGCTGCTGTTGCTGTTGTGCTGCACTGGCTGGCGCACCTTTGGCACATGTGGGGAGGCTGGAGGAGGGGCTGCAGCACCCAGCTGGCGGTCTTCTTCAGGTGGGTGCGCTGCTAGCTGAATGGTGTGCATGTATTGATTGCACGTTTTAGAACCATTCGATGTTACGGTGTGCGGAGGTGTTTGCTGTTGTGCTGAACTGTTGGCATGTGGGAGCGCTGCAGGAGGGGCTGCGGCCCAACCAGTTGACAGTCTTAGATTCAACGCGGGCTGCTGTTGCGGTGCGTGGTTGTGCTTGCTGCTGTGCTTCTCTTCTGGCACATGTGGGAAGGCTGCAGGAGGGGCTGCGGCCCAACCAGCTGGGGTGTTTTAGGTGACCTGCTGCTGTGTGTTGTTCCCACCTTGTCCTTTAACGCGTGGCGTGTACAGCTGTGTGCATGGCTCTGGGCTAACCAGTGTGGCCGCCCTCTTGGTTCCATCTGTTTAAAGGCACGTGCCATGCTGCACGTGGGAAGCGCCAGGAGCATGTGCGGTGCAGGCCGTGCGCTGGCCCTCCCCACTCCTCACGCTACCCCCTTCCTCCTACCGTGCTCCTATCCTCACATCCTCCTATCCCCCTCCTCCCTGCCCCCTTCACCGCCCGCCCACCGCTGTGCAGGAACAACCATTTCAACACGATGTTCAAGGGCCCCGGGGGCCAGCTGTACATCCTGGCCACAGACGAGGGGTTCCAGTACGAAAGCGGTACGGAGGGGGCGGTACAGGTGCAAGGGCGTTGCTTGGTGGAAAGTTCGGAGACCAACCTACAGAGGGGGCGGTACAATGGAAGGCCGTTGCAAAGTGTGGAAAGTGAGGAGATGGTGGCAGAGAGAGAGCGGTGCCTGGGGGGCGCAAGGGCACCGGGAGTGTGAGGGTGGCACAGAGGCAGTGGTGCACAGAGGTCTGTGCAGAGGGAGGGTGGCACAGCGGGAGCAATGCAGTGCCGGCAGGGCAGGGCAGAGGCAGAGGTAAGGGTGGCACAGAGGGAGTGGTGCAGGGAGGGCAATGCATGGAGACAGGGTGTTTGGTTCCCACCCTGAAACCGCGCGGGGAGGGTGTGGCAGGTAGCCGGGGGCGGCAGGCAGCCACAGGGGCTGGTGGGGTGAGTGTGGGCGTGAGCAACGGGGAACCCCACCTCACAGGACCCTCCCGCTTCTTTCCTCCCTGCAAACTGCCCCCGCAGACGTGGTGTGGGAGCACCTCATTTCTGTGGATGGCGACACTGCCCTGGTTGGGGCAGACTTCCGGCCCTTTCAGATGCATGCATCCCAGGAGGATGCCGCGGCCCGCCAGGCGGCAGCTCACGACGCTGACTGGGCAGCGGCGGCGGCAGCGGCGGGTGAGCTACAGATGTGGCACATGGCTGCGAGCGGGCTGACTTGAGACGGGGCTGGGAACACGCGTGGGACACCGATGCCGCCTGCCTGGCTGCCTGCCTGCCTGCCAGCTGTTCGTTTGGCAGCTTACCCTAACCCATGCAAGTCTTCATTGTGTACGATTGCTGCAGGGGGCGACACGCACGACGCTGACCTGGCGCTGGCGATGCAGCTGCAGGCAGAGGACGAGGACAGGGTGCAACAGGAGCAGGAGCGGCGGCGCCAGCAGCAGGAGCAGCAGCAGGCACGGCAGCAGCAGCAGCAGGAGGAGCAGCAGCGGCAGCGGCAGCAGCAGCAGCAAGTGCTGCCAAGTCAACGGCGCCCGTCGTCAAGTGGCGACGGCAGCGGCGGCGCTGGGTCGCGCCGGAAGGAGAAGAAGAAGAGTTCCACAGACAACTGCTGCATGATGTGAGGCAGCCGGCGCCGCCACCTGTCCTCCTACCCCTACTTTGTACCATGCTATGTGTGCCTGAAATCGTGTTCTCAAATTGTGTCCTGTGGCACCTGGGGTGCCCCTTTGGTGCTCTGCAACGGCTGAAGCAGCGGCACGGAGGCGCCACCGGCAGCGTCGACCGTACAAACAGCCCTTGTGTCACACCCTGCCTCTCTGCGGCTCCTGTGCAACGTGTCCCGCGTGGCAGGGCAACCGTGCTGCTCCTAATGTCGCCACCTTTCGGTGTTGTGGTGCCGTTTGTACTTTAAATTCGCACTTTGAAGGTCCATTTCTAGGTTTCCAATTTACGAGTGGCGAGCACCACAGGTACCATGTGCAGATCATCAATTGACAGGTGGTTGAATAGAGATGAGATGATGGGTAGCGAGGCAAACGGGATGGCAGTGCAGGGTCAGTCAAATTCACACGGTCGGTATTCACACGTCGTTTCACAGTCAATTGTGCACATGGGCAGGTCAGAGCGGGCCCGCGGCATAGCTGTGTATGGGGAGGCAAGACCACAGGCAGGTGCCAGACAGCCAGGTGTCGGTAAACCCTCCAGATGAGAGCTCACGCCACACCGACAACCGACAGACAGCTGTTCATGCTTCCAGCCACAAGCAGGTCTGCCCCAGGGTGGGCAGCAGCACACACAGCGGCCTGGCTGAGCGGCACATGCACCGTGGGAGGCACCGCTCGCCGGCGCCCGCCGCTGCCGCCGCTGTTGCGGGGGCCGGCGGCGGCGGCGCTGCTGAAATCGCCCAGGCTGCTTAGCTCGCCCAGGCCCTGCTGCAGGTGTGGCGGGGGCAGTGCCTCCTCATCTTCTTGGTCCCTGAGGGCATAGCAGCCGGCCTCTGGAGAGGGGGAGAAGTCGAGGAGGAGCAGGCTGTCGTCGCGGCGGGAGGGGACGCAGTAGCGGCGGCCGTCGTGCGTCCAGGTGGCGCGGCGGTGCAGGGCTGCAGGGGGTGGTGGGAGGCGGGGCGGCAGGCGGGGGAGGTGGGCAGTGAGCCGAAGAGCAGGCGCACGGGGCAAGCAAGCCCACAGCATGCGAGGGTCTACACTGCTTGCAAAAATGGCAGAGGGCCAGTCGCGGCGCGCCCATGTGGCTGTGAAGAGTAAACAGGACAGGAGAACTACCTAAACGCACGCGGGCTACACGCAGCGGCCACCCCGGCTTGTCTCAAACACACACACACCTGGTGCTGCGGTGGAGGCCCACAGCAGCATCTGTGCCACGCTGGCGGTGGCTGCCCCCTCGTCTCCTCCGCCCCCTCCCGGGCCCTCCTCGGCGTAAAAGGCGTGGGCGGGGGCATGCAGGTGGGTGATGCAGCTGCTGTGCAGGTGGAGCACGCCGGACCAGCCGCAGCCGAGGTGGAAAGCGAGGCGGCGGGGATCACAGGGGTCCAACTGCGAATAAGCAAGTGCATGGGCATGAGGGTGAGCTGACATGAGCGTGGGCATGACACAGAGATGACCGAGACACACAGCGGCGAGATGAGCACGACGCTACGCATGGCTGATGCGTCGACATGTCAGCGCAGCAACAGGGGCGGGCAGGCAGGCAGAAGCGTGGGTGGAGCACCAAGGTGCACTGCCCTTGTGGCGTCGATGCAACTGAGGCACAGACGAGCCAGTCTGCACGCTGGCATGCAAGTCACTGTGCTCTGTGATCGTTCTGCAAGGCCCAGCTGCAGGAAAGGCCCATGGTGCAGAGGCAAGAACCGGGAGGGCAGGGAGGCAAGAGGGCCAGGTCACACCTGCATTGAGTGCACTGCGCTGGCTGGGATGGAAGTCTGGCTGGTGAGGCCCGGCACTGCGGTGAGCGCGTGCCGCAGGTTGAAAGAGGCCAGCAGCGGGTGGTGGTGCACCGTGCCGCCAAAGCGCAGCGTGCTGCCGCTGCCGCCCCTGCAGGCGGAAGGGGGGGAGGGAGGCTGTTAGCCAGGTCAGAGCAGTGTATAGCTGGCTGCGGAATGAGAGCAGTTGGGCCTTACTAGCAGCAGGCAGGTGTGGTGCAGCAGGCATGAAGGAAGGCCATGCAAATCTCAAGGTAGATGGAGTCTGGGTCTGGACCCAGCGTGTCTGCAAGGCCGGCTGCTGAGCCATCCGCTGTATTGCCCGACAAAGAACGTGCCTGCCTGTTACCTGCCTGCCTGCCTGCTTCATCTGCACACCATCCTCCTCAAATCAGCAGTACCTGCCCTCCCCGGGCGCTCCACCTTTCTCACTGCAAATCCGACAGCCTCTCCTGGCTCTGCCCATTATACACAGCCCAACTGGGTACGCCAACCTCACCCACACATCCACAGCCCTCAGCCCTCCCTCTCTGCTTATGCACACATCATCGCATTGCGTTGCCCTGCCCTCACCCCTACTCCCCTAGCCTCATCACCCCCTGTCCCACAGCCTCACCTCCCCGCTCTACCCCAGAAACAATTGGTTCTGCACGCAACCCAAACCCCTAAGCCCTCCATGTCTGTCTACACAAGACATCACCCTCTTGCCCAGCTCTGACGCTCCACCTCTGCTCCCACAGCCTCACCTCAAGTCCCACAGCTTGACCTCCCCGCTCTGCGTGCCCGCCAGCACCACCTGCTGATCTGGCGCCAGCTGCACCGCAAAAAGGGCGCCGGCGCCCTGGGAGGCCGCCAGCGTGGCGCTGGGTGCTGACTTGGCACGGGTGTCCCACAGGAACACCTGGCCGCCGTTGCCAGAAGCGAGCACCACGTAGCCCCCACCGCTGCTGCCGCTGCCTCCGCCGCCACCGCTGCTGCCGCTGCTGCTGCCGCCAAAGAAAGCGAGGTCTGTGAGTCCCACTGCGGTGCTGCTGTGGACGGCTGCTGAGGAGGACTGCGAGGACGTGGCAAGCACCTGGCGTGGCTGCCCCTGCAGGCACGGCAGGCAGTCACACAATGGTAGGCACGATGGGAGCAGCAGCATTTCAAGGGGGGTGCTGCTGTCGTTGGGCCCCTCAGCCTGGCACTAGAGCAGCGCAGGGCAGGCAGTCAGTGCGGCAGGCAGCAGGCAGCAAGACTGGCCGCAAGCGGTGCACCGCACCACACAGCCAGCTGCATTGCGTCATCCTCAGCGTCACCCGGACTGGGGATCCATACCCACCCGCTGTGTGCTGCACATGCCTGTGAAGTTCGAATTGACAGCCCTCCCACTCCCCCCCACATGCCTAATCAGCAAGGCCCTACAGTGACCCTGCAGGTGCTGCACCCACCTGTGTGTGCTGCAGGTCGTACAGGTGCAGCTGCCGGGTAGCTGCCGACACCACCCCCACCACATTCTCGTCCCCCGGGTTCCACGCCACCGCTTGCAGCTTGGGCATGTGGGTGTCTAGAAGTAGCAGCGGCTCTGCTGTGCCCACCGGCTGCTGTGCCGCGGGCACGGGGAGGGTCACGCCGCGCCCGCCGCTTGCGGCCAGCAGTGCTGAGCTGGCGTGCACCGTCAGCAGCCCCTCCTCACTGGCAAGCACCAGCAGCTCTCCTTGGCTGTCAAACCGGGCGCACTGGATGCTACCTGCCTCTTCTGGCGACAGAGGGGCGCCTCCCAGCACAGCTCGCTGCCAGGAATGGGACTCGAGGATTGCTAGCTGTCGGTGGGTGGCGGCGTGCGAATGGAGCAGCGCCGCCGCCGCTGCAGCACCCATCCGCCCCGTCGCCTGCCAGTCCAGTGTGCACCTGCGGGAAGCGGGTGAGCCAGAGTCGCACAGCAGTGACGCAGTGAGTGGGGTGTGGTGCATCAATGGCAGCGGCAGGAGACGGGAGAAACAGGCTTGCCGCTGCCGCTCACCCGACCAGGCGCCGCTGCCGCTTGCGGCCTGCTTCAATGCCCCCTGCTGCATCTTGCGTGTCGCTGCCGTCTCGTCGCGTCACAAAATCATGTAGGGTCCCGCTGGGCGCCTTCCGCTCTTGCTCCTCTTGCTGCTGCTCGTTTGAGCGGGGTAGCGAGGCCGTCTGTTGAGGTCGGAGCTGATCTGATGAATCAGCGGTGGACGCAGATGTCGGCTGCTGCTGGGAAAGCGGCTCCAGCGGTGCTCGCCGCAGCCAGCGGTCTAGCGGCCCGGACATGGCCCCGCTTTGTGGTCAGCAGCCCAAAGCCAGTGCAGGACCACTTGCTGATATACTGAAGCAACGTGCGCTGCCTGGGATGTCGCAATCGAACACGCAGGCCAGGCAGCAAGCACGGCGTGCCCGCTGCGCCGCCACACCGACAGCCAAAAACAGGCAGGGCGGAGGCACTTGTTGGGCAGCCCACGTGCATGTATATACATTCCTTCTTAACAACAGACAAATGGACAAAGGACGAAGAATCCAAATTTCCTAGCAAAACAACGGAGGCAACGGTTGCCGACAGGCTGGTTTGGTCGGAAAAGCGTTTGAAGCAACTTCGAAAGGAACAATCAGATTGCCCTAGCCCTGTCATCACAAGGGGTTGAGGATGAAAAAATCGACATCTCCAGGTGCAATTACTGCCACATTGAGTGCTGCACGCGGCAGCTGGCCTTGATTGCCGCTCGCCACAGCCGGCTTCGCCATTGGCGTAACACAGCGCTGCACCTGCTGTGCATGCTGCGCCATGCCGTCGCCTGCACAGGCACCCCAGCTTCTGCCCATGCAAAGGCTGCTGCCGCATCGGCTGGCCCGTCGCCGACCAACAAGCATGTTGCTGTGAGGCAGCTGGTGAGGTGCCTGAACCAGGACATGAAAAACGACTCGGGAGTATATGAGGAGGGACGGGCCCCTCCCGCACACTTTCTGGGACGCGGAACCCACTTCCCGCGTTGTAATCCTGGGAAGTGGGTGGGAGGACGTCTGGAACTTCCTTCAAAAGTGCTTTCTATCTTCCGACAGTCAAAGCTGCACTGGTGGGGGAAGGAGGCGGGTGAGGAGGTGGGTGCACGGCTTAGCCGGGCTGGGAAGGAGTGGGGAGGAGGAACACTAGAAGCTGGGCAGGGGGTGGGTGCACGGGTGGGGCGGGCAGGGGGTGGTTGTGAAGCACGAGTGCAAAGGGCGGTTTGGATACAGATGCCGGGCATGAGCGGCAGGGGATGACGATGACAAGCGTGCTAAACCGCATGGTTGCCGAGTCCGCCGAAACCAGGGGAGCCACAGCAGCATGCCCCCGCCCGCCTGATCAGGCCCCGCCCGCCTGATCAGGCCTACAAAACGACTCCCAATCTTCTGCTGGACCTCAAGGTCCAAGCGAGAGGCAAACATGGCTTTGGTCACCATTGGTGCGCAAGCGAGGTGTCCGCTCGACTTCTTCTTCCCAGTTGGTGTGCCCTGCAACACCCTTGGTCGGGTGCGTGGCCAACGCTGCAAACTTCACTGGACTGTAGCGCACTGCTGATGAGAACGTTGGGCCAGCTGCAGTGGCGACGGCGGCAGGCGCTACGAGGTGGTGGAGAAAGTGTCAGCCGCGTGGCAATGTAATTGATTGAGCCGTCTCAAGGCACGGCGGCCCACCAAGTGCCTCGTGCTCAATGCCATTGACAATGGCACAGCAGCAGGTGCTGCACTGCCACTTCTGCCGCAACCGGCAGCCATCAACAGCCGAGGGCAGGGCGCGGCACTGGCTGTGTACATATGTGATATTGTTAGTCCCAAACAACAGAATAGTGCTGCTGCTGCTGCTCTCTGCTGCTGCTGCTGCTGCTCTGTTGTGATGGCAATCAGAGCTTGGGCTACAGGCTGGCTGTTGCTGCCCTCATACAAGCAAGGTGTGTGACCTCTCTGCCAGGACTCTGCTACCAGGCTATATATATGGTATAGTGTTTCAAGTAGACATACAGTAGACTGCCCTAATTAGCCTCACCCCATGCATGCATGCACCCCAAACCCACGGGAATTCTTCCAATGTCCCTGGCCTCCACCGTGCTAGCTCTATATGAAGTTAGGTAACATATACCGCTTCTACAGAGGAAAAATATTGTGTTTCTTAGGAACAAGAGGGGATTGAGTGCAAGGGGGTCCAGACGGGCCCCTCGGCCATTTTGACTCCTAATTGGCCTTCCACCGTGCCGGCCATCTGCCGGCACGCCCCTGGGCCTGTAGCCCCTCTGGCAAAGTTCGTATGGTTGTTACATGCACGGGGATAGGCGGAGCGCAAGAATTGGCACCAGAAAGAGGAGCCAGCCACCTGCCGGCGCCACGTCAGCGGCGGCGGCAGGTGACACTCGGGCACCCGTCTAGAGTGCATTGCAATGTCTCTTACAGTTATGAGCCAAACAATGAGGCGAGGGGTCGCGGCACACTCTTGCTGGATGAGGGGCACAGGAGGGAAATGGAGGCACTTCGCAGGGGATGAGACCGATCGGGGAGCGATGCCACGCCATCACAGGGGCGTGAAGATGTCAAATTTGAGGTACAGGTCCTGCCGACGTGGCTGCGCCGTCAGCGACAGGTCACACCGCGCCCGCTGCTGCTGGTAATCCCCCCGCCCGCTGGGCCCAAAACGGAAGCGCAGGCTGTGCGCCAGGCTGCCGTCCTCTCCCATGGATGTCTCCAAATGCAGCTGCTGCCGCACCGGGCGCTGCAAACGGCAGCTGAGCTTGACCGCCGCTCGGCACAGCCGGCTGCCGCCCAAGTAGGCACCCACGCAGCGCTGCACCTGCTGTGCATGCTGTGTCATGCCGCCGCCGTCACCCGCAACTGCGCCACCCTCTGCCCCTGCAAACGCTGCTGCCGCATCGGCTGGCCCGTCGCCAACAAGCGACCCTGCTGCTGTGAGGCAGCTGGTGAGGCGGGAGCTCAGCTCGACGTTCCAACGCCGCTGCCGCCCCTGGTAAGAGATTGCGCTGTTCAGCCGGCTGCCCCACGCCTGCCGCCAGTGCCCGCTCACATCCTCCCAGCTGCGAGCCGTGGCAGGCACAACCTGCAGCCGCAGGCCCGGCACATGCCGCCGCGTCAGCCCCTGCTCCCTCCTGCCGCTGCTGCCGCTGCTGCCGCTGTCGTCATCGCTGTCGCTGTATGTGCCGCCGCCGCTGCTGCTGCTGCCTCCCATGTTGTCGGCCTTGCTGTTGCTGCCGCCGTGGAAGGCGCTGGACAGGCCGGAGGGAAGCTTGGCCCCACCAGCCAGCCCCCGGCTGCTGCGCCTGCTGCGCCCCTGCAGCTCAAAAGTCACCAGAGTGCTGTCAGGCCCGCCCGCCGCTTCAGCCACACGCACACGCGCGGTTGCCACGCCGCCCGGCAGCGGGGCGCTCAGCGCGCTGCTGTGCTGCAGCCCGCTGCCCGCCTGCGCCCCCGCCACGCGGTGCTGAGCTGTCACCGCTGGCAGAAGCGGCAGCTTGGGCAGCCTACAGCAAGCAGCGGGGGGTGTGCGGGAGTGGCATAAGAGGGAGGGCCCGCAGAGAGGGTGAGCCCGGGTGGCGGGGCAGGCTGGGCGCGTGCAAGGAGATCGAGGTAAACACAGCAGCAGCAGCAGCAGCAGCAGGAGAGCTTGGCCAGTGCCAGCTTCACGCAGGCCTGTGCCATCAGGCGCCGGCAGCACCCCACTGCTTGCAGGCCACCACACAACATCTGAGCCCCAATTCCCGCCTGTGTGGCAGCCCCTCCCCACTCACGTCGCCTGCACCTCCACCTCCGCTGTGATACCGCTGGCAGGGTGCTGCGCCAAAATGAAGTCGATGCCTGCCCTGCGGGACAAGTCCAGGAAGCCGTTCTGGTGCCAGCCCCCAAAGCCGGTCATGCCGCCGTCCACCGCGCTAATCGAGGTGTTGACGCCCACCCCATCTGTCGGCTGCACAAGGGCCCACAGGGTCGCATGCGCCGGCTGCGGTCGGAGCAAGGGCCGTGTGGGGGTGGGGGCGGCAGTAGCAAAGGCATAGGGTGCAGCCTCTGGAGATTCAGCATCGGCGCCGCCGTTGGCTGCCAGCTGCGGCGGCCGCGGCTTGCGGCGTGGCGGGTCACGCTGTGGTTGGTACGTGACCCCCAGCAGGGTGCCCGTGGCGGGGACTGCTTGGTAGTCCAGGGCTGTGCCTCGTGCCACCTTGAAGCTCACCCGCTCCCTCTCCCTGCATTCCGTGAATCAAGCAGCATGGGGCCAGGTTGTTGAGGCAGGGAGGCACACGAAGAGGCAAGCGCTGCGCATGGGTGAGCTGGCAGCAAGGGGCCAGCATGCAGAGCGCTGCTCGTGCTCAGGGGCGTAGAAACCAGCAGAGCTTTAATGCTGCCAGCGCAGTCCTGACACACTGTGGCCACCCCTTACCTGCAGTCTGCCCCTGAGCTGCTCTTGGAAGCTGCCACAGGCTCTGGCAGCGGCTTGGGCGGCCCCAACTGCCGCTCGAACAACCGCTGCACCAGGTCGGCATTGCCGCTGCCGCTGGCTGCCATTTGCAGCGGCCTGAAGGTCCGGCACGCCGCTGCGTTGCTTGCGGCGCGCTTTGGGTGCACCAGGGAAGCGCCTGGAGCAACAAAGGAGGGCGGCAGCGCCGTGAGGGTGGGCAGTGGTGGTGGACCGCGCCTGGCGGCGGCGGCGGCACAGCAGGCGGCACCACGCACGCCAACTCCCGCCTTTAACGCCTGCGTCGCCTCACCCCGAGTAGATGCTGGCACGGGGTGTGCAGTGTTCAAGCCAGCCCTGCCAGGGGCACAGTGATCGGGATGAAAGGGGGAGCGCGAGGCCTGGGAGGAACAGGGCGTGCTGATCGAATGTGAGACCTGCCAAACCAATCTCGACGCTCCGGGAGGGGCGATGGTGCGAACCAGGGTTCAAAGTCTCGGCACGTATGGACAGCACAGCATGGGCTCCTGGCCTGGCAAGCAGGGAGATCGTTTAACTACAAGAGCGCAAACAGCCATGCCAACTGTGAAGCAGGAGCCGGCAGAGGACGAGTGTCTGAAGGTGTGAGGACGCGGAGACCCTACCGCGGCTTCTGTTTGCCCAACTGCGCGGTGAAAAGCTTCAAACTCATGCCAATTATGCACCGCGGATCGCCGCATGAATGGCATAGGCAGTCGCAAGTCTTGCCGCCGCTGCTGCCGCCGCCGCCGCCGCCGCCACCGCGTGCTCCCGCCTGCCGCATCTCACCTCCCCTGGGGCCCCGCTTTCCTTGAGTGCAGCCAATCAAGCGAGAGGCTGAGGAGCAAACTCAAACGCAGGATCAGCTGATCAAAGAGGAAGAGCAAGAGCAGCACAGCCAGAGATCTTCTCGGCGAGTGCGGCAGCGGCAGCAGCCCAAGGAGGAGCCACAGGAGCAGCAGCAGCAGCAGCAGGGCAACGCGCAGGCGCACGCGCAGCAGCAGCAGCAGCAGCAGCAGCAGCCGTGCGGCACTGAAGCGGCCGAGCCCGACAGCAGCAGTGACGGCATGCTGGCAGCGCGTGCCTACTCGGGCCCCTACCCCTCGTGGGGTGCCCCCACCACGGCAGCCTGCCGCCACGTGGCCGATCGCCTGGCTGCGGTGCACGGCTGGCCCTCGCTGCAGCGCAGGGCCAACCCGGGGCAGCCGCAGGTGGGGTGTGAGGAGAAAAGGACGGTGCTGGACTCTCTGGTCAGAACGCTTTTGAGCCAGGTGGGTGGGGCAGGTGTGGGTGGGAGGCAGGCAAGTGGGTGGGTGGGTGGGTAAGGCTGGGTTTGCTCGGCCGCTCACAGGGTGCCAAGCACACTGAGAGCCATCCCATCATCCTGACATGCCCTTTTGGTTGCATGACTTGGGCAGCGGGCAGTTGGCTCCTCTGGGTGCGTGCCCCCTGTGCACACCCTCCCCCATTGGCGGCATCGCACTGCACGCCTGCTCCTTCCTGCAACCAGTTTTTGTCCAACATGCAACTGCTGTACGGGCCTGACTGTTGCATTTCTTTGCCACACTGTTGCATTTCTTTTCCACTCACGCATCTGCAGAACACCACAGACATCACCTCGCAGCGCGCCTTCAACACCCTCAAGCTCCAGTTCCCCAGCTGGGATGCGGTGCGGCAGGCGCCGCTGGGAGACGTGGCAGACGCGATCCGGGTGCGTGCGCCTGCAGGGCCCACCCACCCGCCTGTGTGTCCTGCCCCGCCCTGCTCTGCCCTGCTCATCCTGCCCTGCCCTGCCCTGCCCTGCCCTGCCTTCGCCCTGCCCTGCCCTGCCCTGCCCTTTCCCGCCCTTCCCCGCCCTGCCCTGCCCTGCCCTGTCCTGCCATGCCATGCCTTCGCTCTGCCCTGCCCTGCCCTGCTGCGGTGGCAAGTGCGCGAGCCGGTTACGAGCACATCTTGTGACATGCGATGACACTTTGACACCCTGGCCAACACGCCCGCCCTCCCCTCTGCACCCCACCGCGCCTCCCCTCCTTCCCCGCCTCCCCACTTTTCCTCCCCTGCCACCCCTTCCTCTCCCCAGGTGGGCGGCCTCGCCGAGATCAAGGCGGGGCGCATCCAGGCCATTCTGGCCACCCTGGCAGCTGAGCGGGGGAAGTGCTGCCTGGAGCACCTGCGGGCGGCGCCCACCCCGGAGGTCAAAGCTGAGCTGGCGCGATTCAAAGGAGTGGGCAAGAAGACCGTGTCGTGCGTGCTCCTCTTCGCACTCGAGGTGGGGCCCAGGTGCCACTAGTCTAGTCTAGTCTTTACAGCTTTACGCAAGCACCCTTTGTTGGAGGGGCCTTCAACATCAGTAGATTGACACGGTTCGTTCCTCAAGTGCCGCTGCCACTGCCGCTTCCACTGCCGCTTTATTACAACACTGCTGCTGCCATTGTCGCGTATGGCTCTCCTGCTGGTGTCGCCGCAAGTGTGGGGTGGCGGCGGGCACAGCGTGAAGCAGCGGGCACAGCGCATGCAGCAAGGAGGGGGCGCGGGGTGGCAGGCACGGGTGCTGTCAGTCGCAGCCAGTCCCCTGTCCAAGTCACACCCCATCTACATCGTACCACCAATCGGGGCACCTGTGTTTGGTCTGTGCAGCGCCAGCGCTTGGCTGCGCACACCCACTTTGACAGTTTCCGGCCCTTGATGCAGCCACGCACAGTGCCCCACTCACCTGTACTCAACCCTTGATGCAGTTTTGCAGTGTGTGCCCCTCTCCCTGCTGTTGCCAGGCAGCGCCAAAAGCTGGCCTTTGCACACCACGTTGCTAGTTCTTGACCCTCTCGAGCAATCTCAGAGCTTGCCCCTCCCTCCTGTTCTCAACCCTTACTGCCGTGCAGCGCCAGACCAAGCTGCTGCTCCAGTGTGCCAGTTCTCACCTGTTTATGATGCAGCCCCTTCACCGGAGCTGCGGCCTTGCCGTTTCCACTACAACGGCCCCTCCTCCTGCTGTTGCCGTGCAGCGCCAGGACTTGGCTGTGGACACCCATGTGTGGGAGATCACCAAGGCTCTGGGCTGGGTGCCCCTCAACGCCAGCCGGGACCAGGCGTACGATCACCTGAACGAGATGCTTCCCGGTGAGCTGCCTTTGTTTAAACAAACAGAAGCAAACAGAAGCACTTGCTTCTAATCAAAGGTTGGGCAGTTGAAATGCACCGTCGTGCTTGGCGGGAGAGAGATGTGACGCCACTTCTCCCACCCACCCACCCACGTGCATTGCCGTCTGTCGCGCACACCCTGGGAGGTCCTGCAGATGAGCTCAAGTACGACCTGCACGTGCTGCTGGTGAGGCACGGAAAGGCCTGCCCGAGCTGCGCCAAGGCGGGCAGCGCCAAGGCCAAGGCAGCAGCGGGGGGCGCAGCGGCGGGGGACTGCCCGCTTGCAGACCTGAAGCCGCCTCGCGGGCAGCTGAAGTCATTAAAAGCGGTGTCGGCGGCGGGCGCGGCGGGTAAGGGCAAGCAGCGGCAGGGCAGCAAGGTCGACTGCGGGGCGGCAGAGACGGCGGCGGAAGGCAAGGGCAAGGCGGCGGCGGCGGCGGGCGGCGGCAAAAAACGGCAGAAAGTGTCAGCAGATTGAGGCTGCCTGCACGATTGGTGTGCTTGGTCTTCTTTGCTATGCGACTGCGTATCTCGCTGCTGGTACCTTTTGACCCCAGCTTCTTTCCAAGCACATGCAGTCGACTGCTTTCGCAGAAAGCCGACAGGGCAGTCGCCAGCAAGCCAGACAGGCCCACCCAAGAGTCTTGGGCAGTGTTTCAGAGCAGGGAGGTAGGCGTCGGCGTGGTCCCTCTCACCGTCCCTAAGCTGCCGAGGACCGGGTGTGTCGTAACAGCGCTGCCAACGGCAAGCGCAGAGGCCTCCCAATCGGTAGGGAGCGCACGGGGCTCTTGGACGAGCCGCCAGGCAAACCTCGCTGACTCGGCTTGCCCTCGACACCTCCCCCGGGCCCGGCGGAGGGTCTTCACGTGCTAGCAGGATCCTAGAACCATGCACCTGAGTGGCGCAGTCGCGCTGTTGGTGGTGGCGGCCGCCGTGGCGCTACCCGCGCTGCCCGCCGCCGCCGCCGCCGTGAGACGGTCGCTCCTCCAGCAGGCAAGTTACCTCCTTGCCTCTGCCGCCGCTTCTTACCCCAAGCTGCCTGCCAAGTACATCTCACAACAAAATCACTACCTAAAACCCCTCTGTTTGCCCCTGCAGGCGCCCGTTCCCGGACCCCCCATCGCCGCTCAGCAACCCTCGGGCGCCAGTGCCGCCTACTTCCCCCTCACCAGCTCCAACCTCGCCTCGATGTGGGCCCCCAACGGGGCCTCCTATGTGGGGCAGGGGTTCAACCTGCTGTGGGAGCAAGACCCAGTGTTCGGAGAGGTCCTCAGCTGCTCTCAGGTCGGGCAGTTGCTCAGTCAGACAGTCAGACTGGCTTTGCAAGGACGTACAGGCACCCTTGCTACTTCTTGTACCATTATGGATGACCCTGCTGCTGGCTGCTTTGTGACCAAGGTGGTTTGAGGTGGTGTTGGGGGGGGTGAAGTG
>JTEE01000320.1:1379141-1407880 GCA_002896455.3 Chlorella sp. ArM0029B | reverse complement strand
GATGGGGGAGCTGGAATGCTGTAATGTTATTACGTTCCACGATGTGGGTCCGGGTGCGGTGGGGCCAGCTGTTGGGAGGGGTGGGTGGACAAGGTGGACCCTGCTGAGTACGCTGTTGCCTGGCGCCGCTGCATCAAGCGGGTCACCGCCCCCTGCTGCCACCCGGTCTAGTCCCCACCCCCATGCTTACCTCCCCCCGCTCGTGCTATCCTCGGCGATGCTGCAGCCACACCGACGCCCTGCACTCCGACTTTGCTTACAACCCAAACGAGGTGAGGGGGCAGGGAGGGAGGGAGCCGCGACAGGACAGCGATGTAGGAGGGGGAAGGGAGGTGTGGCGAAAGGGAGGGCGTCGGGTGGGAAAGAGAGAAGCGGACTGTGTGTGCAGCACCAGTGGGACAGAATGGCGCATTGCCACCCGGCATTCTACTTTTCGACTCTTTTGACACCCCCATGTGGTCACCACCTTGCGTCTTATCTCCCTGCCCCTGCAATTCTTCCCTCTGCATCCTCAGTCACACACTCCTAACTACCCTGGCACCTCGCCTTCACCCTCACTCACCCCCTTCCCCCGCCTGCGCTGCTGCCCCCAAACCTGTTCCCTTTGCGCAGATCTCCTTCTTCGTCCCTGAGCGCTACCACCCTGATTTCGGCGTGGTGCGAGCAATCGTGCGCGACTCAACAGACGTGTCCGAAAACGGCACAGCCGACATCCCCTTCTACGTCGACTCAAACGGATGCGTGGCGGACCCATACTGCGCCGCCCCTTCCAACGCCAGCCTGGTGAGTGCAGGGGGTGGGGGCCCAGAGAGCTTGGCCTTGAGGGCGAGTGGGCGGGGCGGGTGAGGGTTGGTGAGGGAGGGAGACGCCAGCCGGTGGGTGGGGCAAGCTGAGGTCCTCGGCGCACCTGATTGCTAGAGGGGAGGGGGCTGGCAGGCTAGCAGGCAGGCCAGCTGGGAGTAGCTCGGGGGGAGTGACAGTCGGGTGGGAGAGCAGGGGGTGTTGAGGGTGCTGGAAGGGCGGGGTGGGCAGGAGTGGATGCTGTGGGCTGTGGGTGTCCGCAGCCTCCTCACCTTTGTAGCCGCAGCACGTGCTGTGAACACACACTCGTCTCTGTCTGCCCTCTCTCACATTTTGTACCCCCCATCCCACCTTCAACTCCCCGTCTCCATCTCGTCTGAATCTGTAACGAGTCGACTTCCCCAGCACCCTGCTCCACCCTGCCATTCACCTTCGCTGCACAACCTGACCCTTCCTCTCCCTCCTCCCCTCTCCCCGCACCTCCCCTCCCTCGCTGCCTCCTCCCGCCCGCAGTTTTCAGAGCAGGGCGAGTGGCACCTGCTGGGCCTGAGCACCCGGCCGGAGGGCGGCAAGGGCTTCCGCCTCTACATTGGTGGGTGGGAGGCGGGCGGGCGGGCGTGGGGGAGGGCCGCTGCAGGGACACCCGCAGGTTGCAACCTGAGCCCACCCTTACCGCGCCATACTGTAAGCCCCCACAATCTAAGAACCTGTTGGCATCCCTGCACTTGCATCCACTCCACCCCGCCCACACACAGATGGTGAGATGGTCTCTGAGGTGTCTGATGATGTCCAGTACACAGGTGAGTGGGGGCAGCAGGGTGGACCTCAAGTGGTCGTGGCACAGCACCCGCTATGCATGCTGCGACAGCGTGCCTAGCTGGTTATGGCAGAGCACGGGCTGCACCTGCTGCGCATGCTGTGGTGCCACATATGCCGCCTGCGCGCTGCCTGATTCCTGGAAGTGTGGCAGTTTGTGCGTCGCGGCAGGCTTGCCGCCTGCCACTTGCACAATGGTATCGTCCGATGTTCGCCTCCACACAGCACAGCTTCATCCAGTCCCTGCCCCCAGTCACTCCCTACTCACCGGGCGTTGTTGTCGTGCTTGGAGTGCAGATACTGAGGGCTTCAACAGGACAGCCACCGGCGGCGGGCCCATGAGCCTGACAGGTGTGGGAGGTGGGGGGTGTGAAGTTGGCTGGCTGGGGTGGGGCGGCAGTAGATGTGGAAGGCACGTCCTGGGTTGGCAAAGGCTTGGGCCTGCGCTGCATGACTCTGGGGCCCTTCTGAGCAGATGCTGCAGTCCCCTTCTCGTTGCATCCTCACCCGTCACCTGCTCTGCCCACCCCCACTCACCTGCTTTGGGTGCTCTGACCACTCTGGCTGCTTTGCTGCTCTGCCCACCCCTGACCCCTGCAGGCAACATCACGCTGTGCGCACGCTCCGACCTGGAGCCCTCGGTAAGAGGGAGAGTGTAGAGAGTGGGCGGGCCCTGCTGGTGCAATCAAGACTTCGACTGACTGGGACCGCTGCTGTGATGTGTGAATCAACGGTGTTGCAAGCAGCTGCTGTAGTCACGGTCAGTGTGGCGCAATCATTCTATCTTGCACCCCCTGCCCGCCTGCAGAGGTTCTTCACCGGCAGCATCGCCCACCTGTTCATTTGGGACAAGGCGGTGACGGCTGAAGACATGCGGCAGGTGGGCCGGGGCGGCTGCTGGGCAAGGATGCGAGGTTGTGTGGGGATGGAGGCTGGCAGGTGTAGAGTGACCGCACGGAGGGCGAGAAAGACCGTCAAACGAGCCTGCATGCCTGTTTGTTGTGTGCTTGTTAATCCGTCAGGCCCTGGCAGGCCACCACTTGTCCTCAAGTGCCGCGCCTCCTCGCCTCCCTCCCCTCCTCCCTGTCCCTTAAACCCTATCCCAAACCCTCCCGCACTCTCCTCTCCCCCTCCTGCCACCCTCTGCAGATCTACCTGTCCTCCCCGCTGGGCCAGAACAGCAGCACTGCCATGGAACCCGTCCTGACGCTGCCCGGAGCCGCCGTGGGGAGTGCCTCCGACCCAGAGCCGCCTCCCCAGTGCACCACCCCTTGCGAGGACTACGAAGGCCTGTCCATGTGCCGCACCGGCAATGGCGAGCTGGTCCTGTGCCCCGGAACGGGCACTCTCGGAAGCAAATTGGCTGCAATGGCAGGCGTTCCCTTCGAGCCGGCGCCCGATTGCATCACAGAGTGCGACACCGTGGACGGTGTGTCAGTATGCTTTACGGGAGACGAAGAGCCACGCCTCTGCAAGGCCCTGCCCGCCACCCCGCCCCTCTCCAGCAGCACCCCCGCCGGCTCATCTGCCGGCCAACAGGGCCGCGCCGGCAGCGGCAACTTTACCGTCATTCAGCAGGCCGCTCCAGCGCCCGCTCCGGACCGCCCGCAGCCTGCTGCTGTGACCACAGCGCAGCCACCCGCTGCCAGCCCAGCGCCGCTGCCGCCTGCTCCCACCCCCGTGGTTGTCATGCCGCCCGCCGGCGGCGGCACCACTATGGGAGCAGCCCAGCTGGCGGGTCACCCGCTGTGCTCTGCTGAGCCAGTTGAGGGGATTGTGACCGTGCGTGAGTGCGGGCAAGGATACGTATGCGCGGCCCTGTCTCAGGAGCAGCTGGCAGAAGCGTTTGGAGGGGAGCTTGCCTCGAGGGAGGGTGAAATCGGGGCCTGCGCCTTTGCGCCCGGGGTGAGTTGGGATGCCGGGATGCCGGCAGGAGTACCGGTTTGGGGCTGCAATTGGTGCGGGTGTGTGAGGGTTTCAAGTGGTGGGGCAGTGTGCTGTGGGGATGAGGGCACGCGGCTCTAGAGGCTGGGCGGGAGGGCTTTTGGGGTTGGGGCAGGAATGGAGGCGAGCGAATGGGCCGGCCCAACTGGTGCCAGTCAACTGGGTGGGCAGAGGCGGGGAGGCAGCTGTGCTGTGATGCCCCTGTGCCATGCCTGCACTGCCCCACCTGTGGACAACACATACACGTCTGCCCTCCTGTGCCGAAAACCCATGTGCAGGGGAAGCTGATGGCACCCCCGGTGTCCCAGGTGCCCGTCCCCGCGGCCTTCTTCCCACTCTCCGGCCAGGTGCGGCAGTAGCCTCGCACTGCGCTGTTCTGTGCTCTGCTGTGTTCAATCAATCCATCAATTACATTTCAAGTCCAGGGGGAGCCAGCAAGGTCTCATGGGACAGGGTGTGTTGTGCTGTGCTGTGCTATGCTGTGCTGCGTGTGCTGTGCTGTACTGTGCTGTGCTGCGTCGCGTCGCGCTGCATTGCGTCACGCTGTGCCACGCTGCTCCATGCTGCGCAGTGCTGTGCTGCTTCTCGGCGTGCTCATCCCCCACTGCCCTGCATAACACACACTTGCCTCTACCTCCCCTCCCACCCTTCCTTCCCCGCTCCCCACCCCACACATCCCCGCCTGTCAGACCCTGGAGTCTTTCCCCCTGGCTGCCTACTCTGGCGTCTCTTCCTCGGCTGGCATTGTCCAAGACCCGCTGTTTGGTGCTGTGCTGCAGTGCACCGACCAGGATCAAGACATGGTGGGTGGGTGGGGCAAGGCGTGCCAGGGGTCGGGTCGGGTCGGTGCAGGGTGGTGGGCGGGTGGTGGGGTTGGCGGGGCTTGGCGGGCCTGGGAGCTGCAGGGTCAGCCCCGCTAGTATCAGCTTGCCATCCTCTGCATCTACTTCCTGTGCCCGCCCGCCCGCAGGTGGGTCTGAACTCACGATAGAGGCAAGCTTAAGTGTGCTGGCCAGCTTCTCCTTGCCCTCCCCTCCCCCGCAGGTTGGCCTGGACCCCGTGCAGTACGGCCGCAGCGGCGCCTTCTCACTCAACCTCTGGTTCAAGCCCGGCAACATGTCGGGTGAGGGACGCGTGATGCGCTGCCCCCCCGTGCCTGCTCCCGCCTCCCCATGAGGCATGCCTGTTGCTGCTCTCATGCTGTGTAGACATGCCTCTTGTGGTTCCGGCACCTGCGGGTGCACGCTTCCGCACAGGCAGGGGCTAAGAAGCGGTGCCAATGTCGATCAGCGTGTTGTTGACGTAGCGTGTGTTTGACATTGACTCTACTAAAACATGCCGTGTTTGCCTTGAATGTGCCCTGCATGGCCTGCCCTCCTTAGCACCACTCTAGGCTAGTCCTCACATCTCTCCTGTCACCCCTCCTCCCCCCTGTGCTGCTGCCTCAGGTGACACCATGGCCTACCTCTTCTCCCACCGCGGAACAGACAACCAGTCATCGGCCACCAGCAACACCGGCTGGGGGCCCAACCAGGTCCAGGTGGGGTGGGGGGCATGGGCGCAAATGGGGAGGGAGAGGCCGGCAGAATCTTGCTGCCAGCGATGCGCCCTTGCTCTTTCTAAAGTGCACGCGCCGCACGGCCATTGGCTGCCCTGGAGTGTCATTCCTGCCGAGAGCGCGCCCTTACTGCAACTGCCACTTCGTGTTGTTCTTGCGCCCGCCCGTCCCCCGCCCCACGTCCACCTGCCTCGCCCCTGCCTCGCCCCCCCTGCCCCGCCCGGCACCCACAGATCTACCTGCCGCGCCCGGAGCACCCCGCCTTTGGTGTTGTGAGGGCGTATGTGAAGGATTATGATGACGAGGCAAGCGCCACCTGGCTGGACTCGGGTGAGCTGGCGCCAGCTGTACAGCTTTCTAATGAGGGCATGGTGCCAAACCAAAGGTTGGGGGGGAGGCGGGTGTGTGTACGGTTCATGATGGCGCAGGCGCTCGTGTGTGTGCCCGCCTGGCTCAGTTCCTGTCAGGCGGACGGCCCGGTGCAGTGGGTGCCTGAGTGCCTGTTCCCTCCAAGCCCTCCTTTCCTCCTTCCAATTGCCACCCCTCAACCTGCTCACACCCCTGCCTTCCAACAACTGCAGGCATCAACATCAGACCCCACATAATATTGGGTCGACTGATCAACCGTGTGCTCATCCTGCCCACCGCACCCTCCCTGCAGACGGCAGCATTGCCTACCCCGGCGGCCCCCGCGGCCTCCCACCGGGCTCCCCCCCCTACGACGGCGCCTGGCACATGGTCACCGTGACCAGCCAGCCTCCCAACACCAGCACCGGCCAGGGCCCCAAGGGGTACCGGATGTACTTAGATGGAATGTTGGTGAATGAGATGCAGGAAGGGGTGACCCATTACTCGGCAGAGGGCGCGCTGATTCCGGTGAGTGCCAGGCGTGCGGCTTGTGTTTTGCTGTGCTGGCGATTGGGGTGCAGGAGGGGATGAATCATTGCTTGGCAGAGGGCGGCCAGACCCTGGTGAGCGGCAGCCGCTCAGGGGCAAGGCAGGCGGGCGAGCGGGGCTTGCGTGGGCGCATGCAAAGCATGGGAGACTTGCCTGCATGCACGCCTGCCTGCCTGAGCTGGCGGCATGGCGCGGAGAAAGAAAGAAAGAAGCCTGACGCACTGTCACTTTCCTACAGCACTTTTTGCTCCTGGACCCCATGCGCCCCTCATCCCTCGACTGACCTCGTGTGAAACCTTAAACCTTCAACCTCCAATTTCGCAATCCTCCTCCTCCACCCCTCCCCGCAGGTTGACGGCGGCGACCCGCTGCTGTTGAATGGCAACCCGGTGCTGTGCGCCCGCTCCGACGACCCAACCGACCGCCACTTCAACGGGCAGCTGGCCTACCTGGGGCTGTATGACGTGGCACTGGAGGAGGCGCAAGTCGGGTGGGTGGTGACACAGTGTGTGGAGGTTTAGGCTCGGAGGCCACTGCCGCTATGAAAAGTGTTGCTTGTTGTGTCGCAACTAAGCTCACGCAGCTTCCAAGGGCTGAGACCAAGCGTGTGTGCGTGCACTGACCTCAGAGCCCTCATCCCATGTGCCCGTGCCCTGCAGGCTGCTGTACAGCGCAGTCGCCAGCCAGATGGCCTCCGCCCCGTCGCCCGCCCGCGCTTCTGCCACCCCCGCTGAGCTCCCCATTATTGCACCAAGGGACCCAGAGAGCGGTGAGCTGTGTGAATACACTGGCAGGCAGGGAGTGGCGTGACATGCTAAGCATGCATGCTGAGCTGGCAGGGCATGGCATGCATGCTGAGCTGCCATGCCGTCGCTTCCGCTCTGCAGTCAGCTAAAGCGGACCGGGGCCTGCTGCTGCGTTGGAATGTGTGCTATTGCATCCGTGGCGGCCACACCGCCCTGCACGCATGCACTTTCTCGGGATGCCCTGCTGCCCACGCCCAGTGGCTCAGTTCAACCACCAGTGCTTGTGTACAAGCACAACTGCCCCCATCTGCCTCCACCCGTGAACCCACCCCTTCGGCAGCCAGCCACCAGTATCGCTCTCCCCTACCCGTGAACTCACCCCGCCCTTGTACCCGCTATGCAAGCCCACCCCCTCACCCACCTCCCTGCCCACCTCCCTCCCCCCACCCGGTGCAGCCTCCAAGCCCACCCGCTTTGCCCTGTCCGGCAAGCCCTGCCAGTTCCCGGCTCTGTGGAACGGGCAGGTGGTGGAGGATTGTGTCGCCATCGCTGGGAGGCTGTCCTGCAAGGTCGGTCTTGCCTGCCCGCCTGCCTGCCTGCCTGCCGGTCAGGGGAGGGGAGGGCATGCAGCAAGGGCTGAAGTAGCGCGTGGGTGCAGCTGGAAGGAATGCATGCGTCACCAGCGGGGGGGCATGACTGTGCGGCATGCAGCTGGCGCAGCACAGGCAGCATGCCTGTGCTTGTTCCCAGGACTCAACCGCGATTTGCTGGTGCAGCAGCTTGTGCACTTTCATTGGCCAGCTACCCTGTCCTTTGAAAGTTCTGAGTGCCTCACCTGTCTCCGCTTGCACGCTGAGCTTGCAAGCAAACAAAACACACTCCCACCGCCCACACTGTGCCCCTGTTTGCACTCCCCTCCTTTCCTGCGCAGGTGGCAGAGGGCGAGTGGGAGCAGTGCGCCGGCGTCAGCCCCTCCCCCGCCCCCGCCCCCCCGCCAGCCCCCTACCCCACCACCACAACAAACGGCACACGCTCCGGGGAGTCTGGGTCCGAGGATGCTGGGGCGTGGCTGCCCCGCTTCACAACCGATGGCCAGGAGTGCGTCTTCCCGGCCGCCTGGCAGGGCCAAGTCATCCAGGAGTGCACGCCGCTACAGCCAGGCGACCCAGACATGTGCCGGGTGAGCAAGGGGGGCCTTGCCAGGGTCCCGTCTTGTACTGCCTGCTGCCAGCCGCCTGCACACGGCAGCCTCAACCCGCCAGCCACTACTCGTGTTCCACAACATGCAACACCTTGCTTCAAGCAGCCAGTCAAGGCTGCTGGTGCTGCCATGTGTAGGATGGAACAGTCCGGTTTTGATGCAGTGCAGAAATATGATGTCAACACCTCTTCTTGCCCCTGCCTCTTCTGCCCGCCTGCAGACCGCCACCGGCGCCTGGAAGGAGTGCGCCCCGCTGGCCCAGCAGCAGGGGCCGGCCACCCCCGGCTCCCGCCAGCAAGCTGGCTCCCAAGGCAACCAAACCACCGCCGATCCAACCACACAGAGCAGCCGAGCCCCCATCATGGGGTCCAACGGCGCACAGTGCCAGCTGCCGCTGACTTACAACGGCGTGCAGGTGGGACTAAGAAGGCTTTCCTCCTCCTGGGAGGTGAAGTGTGGCTGGAGTGGGTGTGTCTGGAGTGGAAGGGGAGGCTGGGGCGTGTGGCTGGAGTGGATAGGGGAGGCTGGGTGTGGCTGGAATGGATAGGGGAGGCTGGGTGTGGCTGGAGGCTGGGGCGTGTGGCTGGAGGAATGGAAAGGGATGTCGATCGGGCTGGTCCATACAGACGTGCAGGATAGCAGAGGCAGTACACACACTGCGTGCCAGCCAAGCAGGCTGTGCTGTTGGGCTTTGGCAGGCACGGGGCACCAGCACCTGGCACGCAGGTGCCAGCCCGCCTCCCCACCCGCTTGCATCTCGTGCCACCACTCACTTCCTCTTCCCCTCGGGTCCCTTTCCCGCAGGTGGACAGCTGCGTGAGCGTGATTGGCGTGATGGTGTGTTGGGGCATGGAGACGGACAATTGGGAGGCGTGCCCGGACAACTTCACAGCCGCGCAGGCAAGTGGGCCCCCGAAGGCGTTCTTGTGGGCAATCACATGTGCTGGGGGTGGGGCACAGCCCAATACCTGAGAGGCGTGCCCGGACAACCTCTCAGCTACACAGGCGGGCATGCAGAGCTCGAGGGGAACGCTCGTGGGCGTCCTCTCACACTTTGCATCTACTTAAGATTGTGACATTCGTGCTTGCCAACAGATGCCAGCCGTACTTGCCAAGAGATGCTTAATTACATTAGAGACGTCAGCCAAGAGCGCTGCACACTCGGTCCTTGGCCGACAGCCTTGGCTGTTGAGCTGGGCAGACCTTAAACTCCTGCCGGCCCCCTTCTGCCTCCCTCCCTCCCTGCCTGTCTTCTCCCGCTGCAGCCAGAAGCGGGGCCTCTGGGCCTGACTGCTGCGGCAGTGGCGCTGCCAGTGGTGCCTCTGCGGGAGCGAACAACTGTTCAGGGCGCGGGGTGTGACCTGCCTACCGTGTATCAGGTAATCTCTTGCTGGTAAATCCCTGCGGGTGCCCGACTCCAAGTGGCATCCACGCTTCTCTTTTGCTAGCGTATTCAAAGGTGTGAATGCTCCCGAGCAGTGAGCACCTGAGGAGACACTGGCGCCCTCCTTTTACGTGCTCTTCTGAACCCCGCTGCTGCCGGGACACGCTTCTCATTGAAGCCCTGCCCTCTTTCTGCCCGCCCCTCCTTTCCAGGGCGAGCTGATTGACGACTGTGTGAACCAGGCCGGCATCTGGATGTGCCCCATCAATGATGGATCCTGGAGGGAGTGCGACTTCAAGAGCCAGGCTCCCCCCACCCGCCAGCCTGGCGAGCTGCTGGTGGCACAGGTGCGCCGGGATGCAGGCAGGCACACACGAGCAAGCAAGCAAGCAAGCAGCTGACCTGAGCTTGGTTGGGCAGCTTGGTGTAGTCAGGGACAGCTGCCAATGGTGGGTTTGTTGAAGGGTGGGGCGGGGACCAGAGAGAGAGGACCAGCCACCCCTGCCTGGGTCCGCCCCACAAGTGGGACCCCGTGCGTCCCGCCTCGTAACATGCAGCACCTTGCCCTGCTTTGCCTGTTGTGCCTGCCGCCCAGAGACCAGTACTTCCCAGTGAAGCTTCAATCCCCATGCGCCTGCTCACCCGCCCGCCTTGCTCAACTGCCTGCCCGCTTGCCGCCCCCGCTGCACGCCCGCTCATCCCCTTCCCCGCCCTGCAGCGCTTCACCGCGACCAGCAAGCCCTGCCTGCTGCCCGCCGTCCAAAACGGGTACCTCTACTTCGACTGCGCCGTGGAGACCTCCAGCAACGGCACCACCTCCGAGAGCTGCCCCACTCAGGTTGGCGGGGGCGTGGGGGGGGGGGCGCAGTGTGTGTGCGTCACAAAGCTGGGAGAGGTGGGCAGCTTGGGTGCTATGGGGAGCAGCAACACATGTTGACATCATGACACTACACATGTCAGGAAGCAACAAGCACATGCGATGGTCAGCGCCAACCTGCCCAGTTATGTGTCTGAAAGCATCGGGATGTGTGCGACAAAGGGGTGGCGAGATGGCTGGCAGACGGGGTGTAGGGTGGCAGCAGCAGTGTCGCACCATTTGGGAGGGCTACATTCGTCGCAACATGACTTCCTGGTATCGGGAAGTTGTCTGGTAGCAAGTGGGAAGAGGCTGGCCTTGGTGGTCCCAGTGGACTGCTCGCTGGAAGGGAGCAGTGCTTGCAGAAACAGTTGACACTGGCATGGTAGTTGGTAGTCACAGCACCCCTATCTATCTCCGCACGCACGCACATCATCCGCCCTGTCTGCTTTTGTGTCTACAGGTTAAAATATGCTCCCACCGCTGCTGTAAGGCAAACGCCGTGCAGCACACGCTCGTCTCCGTCTCCCTGCACACCACCCCTGGCCCATGCATCCCCTGCAGGACGCCGAGTGGGAGCCGTGCTCCAATGTGGGCCTTATGCATGGAGACGCCTCCGACCCCACGCCCATCAGGTCAGGCAACCCACCAGCTGGCCCCACGCCTTTCGTTTTTGTCTGTTTGTCATCATGCGTGTCTTCACACCGCCGCCGCCATTGATGCCCTGCGTGCTGTGCGACGGCTGCTTTGTGTGTAAAGTTCACCTGGGCACCTCTAGAGATGGTTGCACACTGCGCAACTCCCGCAATGCATTGCACATTCTTGTGCTCCTCTCTGGTGCAACTGGCTCGCTGTGTTTGGGAAAGAGTCGAGGAAAGGCGTTCCTGCAGCGACAGTTGTGTAAGAATAGGAGGGGCGCTGCGCTGATCCCCCCACATGCCCACCCATCCTGCTGCTTACCCTCCTCCCCGCCCCCTTCTGCCCGCCACCATCCCTGCAGCCCCACCGCACTGCTGAACCGCACGGCGCCTGGGCAGCAGGGCATGCTGTGCCTGCCGATGCCGGCGCCTGACCAGCCGGCCGCGGGCTGTGCCGAGGGACTGGGCTGCGTGCCTCTGCCATCGGTGGGTCTCGAACCCTGGGCACTCAACGGCAAAGGGGGGAGGGTTTGATGATGTGTCCACACAAGCAAGGGGCCAGGGAAGGCATTTGGTGTGGCCCGCTTCTTAGCGCTTTATTCCCAGCCGGCCACTCCTCCCAGACTGCCGTCCAATGAGCGCCCCTTGTTTCCTTTGGTGCCCCCTGTGCTGCAGCTGAGCCCCAACGTCAGCACCAGCTTGGACGGGCTGGGCTACTGCACTCGGGTGCCGCGTGGGGCCGCCAAGGGAGCCCTGCACTACCTGCAGGTGCGTGCCTTGCCCTGCACCCGGCCTTGCCCTCTCATTCTGTGCTCAATCCCCAACTTGCCCCGCACCCCGCCCTGACCTCTTGCCCTGTGCCCATCCCCAACTTGCCCTGCGCCCCGCCTTGCCCTCTTATTCAGTGCACAATCCTACAGACTTGCCCCGCACCCCGCCTTGCCCTCTTATTCTGTGCTCAATCCTGCAGACTTGCTCCGCACCCTGCCTTGCCCTCTTGCCCTGTGCCAATCCCCAGCTTTGCGCTCACGAACTTGCTGCTGTGGTAGGCCTGTTTCCAGCGTGCCTGCTGGCCTCCCCGTCCCCGCCACGTCACCCTGCCCTGCCCTCCCCTTGCAAGTGCAGGAGGCCGAGGCCCCCACCCCGCTGGCCGGGTTCCCTCTCACCGACGGTTACACCGACTCTCTCATGCTCCCCGCCTACACCGGCGCCCTCTCCGGCATGCCCCTGCCCTCCTGGGTGCCAGACCCCGAATTCTATTCCGTGGTCAACTGCAGCCGGGTGAGGGGCAGGGAGGGCAGGCCTTTGGGGTTGCATGAATTGCCGTTTGAAGCGGCGGGGATTGGGGGTTTGCAGTGGCCATTGGCACGTGTGCCAAGTGGGGTCAGCACACTTCTGCCTCCTGAGGCAGGCTATCAGGGTTGGCTGGCAGGCAACGGCGGCACGGAGCCACCGGCACGGACCCTGTGCATGCGCCATTCCTGCAAGCAGCTGTCATGCCTGCTCTTTATCGTCAACCCACGTCCGCTGCCCGCCTGCCCGCCCTCTTGCCCTCCCACTAACCTGCAGGACGCCCAGCCTGCCATTTTGCTGGACCCAATGCCCTACGCTGCAATTCGCCGTTCCACCACATTCGAGTTTTCCGCCCATCTGCCCTCCAATCTGCCTTCCTGCCCTCCACCTCATGCCCTCCCGCTGACCTGCAGGATGCCCAGTCTGCCATTCTGCTGGACCCGGTGCCCTACGCATCCGCCGGCCCCTTTGCCGTCTCCCTGTGGATGCGGCGCACCCCGGGTGCCAACTTCTCTGGCGACGCCTTCTCCTACCTCTACTCACACGCCGCGCCCATTGAGGCGGGACGCTCCCGAGAGAGGTCACCCAACCAGGTGTGGGGGCGGGTGGAAAGGCCGGGATGCCCTAATGGGGCCGCTTTTTGGAAGGGTTTTAGTTGCATGCTCCATTGCCCCGACTCTCAATGGCCTGCATGGAGAAGGGGTGCAACCAGGTTTGGGGCCGGGTGGAAAGGCATTGTTGTTCAACTAGGGCCAACTTTTGGAGGGGTTAGGTGGCATTCTCCAGTGTCTTTACTCCCGTGCTGGGCCCAGTGGGTGGGTGGGGGGGGCGCACGCGAGAGAGGCCGCCCAACAACGAGGCAGGCAGGTCTGTGCACACACACCTGGGTGGGTGGAAAGGATTCCAGATTGGGGCCAGCTTCTGGGGGGGATGCGTGCTCCCTGCTGGCGTTCCCTGCGTGCCATTCCCAGTGGGGAGGGGGCGCTGCTGGGCATGGTTGCCCTTGGAAGCAGGGGTGTGGCTTTGGCAAGCGGGCGAGTGGAATGTCCAGCTGTTGGGAGGGCGCCTTCTCCTGCCGTTGATGAACGGCGGGGTCTGGACGGGTGCCTTGCACAAGGCCCGCGTGTGACCATATTCTGCTGTTTCCCTTTGCGGGGGGCCGGCCTCCTGCCCGAGACCTTTGACCACGAGAGGAGGACGGCAGGGCGCCGGCAGGATGGCTGGGAGGGATCCTGGAGGCCCCAGGATGAGTGGACGGGATTGCAACAGCAAGCATCCCGCTCCCCAGACCGGTGCCCCTCCTTTGTTTCCCTCCCCAACCAGAGACGCCAACACACATGCAGAGAGACAGGGCTGCCTGCCTGCAAAACAGGTCCTCCTTTCACGCTCGACCCCTTCTCACTTCTGCTGCCCCCTTGGCATCTTATCGTGTCTCATGCAGGAGGAAGGGGCTGCCTGCCTGCAAAACAGGCGTCCTCCTTTCACACTGGACCACTTCTCACTTCTGCTGCCGCCCCCTTCCCCCACCCCCCGCCTGTCCATCCAGATGTCCATCTACATGCCGGATGCCGACCACGACGCGTACGGCGTGGTGCGCGTGATCGTGCGGGACGCCGAGGACCGGGCGGAGCTGGTCTGGCTGGACAGCGATGGCACCATCGCCAACAACGCCGCCAACAGGAAGCCCAAGCACGCAGGTGGGGTGGGGGGAAGTGGGGTTGTGCTGCAGCACATGCACCTAAGTGTGCATAGGTTCAAGCACGTGTGTGCTGCCGCCTGATCCTTCAAATGCAGTGTGTTCGACAGCACCCCTCCGTTTCAGCTTTCATCTCTCTCGCACGCACGCTGATCTGCACCTTTACATGTAGTGTGTTTGACAGTTAGAAACCTCCGTTTCAGCCATCATCTGGTGACGGCGGGTGACGGCGGGTGGCGCATGCTCTGCAGTAGCAACTTGCAACCCTCCTTAAACTGCTCACCCCCTGCATTGCTGCCCTGTCTTCACCGCTGCAGACCTGAACGAGGGCATGTGGCACATGATCACGGTGTCAACCCTGCCCAACACCACACGCGGCTTTGCCCTGTTTGTGGACGGGGTGCAGGTGCGCATGGGGCTGCATGGGGCTGCCAGCTGGGGCGCTTCAGGCTGGGGAGTGTTTTGCCAGCTGGGCGGGCGGCTGTGACATGTGGTAGTTTGGTGTTTCCCCCAAACCAGCTGAATGATGACACACGTGGCACAGCTCAGCCTGTGCAAAGGACAGCCCACGCTGCCTCTTGCCTTTCTGGCATGCGTGCACCAGCACAAGCGTAGCCAAAAGCAAAAAGCGATTGCGAGTGCTTGCTCTGCCGGCGCCCCTGCAGGTTGGCTTGATGGGCCCCGGCTCTTTGAAGGCCGACGGCACCAGGGCTGCTCCAACCGGCGGCGAGCCTGCTGCGATGTCGGGCCAGATCCACCTGTGTGCACGCCACGATATGGACGAGGAAAGGTGGGCACAGAGAGGAGAGCAGGTGCACACAGAAGCTGTTTGCGCACCCAGACGGAGACAGCTGTACCAGCGGCGGCGGCAGAAGTAGCGGCTGCGTCGGTGGCGGCAGCAGCAGCATTGGCGGCAGCGGCAGGTTGAGGCGGTGGAATGGTAGAGCAGCATCTGCAGGAGCATTAATCGTCCAGGAGAAGCAGGGCACATGGTTGCGCCATTCAGCACGTCCATCCGGGGTGGCATGTGCCTGCTGGTCTTCCACCCCCCAGTGCCCGCCCGCCTCCCTGCCTGCAGGTTCTTCAGCGGCAGCCTGGCCCACCTGCTGCTCTTCAACCAGGCACTCACTCCCGAGAACGTGGCCGGCCTGTATGAAACCTACACCAACAACGCCACAGGTGGGCCCTAACTCTCAGGAGTTGGTTCGTCCTGAAGTAGAATCCTCTTTCAGGGGATGTGACGAGCCGTAACGACTAGACTAGACCTAGGTGGGCCCTACAACATGTGCTGCACTGAGGCCGTGTTTGTGGTTGGCTGTGCCAGCCTTCCAAGGAACAAGTGACCGACAGGGGAGCAGGTAGGCAGAGTTGCAGTTGGCTCAAACTGAGGCAGGAAGAGGTGCGCTGCATGGCTGTGCAGAGCAGGCAGGCAGTGGGGGACGCAAAGGGACCTCTCTTCTGTGCAGGCACAGGCAACTCTCGCTGGCGACCGACTTCGAATGCCAACCTCGGGCCTCCGGCTCAACACACCTCTTACCCTCCCTGTTGCCCTCTGCCTGCCCCCCATTGCATTCCCTGCTGCAGTGGTGGCCGCCGAGAGATCGGACTTCAAGGCGGCGGTGGGAGGGCTGTTTGCGCCCCCCACAGACCCCAGCGGCGGCAGCGGGCACAGCGGGCTGAGCCCTGGAGAGATTACGGGGATTGTGATTGCCAGCCTGGGAGGCGCGATTGCCGTTGCCACCGGGATAGTGCTGGTGGCAAAGCGCCACCGCAAGCAAGTCAGGGGGTACGTGCCCCCTTCCGCTCGCCCGCCTGCCCGCCTGCACAAGCCGCGCCAGCTGCCTGCCCGCCATGTGCCTGCCCGCCTTCTGGTGGACAGGAAGCACACTACTTGCCTGCCTGCCTCCCTCCCTCCCATATTCCTGCCTGCCGCACACACAGCTGCTCCACACGCCACTCTCCCGGGCCCTCCTTCTTTCTTCAGCTGCTCAGCATAGCATCAAATCCACCATTCACTAGCGCACCCATTTGCCACCTGATGGGCTCCCCTGTCTGCCTCCCGCCCTCCCCCTCCTCCTCCTGCCCTGCAGAGAGAGCTTCCAGCGCTACAAAGACGACCCAACCTCCCTTGCCGCCGCCTTCCAGCAGCGCAGCTACCCAGAGGAGGCCGGGGTGCCCCCTGCGCCGGGCGGCGGCTCCGCAGCCCCGCCTGCCGCTCTGCCCGCTGCACTCTCCATCCAGCTGTCCTCCGGCAAGTCCCTCTCCATGGGGAGTGCGAGCGATTCGATGCCCCGCTACCACAGCGCCCTCAGCGATGTGTCAAGCATGGCCCCAACCTACACCGGCCTCTCGGGCGTGTCCAACGCCCCTCGCCTGCCAAGCACTGCCTCTGGCGCCGGCGCTGCCTCGGCCTCCCTGCCCCGCCTGCCCTCTGCCGTGCCCACCAACCCCAGCGGCGGGCTCGCTGTGCCCGCTGTGGTCAGCGGGGGCGCTGGGAGCGAGGTGTCCCAGACCAGCGCGGCCTCTGACGTCAGCGTGGAGCCAGGTGAGCTTCTTTCTTCTTTCTTCTTTCTTCTTTCTTCTCTCTTCTTTCTTCTTTCCTCTGTTCACTATGGGCAGAGGATGCGGGGGCAGGAGGATGCATGCGCTATCACAGCACGGTGCCTATCTGGTGCTGGGTCACAGCGGCCCCTCTCCGATCTGGTTTGCCAGCGGAACTTGTTTGCCACCGTTCCAGAGGGTTGGTTGAATGAGAGGAGTGGGTGTGCCAAGGTGTGCACAGCACCAGCCCTGGCAGTCACCTCGGAAGGGCCCCCACTGCAGGCAAACGTTTAGGCCGGGAGCCAGAAGCGACCCCCCATGCCCCGCACCCCCAACCCTCCCCCAATCCCTCTTTGCCCCGCCCCCCATCCACGCGCTGCAGGCAGGAGGGGGCTGTTCAGGAACAGCAGTGCGCGTGTGGTGCTGCCCCAGGTGCACGAGGACCCCCGCTCTCCCTTTGAGCCGTGAGGCCGCCTGGCCCAGCCCAGCCTTTGCTGGCGTAAGAGCCCTGCACAGCCCAGCCCTGCGCCCAGCTACCTGGGGCCAGCTGGAAGCACCAGCCAGGAAACCTGGCTACCACTGGCCCCTGACACGAGACACCCCCACGCCGATTGGCCGCTGCGGGCCCAACGCAAGCCGGCGTCGAGCGCGCGCACACGTTGTTATGTGCCGGGCTGCTGCTGGCTGCTGGCGGGCCCGCCCGGGAATTCGCTGGCGGCGAATGAGCCAGCGCCTAGACACCTGTCGGTCGGTGCTTGCCCTGTGCCCCACAAGGGTCCAGCAAACAAAGGCTGGAGTCTCGAAGCCCACTCAATTGCCTTCTCAAAAAGCCCGTCGGGCCAGACACGGCGAGCACCAAGCTCGATTGCCTCTACCGCCACCCAATTGCCTGCTTACCGAGCCTGTTCACCTCCCCTGTCCATTTGTACATCATCTGTACAACTAGACTCGCTTCTGCATGACCACAGCACGTGCTGCTCTGCATGACCACAGCATGACACGTGCTGCTCTGTCCTATGTGTCCAATTGCGTGCGCCCACTCATGACCCGCATGCTGTGATGATTTCACGCACCCTGTGCCCGGCTGCCTGCTTCCTTGCAAGTGCATGCAAAGTGTAAGAGATGTAGAGAAGGCAGAGCAGGCAAAAGAGCGGCGGCTTTCCGGGTTCATGTTCGTTCATGCATTTGGTTCCGCCAAGAGATCGGTCGTCCTGCCAAGCCTTCTGGCTCAAGAGGGGACCCCATGTGTCTTCGACACCCGCACCGCACAGCTGAGCACAGCACAGCACAGCACGCGACGTGCCGTGCGTGCTGCTCACGCCCGCAGCGGTGCGCCCCTGCTCCCGCCGCTCTATGCCGCGCGCTGCAGGCGGGTGCGGCAGTAGTCTGCGCGTGCCTGGGCCACCTTGCTGTCGGGTGCATACGTGAGGGCCTCCTGGTAGGCTGCCAGGGCCTCCCCATACGCCTTCTTGCGCTCAAACGCGTCGCCCAGGTTGTTCCAGGCTGCATGGGGCCGGGCAGGGTGGGCGGGCGGGGCGAGGTGGTGAAGAGGCGAGGTGTTGAGAGGGGAGGCAGCGCAGCAGGGGGCGAGGCGAGATGGGAGGTATTGTGCGCTTCGGTTCATGGCATCGCCAAGTGGGCCCCGTTTGGTGCAAACTGGTTTTGAAGTTGCCAGCAGCGCAGCGTAACGCCCGAGCGTCCTGCAGCGCCCCCGCTCCTCCCAGCACGTGCACATTCCAGCCGCCCTTTGCCTCCCCTGCAACCCTCCCTCATTCATTCATACAGTCATTTCACAGCGCTGCAGCGGCACGCAAGTGTGCCGCCCCTGCACCTGCCCCCCCGCACAGCAACCAGCCCATCTAGCCATCCAGCCCATCAGCCACCCAGCCCTCCAGCCACTTAGTCCTGCTCTGCCCTCACCCGTCACGTATCCCGGCTGCAGCTGCACCGCCTTGCGGTACTCCCCAATGGCCGGCTCAGTCTTCTCCATGTTGAAGTAAGCGTAGCCCAGGGCGTTGTGCACCTGCGGTTGTGACAGGGTGTTACGAATTATGAGGTAAGAAACACGTCTGCCCACGTCTGCCGCCGCCTCACCCCACTCCACATACGTATGCCCCCACACACATGCCCACACCCCGGCACGCCTGGCCCAGATTTGCCACGGCCCGCCTGCCACCCCTTGTGCCGCCAGGGGCCCGCGGGCCCGTACCCCAACGACAAGACAGCACGCCAGCCAAACCCCAAGAACACACATGCCCCCCGGCATGTCAAGAGATGTAGAGATTATTGCGTTTGTTCACTCAGCTGCAGTCAATTGTGACCATTCCAGTTCCTGCACGCCCCACCTACGCAAGCTCCTCGAGCTCCCGCTTCCGCCAGGGCCCCCATGCACACCCAGCACCACGCCACACAAACCCTTCCCTTCTGCAACTGTAAGCTGCTGCCGTGTCCGCCAAGGTTCCCTGCTCTGAGCTGCGCCGCCTGTGCGAGAGGTGCTCCGACCCTTTTGAAGCCGCAGCAAGCAAATCGCGATGGAACGACTACTTGTCCATCAGCAGCTCGACCACTCAAAACCCAGCGCCCCCCCCACACCTGCCACACCTGCGCCAGCTCCTCTGGCTCCCCCTGCCACGACTTCTGCTGCCAGCCCCCGACACCCAAACAACACCGTAGCACAGCAGACAAACCCCCAAAACACATGGACCCGTAGCCACCCCCGTTTACAAATCCGATACTCTCTGCTAATTGAGTTAAAAAGGCTTTTTGATTTGGATACCTTCATGCTACCTTGAAGTAACAAAAAAATCAACTCCCACCTGCGCCAGCTCCTCGGGCTCCCCCTGCCACGACTTCTGCGCCTTCTCCAAGTTCTTGGTGGCCTGCGTGTACAGCTTCTTGCGCAGCAGGATCACGCCCAGCTCGAAAAAGTCCTGCGGCAGGAGGGAGGGGGAGAACAGATGTGCTGTGAGCAAGCAGGAAGGGTGGGGAGGGATGGCGCTCAGCTCGAAAAAGTCCTGCGGCAGGCAAGGGATAGGGAGAAGGAAGCAAACGGATGTGCTGTGAGCAAGCAAGGCAGGAAGGATGGGGAGGGATGGCGCCCAGCTCGAAAAAGTGCTGCAGCAGGGAAGGGATGGGATGGGAGGTAGAAGAACAGGAAGACACCAGTTGTGTTGTGAGGAGCGAGGAAGGGAGGGTGGGGAGGGATGGCGCCCAGCTTGAAAAAGTGCCGAGGCAGAGGAAGGCTGGCAGGTGGGAGAGCAGGAGGAGCACGGCTGTGTTGTGGGGAGCGAGGAAGGGGAGGTGGGGAGAAAGATGCCCTTCTCAGAAGCGGATTTGCAGCAAGAGAAGAGGGGTGGGGGCAGGGGTTCGAGGCGAGTTCCACACCTCTTGCCCCTCCACCCAGCGGTGTCCCTGCCAGGCACCACCACTGCCCGCCTGCCTCCTCACATCGCCGCTCGCCGCTCCCGTGCACATGCCCTCCCCAGCAGCCCACCTCCTGCCTGCCCACGCTGCTGCTTGCCTGCCTCCTTACCTCACTGGTCGCCGCCCGTGTGCGCACGCTCTCTCGCCCAACCCACCTCACTGGCACCCCACCCTGCTGTGCCCCTGCCGACCACCCTTGCTGCCTGCCTGCCTCCTCACCTCGCTGGTTGCCGCTCCCGTGCGCACACGCTCTCCCAGCACCTTGGCTGCCTCCTCCAGCTCACGACGGATGAGCACCTGCACCACAGAGAGAGAAAGAGAGGGAGGGGTTGGCCGGTCAGCCACAGCGTAAGTAGCAGATGTGCGACACGATGCTCTTTGCAAAGACGCGCCCCGCCGGCACCTGGGCCGAAAAGACAGGCGGCGGCCATGGCACCTGCAATAACGGGGCGGGGGCGTGACAGCAAACCACGCAGATGCATGCGGTGGGAGATGATGCGGTTGGGAGCGAGGCCGCCTCTGCCAGCTCACCACCAATCAGCACGTGCAAAGCTGAGCTGGCTACGATCCAACTCAAACCGGGACTCAGATTTGTAAACCACAGTGTGCATCAGCACTTCATGCGGATCACAAATATCGCGAGCTCGCAGCAGGACGCCACCTCCCCTCCTGCCGCACCGCACCCGCCCGGCAGCACAGCCCAGCCACGCGCCGCACGCCACCCCAGCGCACCTGGCGCACCACCAGGAATGCTCCGACCACCAGGAAGCTTCCGAGGGTGAGCAGGTAGAACAGTTGCACCGGGGCCTCCAGGCCCTCAGACACCTCCCACAGCGCAGCGTGGTGGGTGGACCACAGCAGCTCTGTTGGGTGCTGCGCTGCCAGCAGCTGCAGGCCGCTGCCGCTGCTGCCGGCTGCTGCCGCTGCGGCCTCCAGCGCTTGGGGGAGCGCTGCGCAGGTCACCGCTGCTGCAGGACGGCTGCTCGCGCGGCGCAGGCCTGCAGAGGGCGCGGGAGGGGGGCCGGCGTGGGTGCTGGGCGGGGCGATGGGCGGGTCTAGGGCTGGCATAGCACGTGGCGGTCATGTTTTCAAGTAGATGAAAGAGACGCACAAAAACCCACACATAAAACACACACAGAGTGCGCTCCGGCACACTCACTGCTGCTTCCCAGCAGGGCGGGGGAGCCCGCCAGGCTGCTGCCGCGTGACGCCGCCAGTGGCCGCCACCGCGGCACGGCCACTGGTTGTGCGAGGGCGGTGCAGACGGAGCCCTGCATTGCTGCTGTGAGCCGGTACTGGCGGGCTGGTATGGGGTGGAGGGCCTGAGACGCCCGCGCTCGATGAACTGGTGTGGTAGGGGCGGGGCAAGGGGTGCGGGCTTGGGAGCAGCAAGGCGCGTCTGGAACAAGTGCAAGATGCTACAGGGCTCCCAAATTCGCATTAACTGGCTCAGCAGGGGACGTCGAGCAAATCGAGCCTGCTTTGCCTATGCTGGGCCTCTTCCTGGGATAAGGCCTCGCCTGCCACAACCAGTGCCTCTCCAATTCCACAAGCAAGCAATTCAAGTCACCATGCAGGCCGTCACCGTTCGCGCCCCCTGCGCCCGCCCCGCCGTGGGTGTCCGCGCCCGGCCTGCGTCCCGCGCGGCCAGCGTGGTGGTCCGCAGCGCCCCCAAGAAGGAGGCCATCGAGGAGGCCATCAAGGAGGCCCAGGACACCTGCGCGGGCGGTGCCACCGGCGAGTGGTGAGCTTCAGAACAGCAGACGGCCCTGCACAGGCCCTCCCGCCAGCGTTCTGCGCCATAGGCACGCGCACACGCACCCCCAAAGATGGTGGAGCGTTGCTGGCAGCGCGCAGCCTCCCTGTTGGAGCCGCGCAACGAAGCTGAGATCAGCGCCCGCCTGCACCGGGGCCTGCCGCCCTCCTGCCTGGCAGGCGCGCCTGTCAATTCACTAAGCCCTCACCCCCGGTGGCCACCCCACTCTACCTGCAGCGCCGCTGCCTGGGACACTGTGGAGGAGCTGAGCGCGGCTGCCTCCCACGCCAAGGCCGCCAACGCCAGCACCTCTGGCGACCCCCTGGAGGATGTGAGTGGGGCTCGTGTTTGGTCCCAGGGCTGTGCAGCCCCAGCCATGCAAGCTTCCTGCGCTGCTCCCAGCAGCCACCACCCGTGGACGAGCCTCAAATCGACCGTGCAGCTGCCCAGGTGTTCATGTTGCTTTCAGTGGGTGCTGCACGCCGTCGCGTCGCCCGACGCTGCCTCCTCGTTCCCCTCGGCAGTCGTTTTGGTTGTTCTACAACCGACCGCGTGCCTGCTCGCATGCCTCCCAACTCGTTGCAGGCTCGCGTGAGGGACTGCGATGCTGACCCCAGCCTGCCCGAGTGCCGCGTGTACGACGACTAAGCGTCGAACCCAGCAGCAGCAGTGGCGGCGATGGTGCCTGCTCAGCACGGCTGCTGATGGCGGCGGGCGGAGGCCCCTTGAAAACCAACCCTTCCGGCTGGCATGAACGGTCCGCTGGCCCACCGCCGCTGGCTCTGCGCCTGTGCAGGGCCCGCCGCTGCACCCCTCGAAATCTGATTCGCTTTGCAACACCGACTCCCTTTCCCCCCTCCCCTCGAGAATCTGCGATTACGTTGCAGCACGCACCTCCCCTTTCCCCCCGGCTGTGCTCGTCAGTCTGTATTTTTTTGTGTGCCCCTCGCCCTTGCCCTCCTCTTGTATGCACTATATGTGCTCACTAAACATGATGAAACCGCACTTGGAAACGTGTTTCACGCCGAGCAGGTTGCAACAGCAGCCAGGGCAGGGGGAGGGGGAAGCTGGCAGCTGAAGTTGGGGCGCACGTTGGCTTGGGAATGCAACGCAGGCAGGTGGCACAGAAGCTGGAGAATGCTCAGGCTGGCTGACGATGCTAGGTGTGCAGTGCAGTGCAGCCTGCGAATGTTGTGGTGCCCCCCACGGATTCAGGAGAATTCTTTGTTCCGTTGCGTGCTGTGGGCAGAAATGGTGCACGATTATTCTTACACTTTTGCGAAGAGCAGCAAGGGTTAAAAGGCGGAACAAAGTGCCAGTTTGCGAAACAATTGATACAGAGGTAGAGGGCACGAGACAGCGGAAGCAAGTTGGCAGTGCTACAATGGTTGCAGAGCAGTGATGTTGGGGGCAGCAGGTTCGGTGTGAAAAGCGCCCATGCAGCACACAGGTACAGAAGAGGAGTAGCCAAGTGCCAGCAAAGGAGCGCAAATGCACAGGCATAAAAGGGGCAGGGGGTGTGGGCAGGTGGGGACCTCAGGAGCTACCTAACAGGGGCTACACGCTGCCGCCGCCTCTGCGGCCGCCTGCGCCTGCATGCGAGCCATGAACTCGGCATTCAACTCAAAGCAGGCGCCCTCTTCACAGCCTACTGCCACAGAGATGCCAGCCTGGCGTAGCGTGGCGATGCCCTGCCCACCCACCAGCGGGTTTGGGTCGGTACAGCCCACCACCACGCGTGCCACCCGTGCCGCGACCAGGGCACGGCTGCAGGGCGGCGTGCGCCCAAAGTGGTTGCACGGCTCGAGCGTCACGTACGCTGTGCCGCCCTCGGCTGCCTGCCCTGCCCCACGCAGGGCGTACACCTCTGCGTGGGGCATGCCGGCACGTGGGTGGAAGCCCTCCCCCACCACGGCACCGCTGGCGTCGAGGATCACGCAGCCCACAGCGGGGTTGGGGTGCGTCTGCCCCTCTGCCCGCCGCGCCAGTTCCAGCGCCCGCCGCATGTGTGCCGCATCCTGGGGGGTGACCACCTCGGGGGCTGCGGGAGGGGAGGGAGGCAGGGGGGTGGGAAGGTGTGGGAGGAGAGTGCACTGGGGGAGATTGGCCAAGGGAAACCAGGCGAGCGACCGAGGAGCAGGCAGCGGCGGTTGAGGCATCCAGCAGGTCAGTTGGGCCCCAGCACGCTGCCATGCCTCAAACTGCGTGCAGTTGGCCCACCTGCTGTGGCCGAGCCTGCTGCTGCTTCAGCCAGCACCTCAAGGCTCCGTCTCCTGCCTGCGGGCTGATGCCGCCTGCCGCACGTCACCGCTGGCGCTGCCCTCCCTGCGTCTCCTGCCGCTGCACCCGCTTGATGCAGGCGCCTGTGATCGCTGATGGAGGCGATGCACACGGCTGGGCGCGTGGTGAGGGCGCAAGCCGTCCCGGTGACTACCAGGTGCAAGTTCATGTGGGGTGCCTGTGCCTGTGCCGTGCTGCCGCAGGTTTTCGGAAGCCAATGCGACACAATTGCTTCTTCTGGAGGTGTCGAGGGCGGGGGAAGGGCCTGGAATGCTGAGGCGGACGCATTTCTTGCCAGCATGGACTCCCTCTCGAGAAGGGGCCAGCTCCCACGTTCCCCACACAATTTCATCTCCCTGCGCTCTCTGTGCACTACACACACTCGCTCCTTCATCTCCCACCACCACCCAGTGGAGGGCGCCCGACTCAAGCACACAAGAACACTCAGCACTGAGGTGAGCCCGGGCTTTGGTGCTGGGCGCCAGCCTTTCGCGTTGTATGATATGCCAGAGCGCTCGGGGGCAGGGGCAGGTGGGGCCGCGGACGAGGGACTTGGGGCTGCCGCCGCGTCCCGCCAGCCACCGCGCACGGCGTGGGCGCTGCCACGCTATGGGGCATCTGTATCGGGAAGCTCTCGGTGGCGGGGTGGTGGGGCGGGGACCCTGCAGTGCCGGAAAAGGCACAGCCTTCAATGCCGCCCCTGCGGCCCCAAGTGCCCTCCTCCGGGTCTTATTTGCACAGCGCTCGCTCTGGGCTGCCCTCGGATGCTTAGGGCAGCCCTGGCGACCACCCCGCTTTGAGAGCCGCGCCCCGCTGGACTGTGTGTCTCTTCCGGGCGGCGCTGTTGCCTGGGGCTTTCGCAAGCCCCTCGGCTTGGTGCAGGGCCTTTGGGTGCTCGTCCCGGCGCGCCTGGAGCCCGCCCTACCAGCAGCTTCTCACCCGCCGCCGCCCGCCTCTTCCCTTGTGCAGGACGCATTTTAACTTGGCTACCTCGCGCCCCACCTGCATCAGCAGCAGCACCCACCCGTCGCGCCCGCGCCCCACTCTTTCAGCCAACCTTTGCGAATGCAGCATGCCGGTGGCTACGGCCTAGGGCCGCAGCACCCACAGTACGCTCCGCAGTACCCGCCGCACGCTGTACCCGGCGTGGGCCCGCCTATGCACGACCCGTCAGCAGCTGGCAGCGCACCCGGCGGCATGGCTGACCCAGCCCAGATCCAGCAGCTGGTGCAGCTGCTGGGCGCCAAGATGCTGCCCAAGCAGACAGCCGTGGTGGAGTGCCCCAAGTCCATGGTGGGCCGCGTGATTGGCAAGGGCGGAGAGACGATCAAGAGTCTGCAGCAGTACACCGGCGCAATGATTCAGGTGGGTGCTGGAAAAAAAAAGGTGCCAGCAGGGCTGTGGTGCGAGGCGCGAGGGAGGGCGGGGTGGCCGCGCGGCAAGGGTGACAGCCACACCTTGTGGAGCAGGTTTCCAACAGCTGGCAGCCTCCAGCAGCTGCCTGCGGCTGCCTGCGGCTGCGGCGCACTGTGGTTGCAGCGGAATGCGGCTGTGGTGCACTGGACATTGGCACACGCCCAAGCTTCCTGCTGCCAGCCGCCAACCATCCAGCCTGCCATCCTTGCCCGCTGGGTGAAAATTCAACGGTTTGGAGGCACCCCTTGCTGCCCCGCTTGCCAGCCCTGCTGAACTGACCTACCCTCCCTCCTTCTCCCTACCCCACCTGTCCCCTCCACAGATTGACCAGTCCACCGACCCCACGCGCGTGACCATCGCGGGCTCCCCCCAGAGCCTGCAGCTGGCTGTGTCGATGGTGAACGACATTGTGCGCGGCACCTTCAAGGGCTTTGCCATGCTGCGCCAGATCGCGCTGTCCACCAGCCAGCCCGGCATGCCCGGCTTTGGCCAGCCGCAGCCGGTGTACGTGCAGGGCTACGGCTTTGTGCCGCCCAGCCAGGTGGGTGGGGCGAGTGGGGCGGGGCAGGGCGGGGCGGGTTTGCACGGTTGTCGGGCAGCGCTGTGTCTACAGTTGGCAAGGGCTGGTTGGCTCAGGTGGCCTGCCAGACGTTTGGTGGGCATGGCCTGCATGGCATGGCTGCAGCTGCAGCAGCCTGCTGGCTCGCCATGCTTCTCTTGAGGAGAATGACTGTTTGGCCGAGGCTGGCCTGCCAGCTGGCAGCAACATCAGCGGCGTCCTGCTGGACGCCCCACGCCCGGTGCCTTTGCTCCTCTGCACTGCCACCGTTTCCGCCCTCCTCACCTGCTCCTCCCATTCCCTCCTCTGCCCCCCGTCCCGCAGGTGTACAATCCTGACGACCCCCTGGCCGCCGCCCAGATGCTGCGGAGCAGCCCGCCCACCGGCCCGCTGACGCCGCCCATGACCCCCCTGCGCGCCGCCGCCGCCAACAACCTGGCCGGCGGCCTCACCCCCGAGGCAATTGCCGCCCTGCTGGGCCAGCAGCAGCAGGGCGGGGCGGGCGGCCCCATGGGCGGCCCCTCCATGCCTGGCATGCCCCAAATGGGCGGTGCCTCCCAGGGTGAGCGAGGGCAGGGTGTTTTAAGGGCTGCTGCTGGTGGCTGTTGTGCGGGGCTGGCCGGGAGTGGGCGGGGCGTGCTGCTGTGTGCTGTGTGTGGCAGGCTGCTACTGCTGTGTGCTTTGCCCCTTGCTTGATGCCCTGCCCTTGTTGCCCTGCCCCCTTGCTGGCCCTGGCTGCCCCCCATTGCTTGTCCTGCCCCTTGCCAGCCCTCGCATCGTCATACCCAGTGCTCACCCTGCCACATCCGCTGCCCCTCACCACCCCCCGCAGACGCTCTGCTCAACCAGCTGCTGGGCCAGCTTGCCGGGCAGCACCAGCAGGCACAGCAGGCACAGCAGCAGCAGCAGCCTGCCATGACGATGCAGCAGCACCACCAGCAGCAGCAGGAGATGGGCGGGCACGGCGCCCCCCACCACGGCGGCCAAGCCGACCACGCCACCATCCAGGCCCTGCTGGCCCAGGCTGGCCTGCTGGGCGGTGGGCAACACATGGGCGGCGGCCCCCACCAGATGCCCCCCAACGCCGCCGGCCCCGGCATGCCCCCCAACTCTTCCCTGATGATGGGCGCCCCCGGCAGCGACCGCTCCTATGGCGCCGCACCCGCCCCCGGCAGCGCCCTCTCCGCCCTCTCCGCCGGCAGCGGCGCTACCAGCCCCGCCCAGAGCGTGAGCGTGGCGGTGCCGGTGCCCACCACGGCCTCCCTGCTGGCCAGCCTGGGCCAGGCCCCCGGCTCCTACCTGGGCACCTCGCCCACCGCCAGCCACTCCTCGGCAGGTGAGCATGATATTTCAAGCACATGTCACTTGTCAAGAGAACCTGCACACCAGCGCAGGGGTGGAAGACCTGGGTGTTGTTGTGAGGGGAAGGCTGTAGAAGGCCTGGGTGTTGCAGCAAGGGGAAAGGCCTGGGGTTGTGCTTGGCGCGCCCCGCTGCTGCCTCAAGCACCCTGCCCGGCGGTGCAGTTTCCGCGCAGTGCCCGCTTCCAGCCTGCCACTTTCTTCCTGCACTGCTGTGCAACCCGACCTGCGTCTCACCATCCCTCCCCCCTGCCCCGCCTCCCCCTTCTCCCCGCCCCCGTCAGGCTCTGGCCGCGCCTCCCCTGCCGTCGCGATGACCGCCGCCAACCCCTCTCTCACCACGCGCCGCCCCGGCAGCGACACCGGCTCACCCCTGGGCCGCTACGGCGCCGTCGGCTCACCCTCCTCCCAGGGCGCCGCCAGCAGCGGCATTGGCGCCGCCGCCGAGGAGGCTCTGGCCGCCAGGCTGGCCGCCACGGGCCTCTCCGCACCTCCCTCCACCGCCAGCCACGTCAGCGTCCTCTCCTCGTCCGCCGCCGACAGCATGCTGCCCCCCGGCTGGGCCAAGGTCACCGACGGCCAGGGCCTGGTCTACTACGTAAACCACGTGACCCAGGAGGTGAGGCGGGGCGCAGGCTTGGCTGAGAGCACGAGGTTGTTGTGGGCACGTCTTGATGAGAGCACGGGCCTGCATGGAAGCCAGCACAGGCCTGTTTTGATGAGGGCATGGGCTCGTGTTGAGAGCACAGGCTTGTTGCAAGAGAGGTTCATACGTTGTTTGGGGAGGAGGAGCGGGCAGTGGAGTCAGGCCTGTGCTGGGGGATGTCGTGAGGGTGTGGGACAGACGGTGCGGTACAGCGCAGGCAGCAGCGGCTGGCCTGCTTGCTGTTCCACCCACCCAGCAGTGCACCATGCTTACCGCTCCCCTGCCTGTGCCCCCTCTCCCCTTTCCGCCTGCAGTCCTCGCTGACGCGCCCCACCGCGCAGGGCCAGGCCGCCATGTAAAGCACCGTCGCCGCCCCGTCGCTCACTCCGAGGTGCCGCCGGCTGAAAGCCGCGCACCCGCCACCCTGCAAAACCCCCACCACCAATCGCGCTCTGGCTCGCACGCTGCCAAAACCCCTGGGGAGGAGGACCCCCCACTGCCATCCCCATGATACCGAGGGAGGTAGGGGGACCGCCGACTGAACCCCGACTCGTCCGCCCTGCGCCGCACCCCACACGAGCACTGCACATATCGTCCGTTCCGTACCCCTGCCCCCCTACCCCCCAGTCGTCCTGCCAGGCCAGCCTGCCCTCTCCGCCCCCTCGTTCCCTGCCTCCCTGCTTCTCTGCATTTCGGGCCAAGCAACACCGCCACAAATTCTAGCACTTGCGAGCGCCGACTCAGCCCGCTCAGACTCCTTTCCCTGCACACGCACCCCTCCTACCCTCCATCTCAAGGAATGAGCTCGCCCCCTCCCCTCCCCTCGCTGGCTGGCCGCGCCCGCCACCCCCCCTAGTGGCCCCGTTCACTTGCCCCCCCTCAAGTTTTTCCGCCAATCATTATTGCAGCGATTCATAACAAAAGCGAGT
>JTEE01000320.1:1348543-1378836 GCA_002896455.3 Chlorella sp. ArM0029B | reverse complement strand
GGGCTTCTGCGCCCCTGCCCCCACCTGATTGCCCACACTTCCCGCGCGCGCCCCGCAGCACACATATGCCGTCTGCCGGCTGCTCGCTCGATTTCACTCGCCACCGTTGCCCTGGCCACGATCCTCCCCCCCCTTCCCCTTTTCACTGCCGACTATCCACCACCGTTTCCCCTGGGTTTTCTGGCAGGCCCCCGCCCCGCCCCCCGGTGGCGGCGCACCCAGGCAAGCCGCCCACCTGCCCTTCAGCGCTACTCCCCTACTAGCACTCCCATAGCTTTCTAATGTGAACTGGTCCGCCCCGCCCCCTCCTTCTTTGCTTGCCTCCTCTCACCGCGAGTGCGCCGCTGCCCATTTCATCTCGCCTGCCATCACGCAACACACATGCAACACACGCGCGCAACTCACACGCACACACACACACCACGATCCACACTTGCCCTGCGTCTGCTGTCCTTCCCCGAGGGGGCGTCCTGATGTGTCACAAGTCCCCCTGCCGGTTTTGATCGCCCTGCCCTGACTTTGAACTGAATCCCCGGTGTAACCTGCTTCGACTGTCCACAGCAGCACCAACAACAGGCACACACTTAAGAGAAGGGGAGGAGGCATGCACAGGAGGGGGCTCGAGGTGCTGCTTCTGCCCGCACGAGGCGCCCGACAGGAGGGGGCTCGAGGTGCTGCTTCTGCCCGCACGAGGTGCCCGACAGGAGGGGGCTCGAGGTGCTGCTTCTGCCCGCACGAGGTGCCCGAGAGTTTGGCACGGCAGCAACATGGAAAGGACACACAGGCTGGTGGTTTTGGTGGCTGGGCACAGCGCTGCAATGGGCGCTGAGATTGCTTCCTAAATGTGCGCTCGCATGACGCAACATGCACTTGCAGCCGCACGGCATGCAGCGCGGCAGCCATCACTGCGCTCCCTCCTGCCGCCAGATGCGCAGCACAGCACAGCGGGCTGGCCCCCCACCCTGCTGCGCAGACAGCTGCGCATGCCGTCGTCGTCGTTCAAACATAGGGGTGGGTGGCAACAGGCACAGCCATGGGTTGCGGATGGCCACATTAGATATGCTGCGTTTAAAAGAGCATGCTGGCCTACCAAACATAGAGAGCCAGGCCTGAGTTCATGAGAGGGCGGCGGCAGCACAGCGCGGCACGGCGGGATGAGCGGGGCTTTGGGGCGGCCAGCACCTCTTGCATCACCGTCGCGTTGGACATCGCTCATTGGGAATTCAACAGCTCACTGGGGGGTGCTGAGCCCACAGCAGAGCGCCGGGATGGTGTCCGAACAGACGGCGGACGTGCAGACGCTGGAGCGGAACGGCGTGCCCGTGCACTTTCCAGGTGCACGACACAGCTTTCCATTAAAGCGCTGCGCCTGTTGGCCGAGCCGGCGCGGGTTTGGGCCTGCAGGGAGTACCGACGCGGTCGCGCCTGCCGCCGCCTGCCGGGCTGCTGCTGCACCGGCCTCATCCCACCTGCCCTGCCTCCCACCCTCTGCCTCCCTGCACCACCGCCAGGCCTAGTGGATCACTGGCCAGCGCTGCAGCTGTGGCGTGGCGAGTCGGGGCTGCAGCGGGTGCTGGCGCTGGCTGGCGATGCGCGGGTCGAGGTGCTGGCCAGCCCCGCCTCTTCTGGGCGCTCATATGGCGACATGCAACACCTGATCCTGCTGGGATGCACCCTCAGAGACTTCCTGGAAGGCTCCCTGGCACGACAGCTGCAGGAGCACCAGCCCCCAGGATCCCAACCCCTGCGCCTCTACTTGGCACAGAGTCCAATGGCGGCGGCGGCGGCGGCGACACCCCTTGCGGGTGGCAGGGGCGGTGGCAGCGGCGGCGGGGGCGACGGTGCATGCTGCAGCCCAACCAGTGGGTCCGGCGCTGGCAGCGTCAGAGGCGCTTGTACAAAGCCGCAGCTGCAGCCCGCGCCGCTGCAGGCATTGATGTGTGACTTGGGGGTGCCCGCTCTGCTTCAGGCTGCCCCGCTGTCGCAAATCAACCTGTGGGCCAGCATGAGGTGGGTGGGAAGGTCATTGGGGTTGCAGGTGTGGTACCACCCAGGGGGCTTGTGGCAAGGGGGTATGGGGGCATACGGAGCGAGGAATGCACAGCACTGAGGAGTGTGCCGGCATCTCCTCTCTCCACGCTGAATTGATCACGTCTGCCAGCCAAGGGTGTCCATTGGGGTTCTGCCCCTGTTCATGCCCCGCTGCTGCATCCTCCTGTTGTGCCTGACGTCTTGCACGCCTCACTGCCCCCCAGGCCCTGCATGCTAGGCTGGGGCGGACTTGATGGTGAGGCTTAGGCTTATGCTCCCATCCCCCAAACCACTGTGCTCCACCTGCCCCTGCACGTCACACCCTCACCTCACTCCAACCCCACCCTTAGGCGTCTTTTCACTGGCAACCCCTGCCTAACTGCCTTGCCTCTGCAGCGCCACCCGTAGCTCCCTTCACTACGACCCCTACACCAACCTGCTGTGCGTGGTGCGGGGCTCCAAAACCGTGTGGCTGGCACCCCCTAGCGCCACGCCCCGCCTCAGCCCGCAGCCCCTCACAGCCGAGTCAGCAAACCACTCGCCTGCTGACCTGGCGCAGCCCGACCTGGCGCGGTTCCCACAGCTGGCGCAGGCGCTGCCTCATGTGCAGCGCTTTGAGCTGGCACCCGGGGATGCGCTGTTCATACCCGAAGGCTGGTGGCACCAGGTGAGCGTTTTTACTTTTAACTGTCAAACAGGAGGAAGTTTGGGGGCAGGCAGGCAGGCAGGCAGAAGGTGGGGGCGCAGGCAGGAAGGCAGGCGGGCAGGCAGGCAGGCCATGCAGGCAACAGGGCGGGCAGGCGGCAGCAGCGTCTCAATGTGGGATGCTGGTGGGATGCGTGCTGCTTGTGTTGCGAAGGCTGCGCGCGCCAGGTGAGCTGCCTCTGGGCGGCCAGGGGGCAGGCGGGCTAGCCAAGGATGGCTGGCATACACACGTTGGCAGCAGGTGGGCGTCCAGGCGTGTCCATTCCGGGGGGCAGGCAGGCAGCAGGCAGGCAGCAGGCAGCAGGCAGGCAGGAAGCAGGGTGGCTGGACGATGCCTTGGGTGGGCAGGGAGGCAGTGAGGCTTGCTTTCCATCATGCTGGGATGACGCATCTGCAGCACACTTTTGTGTTGCTGCGACCCTGTACATGAATGATTAATTCATGCATTCATGAATCATTCATCCATACATGATGTATGGATGAGGCAGTGAGGCAGGCAGGCAGGAGCAGCAGCCAGCTGGCGTACGCACAAAGCCCACGCACACGTGATGTTCCACTGGTGCTGCTACACAACGCTCCACATAGGCAAGCTCTGTCTTCCCAGTTGCACGAGCCCTGCTGGCTCTGCAACCGTCTCCGACACGTGCCTTTCCTTTGCCTCCCAGGATCGCGCTGCCTGCCGCTGGCATTTGGCTACTGCACTGGTCCCCCACTCACTTGATGGATTTGGTTTGTTGCTGGTGGTCTGAATGGCTGCAGGTGGACAGCACTGAGGGCACCCTGGCTGTCAACTTTTGGTGGGAGAGCGGAGTGTCGCGCCAGCTGGGCGGCCACATGGACAGGTGCGCTGACCTGGCAGCGCTGACCTGGCTGAGTAACGGGGGCTGGCCTTGCAAGGGAAGCGCTGTGCACGCTGTGCACGATGTGCTGTGTGCGCCTGCTGCTGTGCACGCTGTGCACGATGTGCTGTGTGCGCCTGCCAGTGTGTGCCCCTGACCGTGGGGCTGCAGCCTGCACCCGTGCGCTGTGCTGTCACTCCCGCAGACCTGCTAGCACTGCAGACTGGCCCTCCTGTGCCCTTGTTCTGCCTGCCGCTCACCTGGGAGGGGTGCGCGTAAGACCCCCTCTCTCTCCTAGCCTGGCCATCACACAGGCAGGGACATGCTCACAACACAAGCACGACACCCTGCCACTCCCCGACCCTCCCAATCCCGCAGATACTTCCTACGCCGCCTGATGCAGAGCCTTGTGGAGCAGCAGAAGCAGGCAGCGTTGGCGGCCCTGCCCCGCTGCGACCTGCTCCAGCTGGCAGCTGCCGCCGCTGCCTGCAGCCCGGAAGAGGGGCGCAGGGAGGGAGGGATGCAGGGCGCAGCCGGCGGGCAGGTGCAGGGAGAACCTGTTGAAGCTGGTGGGAAGCTGCAGCAGGAGGCAGGCAGTTGGCAGCAGCACGAGGCGGACAATGGGCAACAACAGGATGCGGCTCGTGAGGGGCACCCGGCGCCGGCTTCCGGCTCCAAGGAGCAACCAGCAGCATCCGTGCTGCCTCCTGAGCAGGCCGCTGCTGTGGCGCTTCTAGAGTCCGCCATGGCACAGCACCAGGCGGCCGGTCCCGGCACCCCCCCGCCGCCGCTCATCGCCTGCGTCGTTGCCACTCTGGCTGCCAGCTCAGCGCAGTCCCTGCTGGATACCCTGCTGCACCTGCGCAGCCGGCAGCCGGGCCTGGCAGCGCACCTGCTGCTGCACAGCCTGGATCCGGCGGGTTGGGAGCTGCTGTCGGGATGCATGGAAGAGCTGGCGGCAGCAGGTGGGGTGGTATCATGAGCCAGGTTTGGCTGCCCGGAAACCTTGGACCAATGATGAGGGTCTGGGTGCCGTCACGCAGCTGGTGCAGCTCCAGGCCCTTCCACCGCCCCCGCCACCCGGCTGGGGCTTGAAGAAGGAGCACCTGTTGCGAGGGTCTGGTCGTGGGGGGCTGCCCCGGCTGGGCTTCAAGCCCCAGCCGGGGCAGCACAGCTCCAACCATCATCCCTTGTGTTATGTGGTGCTCTGCCTTGTTTATCTGCCTGCCCATCATGCCACCCTGTGCTGCCCCCGCTTTTTCTCACACCCCATTCCGCCCATGCACCTTGCCCACCCCTCCTGCCCACCCCACAGGCGGTGCCACGGAAGCAGAGGAAGCGGTTGGCGCCGCCTGCGACGCGCTCTACTCTTCCGTGGAGGACCGGTCGGCGCTGCTGGAGGCCATCTTGGCACGCAAGCAGGCGTTTGCACAGCAGGCGCTGCAGGCAGTGCTGGCCTCTGAGCTAGCGGGGTGCTTGTGAAGCCAGCTTTCAAGCTTCGAAAGGCCCCAATGACCGACGGGTGTGCCACTGGCAGCGCTGCAAGCTGCCGCACCACAGCCGTGTTTGCAAGGTGCCGGTGCGCAGCTGTCCCATGAGACCGCTGCTGGCTCCCCTTGGACTTGAATTGTGACCAGTGCAGCCAGAGGGAGCCGCCGAGCAGGCTGGTGCCTGCACCTGTTCTCGTACGTGATGGCTTGCTCGGGTTTGTCAGAACACAAGCCGCAATACAGCTGCAGCAGAGGCCTTTCCATGCATGCATCCTGGTCCCGAGCATCTAATCCAAGGGCCGGTTGGCCGGGTTCGTGCATGGGACACGTGGTGCACCAACATGCACTTGTGCATGCGGCATCAACATGCACCGCTTGATTGGCACACTCCTGCTGGCCTCGGCCGACGTCACAGGGCGTCTGTTTACACTGAATCAATCAAATAGCAATCAAGTTCACGGGGAGCCAAAACCAGCGCTGCTCGGTGCAAGCAGCAGGCGCACGCAATGGCAAGATGGACAGGCAGGCACACAGGCGGGGCAAGAAGCGGAGGATCATCATGCAGAAGAAGTGGTTTATAAAGGGGAAACACGTGCACACACATCTGGGGTTGATCTGTCACCGGTGCTAGGCTACTAAGTGAGGGGCTCACTCAGGTTTGCTGCCAACAGCACAGGCCTGCGTCCACATTGCCACGTCACCCCAGTGCATCAGGCCCCTCTGGGATGCGCTCGCAGTTCAGCATCTCAAACTTGAAGTTTGCGTGGGCGGCCCTCTGGTGGGGCGTGCGGCGCAGCTGCAGCGCCGGGCGCGTCTGCTTCAGCCATATCACCGCGTCAAGCAGGTCCAGGGTGGGGCTCTCGTACGCGCCTGCCCCCTCCACATCAATCCCCAGGCAGCGCAGCGGTGCGTGCGTCGCCGCAAAGCCCCAAAACGCGTCCGACTGTGGCGAGTCGGGGAGCCCGAGGCAGCACAGGTACTCCAGCTGGCGGGCGCCCGTTGTGGCAGGTGTAACGTGATTACAGCCCCGACCTATGGCGAGTGCATGGTGGTTCAGCTGGGCTGTTCTCGCAATGCATGAATGGGGAGTGGAATAAAGGGTGAGATGGGGCAAGGCAGTGCTGGAAACAGAGAAAGGTGGGGCAGTGCTGGAAACAGAGAAAGGTAAGGCAGTGCTGGAAAGAGAGAAAGGTACTCGGGTGAATTCTCAGAGCATCACAGCTCGCAGGCCCGCCGCCAGGTGGCACGACTTATTCAGTGGCGCCTCGCAGCCAGACGCGGGCCAGGGCACTACTTGCTTGCCCCTGGGCCCCACACAGCGCATGAAAAGCCGCCCGCCTCCTTGCACCACATGCTGGCCATCCTTGCCAAAGGTTTTCTCGTTAGGGAGCACCTTGAACGACTTGCCGGTGAACGTCGCCCTGGTGACCTCCACACCCGCGCTGTTGAGGATGCGCACGGTGTGCTTGGGCCTGTTGTCCTGAGCTGCAGGAGCACGCGGCGCAGGAAGTGAGGGGCACAATATTTGAGAAGGAGGCCGAGCGGCAGTTTATGTACATGCCAAGCGCACTCTGACCCCAACCGCTTTCTTGCAATCTGTGCAGTGAATTGCCCCCGTGCCTCACCTATCTTGAGTTTGACTGCCGCAGGGCCTTTGCTTAGGCCAGCCGCCACCACCGTCTTGTTCTTGGGGTCGTAGAAGCCAGTCTCGTTGGCAACTGCGGGGGGAGGAGAGGGGGCGGGGAGCGGGGGCGGCGCAGGTAAAAGAAGGGCAAAGGTAGGGCAAAGGTAGGGCGCAGGTCAGGGTAGGGCAAAGGAAGGGCAAAGGAAGGATGCGCCATGCCCCCTCGCCCGCAACGGCTGGGCCCCGCTGCCTGCTCCATCCTCCACCAGCCAGGGGCCAGCTCCCTGTTCCAGCCAGCCAGCGGCAGCACCCACTGCCGCCCCACCGCCCCGCCAGCCCGCCCCACCTGCTAGGTAACCCTGAATCTTGCGATTGATGATGACCATAGCGTCGCCCCTGCCCTCCCTAGTAGCTGGCGCTTGTGGGTACGCTTGCTGTATGAAGTCGCGCACACGCTCGTCGGCGCTGGACACTTCAGAGATCCTGCAAGCGGGGTGAGGATCGAACGAGGGTGGCCAAGGGTAATGTGTGCAGGGTAAGGGAGTGCAAGGCCAGCTGACCGTCATGCGGCCTCGGCAAGCAGCACCCAAGGCGGCCCTTCTGCCCAACCTCTCACTCACCATTTCATGTATGAGGGCATGGATGCACCAAAGGGCCGGCCGGTGTTGGAGGCCCTGGCCACTGCGTCGTGGTGAGAATCTGTCACAGGAATCCCACACATTGATGCTGCAGCCAGTTCCGCAGCTGCAGGGGGAGCAGCGGGGGGCGTGGCAGGTGGTCACACACACACAAAGCAGCACATGGGAGGGCTGGTGACAAGCGGGGAGAGGGCGGGGGCAGGGTGAAGCACGCCCACCTGCGGCCGTATCAGCTCTCGAAGCGTTCCACCGGCTGGCGTGGTGTGCATATTTGGAAGTTATAAAGTACATAAAGCTGCCGGCGGCGGCTGCAGCAACGCCCGAGGCGGCGGTGAGCCGCACTGCCAGCATCTTCACCTCGCCTTTGCCATAGGGCACCTGCAGAAGCGGCGGGGTAGAGAGAGTACAAATGGGCAAGCAGTGGTGGGATTTGGACCACCTGGGGTAGCAAGGGTAGCCTCGGCCAGGGTGCAGCCCTCTGCCGCCCGCCCCGCCACTGCACCTACCAGACGCCAGTCAGCAGGCTTCAAGCCAGCCCACTTCGTCACCGCAACCATCGCATGGCCGCTAATCAAGTGAAATGTGCGAATCCCCATAATCTGCGCCGCCTGCAGGTTCAGAGTAAGCATCTGCGAGGCAAGAGAGGGAGGCGGCTGTGTTTGTGGTAGGGCGGCCGGCAGAGCGCACTGTCTGCATGATTGCAGCGCCGCGCACCTCTTGTACAATCTTGTCCGTGGCGCCGATGCCTCCGGCGCTGGCGGGGGCGACAAAAGGGGTGAGGTCCATATAGAGGGGGTGCTCCAGCCCCAACGTCTCGGCGACCAGCCCAGCGTGGTAACCTGCGGCACGAGGAGGAACTAAACTAAAGAGGGGCGAGAGGGGCAGCACACCGCAGGGCAGCAGGCAGAGCATGGCGCCATGCCGCCCGCAGCCTGATGCATGGCCCAGCCCGCGGAGCAATGAGCACCCAAAAGGCCTCACCTGTTAGGCATGTCACACCGCCATCAAAATATGCTTCCGGGCAGGTGTGCCCGCCGCCCGGGCCCCACATCCAATCAAGGTCCACCTGCGGGATGGGGACAGGAGCGGCATGCTTACTCAACATCTGAACAGATTGGCCCCCAACAGCCTTAGCAGAGCAGAGCATCCGCGCGTCGCAGTCATGGCAGCAAGGTGAAGCACCCACTGGGAAGTGGGCCATCTTGGCCATGGCGTCGATGAGGACTGTGGCAGGCACGGCGCTCGCCGCCCGTTGCCCCAAGTATACAAATTCCTTGGGGCAAACCTGCAGACAATTTGAGTGGGGCGGTGCAGGGCAGGTGGACCAACATTGGGAAGGAATGTGGTTGATGGGTGCTGTCGGCGCTGCCAGCCGCTGCACCCACCTGACGGGGCGCCCGCCTGACGCAACCTGTTTGAACACAACCTGGCGCCCGCTTACCTTGTCAGGGCACAGCGCGGCCAGGCTTCTGCGCAGACCTTCGATAACTGTCTTAAACTCGGCGCCGGTCATTTCGAAACGGCCGCGTGCGTAAGCTGCGAGCAGCCCTGCCGCAGCATCCTCCTGCCCAATGGCGCGGAGTGCAGCCGCACCGACTTCGGCGAAAGGAGGCAAAGCGACTGCGCCCTGCGCAGGCTGCGCCCGCACCAGCACCAGCAGCGAAAGCACAAGCCCCGCCCAAAGCAGCCTGGGCCCCATGGTGGATGGTGGACCGCTTTGAGTGTAGCAAATGCTAGCAGAGTGCTTGCTGAGCACGTGCTTGCAGACGGCTGTCCCATGCAAGAGACAGCTGTCCCATGCAAGAGACAGCTGTCCCAATGCAACGTGGAAGGGCTGTCCCAAGGCAATATTGTCATCAGCAAAGCGGCGGAGGCACCATCTTGGAGGAAGCTCCAGGGCAGGCCCAGCCAGCAAATGGAGTCCAGCCAGGGCACTGGGGCCAGGGCAAACTCACAGTCCTCGTGTTGGTTCTGGTACCAGAGGCGGCGCAGGCCGCGCATGCCGGCGATGGCGGGCGGGAAGTCGGGCTGGCAGGCCAGCGTGAGCGCGAGGGAGGTGAGGCACGGGAAGGAGGGGAGCAGCGATAGGAGGGTTTGAGAGCTGGCTGGGTCGTCGAATTGGTAGGCTGTCAGGCTGCGCAGCTGCTTCAGCGCGGCCGGTACCGCTGGATTGTTGGCTGCCAGGTACAGGGCCGTCAGCGCGGTGAGGACGGAGAGCGGTGCCATGCTGGCTTGGGAGTAGCATGTATGGGTAAGCTGCAGGCTGCGCAGGCGGGTCAGCAGGGATAGCTGCACACGCAAGCGGAAGAGGGGAGGAAGCGGGTGATGGCGACAGGTGCTGGGTCACGAGGGTGCAGCAGCGGCAGCAGCAGCAGAGATGATGCCAGCACAAGCTGTGTGCCCGGACTGCTTGCAAAGTAGTTGCACTTGCAGAGGACGAGGTGAGCGCGCACAGTGACCAACCAGTCCGGAGAGGTGCGAGGTGCAAGCACACACCTGGCGAGGCATTTCCTGGCTGCCTGGCTTGTCGTCAATCCACAGGCGCGTGAGCGAGGGCGGCAGGCGCGCCGACCCCCACTGCACTGGGTATCCGTGCAGCTCCGCGCACTGCAGTGCCTGCATGCGGTGCATGCCCGGCGGCAGACTGAGGGGCTGGCTGCCAGGCTGGCCGCCAGGCCCCATCCGCAGCTCCCGGAGCGCGGTGAGCCCAGACAGCCACTCGGTGGCCGGCAATGGAGTCTGCGGGCTAATGCGCAGCACCTCCAAGGCGCCCGCTGCGCCGCAGGCCCCCAGGCAGCCGGTCACAAGGACCTCCAGCTCGCTGCGCTGTGGTGCAAATATGAAAACGTTGATTGCGTTCCAAGGCCCCTGTATGTCCAGGTCCAGCGAGCGGATGTGCCGCCCGTGTGCGGTGAGGAGGCCCAGTAGGGCGCGCGTGCGGGGCAGCACGCGCTCACCGGTGATATGGATGTCAAGATGTGCCAGCAACGAAGGGGCCATTGATAGCCTGGCAAAGCGCTTGCTGACGAGGGCCACGGTTTGCAGCCTGCAAGGAAGGTCCGGGGGCCAGCGAAGCTCAGACCAAGGTGCTCTAGCACTGGCCCAGTCACTGAGGGGCGCGGCAGCGCTGCAAACTGCGGCAGCCGCGGCGGCGGCGACGACGCGCATTGTGAACGTGATTCACCTCTCCTCAACGTTGAGCGGGTGCAGACACCTTTCAAGCAGGTCGTCTGGCAGCCGCGCAATGGCCGCGTCTCCTTCGACCGTGCCCCGCGGTGGGGCGCGCCGTCGCGGCGGCATGGTGAAGGCAGCGGCTTGGAAGCACACCACTCGAATGATATTCATGTGGGCTGAGTGGGATGAGGTGGGGGGCGTGCTGAGCGTGCTGAGGGGCCCCGGGGCGCCGCCGGCGGGTTGGGTGTGCTTGTGCATATTGCAGTTCAGCATCCAACGAAAGACTGCCGTGATGGGAACAGACTCCACGAGTGCATTGAATGCCTGCCATCCGCTGCATCTTCTCCACGGTACCCGGTGAAAAGGGCAGCCTAAGCATGTGCTCTCTGTGCCACTGCTTTGCGGCAGTGTCTGTGCGCGCCTAAGGCTCCTGCACTATGCTGTCTTGTTGAAGTTATGGGATGCTATCCTAATTGGCACGCACCTACATGTTGTTGGCACTTGAGTGACCCTGGCGGGAGGATACTGCAGTGCAAGACGTTCTACTTGCAGCCTCCGATCTGAGATGCAGAATGCCACGCCAGCGGCGCAGTGTGGAATGCTTTTGAAAGCACATACAGCATATATGCTGCAGCACAGCAGAATGTCACCAACGGAAGATCGATGGCATGGAAAGTAGGGCATCTGTGCCTGCTGACACGGGAGTGGTACTGCTTGCGTAGTGCAGCAACACGGCCAACACAGGAAACCCAGCCAGCCCCCAAGACAGCCACCACTGATGCGGCCGTGCGCTCTCGTCCCACTGGAGAAGCGCTCTAGAGACCTGCGATGCTATCAAAGGCGCCCCATTGGCAGCGCAACCCAGAGAGAATGGCCGACTGTGCAAGCCCCGACCTCGCAGCCGTCCAAGCCGCGTTGGAGGAAGCTCTGGCATCTCTGGACAGCCTTGAGCTAGCACACCAGCTGCAGAAGTTCGAGTTTTGCGAGGAGGATGACTCGTGCGCGCTCACAGCCTCGCCCGGCAGCAGCTGCGGCGACAGCGGCGCCGGCGATTTGGTGGAAGCAGAGGTGCTGGCCATGCGACTGCAGGTGTGCTGCTTGCTGGGGCCCATCACATATACGCCTGACGCAGCAGTGGTGGTGGGAGGGGCTGGCACTGCTGGAACCGCGAGGGAAGGATTGGAGAACTTGCCTGCCCGTCTTGGACGGCTCACATGGGCGGGGCTTGGCTGACGCGGCAGTCGCCGCCCCGCCCCGCCTGTCTATCTGCTGGGCAGGGAGCGTGCCACCACGCCCTGGGGCAGCCGCACAAGCTGGCACTTTTTCCTGAAAACTGACTTTGGCAACCCTCTTCCGCCTGTCCCTCTGCTGTGCAGGTTGAGCAGCTGGGCCAGCAGCTGCAGGCTTTGAAGGACGCCAAGTTTGCACAGCGGCTGCACGCTCAGCAGCTGGAGGGCACAGCGCAGCAGGCAGAGGATGGGCGGCTGGCCAGGGCTCTGGCAGAGCAAGAGGGCGGGGACGAGGGGGCAGCAGCGTGCGGCGCAGCCTCGGCAGCTGGAAGCCTGCATGGTGGTGATGCGCTGCCCTCCGACAGCCCTGCGCCAGCAGCCTTGCTTGCCATCCAGGCTGCCCTGGACTCTGGGCGCTTTCCTGGCGTGGCTGGGTGCGGCGCGGTGCTGGTGGGCCCCGCAGGTGCCTCAGAGAGCAGGGCAGCAGCCACAGAGCAGGGCCGGGCCGGGCCGGGCCGGGCAGGGCACAGCGAGGCACAAGGCAGGGCAGCGTCCGCATAGCAGGGCAGGCAGGGCAGAAGCCATACAGCAGGGCAACGGCCAGAGATCAGGGCAGGGCAGGGCAGGGCAGCAGCCACAGGGCAGGGCGGCAGCCACTAGGCAGGACTGGGCAGGGCAGGGCAGGGGCAGTGCCTACTCCACTTCCTGCCAATGCCAGGGTTTATAGTGAGCGTGCGGACCCTCCATGTTCCCACCCGCGCCTTCCATCCTGCAGGGGACGTCCTGTGGGAGGGCAGCTCCCGCCCTGCCTGCACCGGCGCCGGCTCTGTCGAGTCACAGCTGCAGGCGGCTGTGCTGGGCCTGAGGGCGGCATCACAGCTGGGACTGCCCACCACCTGGAGGCTGCTGCTGGAGTGCGGGGCAGATGTGGCAGGCATGGTGAGCTGCACTGGCTGGCTGGGTGCTTGCAGGGAAGCAGTACATTGGCTCGCTGGGTGCTTGCAGGCGAGCGGTACCACAGGGTGGGCTGCGCTGGCTGGCTGGGTGCTGGCTGGGGAGCGGTACCGCCCGGGGCATCCACTGGTGCACTGCACCAGCTAGCCTGCCGTGCACTGCTGCCTGTGGACACGTGACGCATGACCTGGGCAACATAATGTGACACCCTGTGGCTGTGATGCCTGCAGCTGGAGGGGCAGTCCGAGGCCCAGGGCAGCGTGGTTGGAGGCCTGCTGGCAGCGGCCCAGCAGGCTCTGGAGGGGTACTGCCAGTGGGAGGCCACGCCGGGCGCCGGCAGCGCCGCTGCAAGCCACGCTGCGGCGTTGGCAGAGGCAGCGCTGGTGCACGAGAGGCTGCCTGAACAGGCAGTGGAGGAGCCAGAGCATGACGCCAGCATTCCTCAGGTGGGCCCTTGTGAGCAGGTGGCAGGCAGCAGAGGTGGCTGGGGAAGGGACGATGCCTGCCTGCCACACGTGCGCTGCATGCGGTGCCGTGTGCATCAGTGTTGCAGCAAGCCCCCCTCATTTTCAAACCATCTGTGCGTTGGTCACTCACTCATCATCCTGCACCCGCTGTGCCCTGGTTCGAGCTGGGAACTGCAGGAGAGCGGTGCACCTGCGCACATGCCACAGTGCACCATCTGCTTCGAGCTAGTCCCGGCAGGACGGTTCCACGTCATCGGTAAGTCACTGGCCGAGGCAGGTATCACTGGTGAGGCAGTGCTCATGCCTTTCTAGCGCAGGCTGCCTCCCGCAGGCCAACCTCCGGAGGCGGGCCGCTAGCCCCTTAGAATCTCCTTTTGCACAGCTATTGCCGAGTGTGCAAGAGCGCACGCAGAGGGACGAAACGGGGGAAAGCCACGGCGAATCCCACCTGCCTTTACCTTTGCCTTTATGGCTGGTCCCTAGGAAGCCTTTGAGCCGGTTGCCACTGCAGCACTACATAGACCTCTTCATCTGCTTTCCGCAATCTGATGCGTCTCCTTGCCTCTTCCCTCTGGACCACACACAGGCGGCTGCCTGCACCGCTTCTGCCGCGACTGCCTCGGCAGGCACGCCCTGGCAGCGGTGCAGGCGCGCGCCTTCCCAGTGCCCTGCCCTGAGGTGGGGTGCAGCAACTCCGTCTCCTCTGCTGAATGCGAGCTGCTGCTGGCTGCGTCACCGGCAGCGGTGGACACGTACCGCCAGGCAAGTGCACCTGCCCCAAAAAGGGTAACCTCACGCTTTTGTGGCAGCGGGCATGCCGGCTGCCTATACGGATTGCACTCATTCTGTGCTGGCATGTGAGGTCCAGTCCTCACACCCGTTGGGCTGCAGATCGGTCATCAGATGCCAGGTCCAGGTCACCTCAGGTGCCAGGCTGGCACTGCTACTGATGGCTCCCTACCCTGCCCTGCCAACAACCTTGCGTCGTGCCCTCTCCCTCCCTGCCCTGCAGGTTGAGCGTGAGGCCTCCATCCCCAGCAGCCTGCGCTTCTACTGCCCCGACCCCCACTGCTCAACGGCCATCCAACTGCCCGGCGAGCCGCGCCCCGACCAGCCCCTCAACTGCCACGCCTGCGGCACCAAAATCTGCGCCCACTGCGGCGTCGTGTGGCACAAGGGCTTCACCTGTGCCGAGTATCAGGTGGGGCCAGCCAGCGCCTGGGGGAGGGGGCAGCAGCACTGGGCGTGAGCAGTAGCAGCAGGGCTGGCACTGATGGGCAAGTGACTGCGTGTGACAGCAAGTGACTCAGCTTACATCGCGGTGCATGGCGCTCACCCCATCAAGCGCAGAGAAAGCTTGTACACTGGGCTGTGCGAGTGCGAGTGTGTGTGGCGTGTGCGTAGGGGCCCCTGAGCCGCCTTAAGCAAGTGATCCCATGGATGCTTGTGTGCAGGAGCTGCCCTCCCGGCTGCGTCAGCCCGGGGACCTGGCGCTGCTTGACGAGGCGCGGCGCAACCACTGGCGCCAGTGCTCCGCCTGCAAGCACATGATTGAGCAGGGGGGCGGCTGCCGCCACATGACCTGCAAGTGCGGCCACGAGTTCTGCTACAGTAAGTGGGCGTGCATGCATGAACGAGGAAGGCAGGTGCGGGGCTGCACCAGATGAGGAGGGCGGGTGAAGGGGTGGCGGTGGGTGGGCAAGCAGCGGTCGCTTTGGGGATGCGGGGCCAATCATGACATCATCGATGTTGGTGCACAGTAGTCAGCACATGCGTAAGGCCTGCTGCTTTGTATGCAAGCCTGTTTAACCAGTTGACTTCCGGCTTCCACAACTTCCACTTCCCTCTGCCACCTCACAGAGTGCGGCGCGTCCTGGGAGAAGGTTCCCGGGAGGGGCAGCCGGCAGAAGTGTGAGCTCCTGGCCTGTCCTCAGTAGCTGATAATGCCTGCAGAGCTGTGTGCTGCGTTTTCCTTGGTCAGCGGCAGGCTGTCTGCAGCTCCGGGCTCCCACTTTTCCCCCGTTCCACACGCTCTCACGCTCGTGTTGCCCCCTCCCCTGCCCCCACGCCCCTTCCCATCCGCATGTGTGCAGGCACGTGCGACTTGTTCGAGGTCCCAGGCGCAGAGGAGGAGCCGCAGCCCATGGCCGCAGTGGTTGCCATGCTGCAGGAGGTGTTTGCTGAGGCTGCTGAGGAGCCCGTCGGCAGGCGCTACCTGCGTCGTGATGATGGGCACGAGGGGCGGGTGCCAGAGGACATACCAGCATGGGTGCCTGACAGGCGGCTGCCAGTGTTCAGGACGTGGCTGTGCGACAACTGGCTGGCTGGCAGTTGCAGGCGTGGGGCGCGCTGCTGCTTTGCCCACGGCTTGGACGAAGTGCGGAGGTACGGGCACTACGGGTCGAAAGCCAACAACTGACCCGGCTGCAGGCATCGGCTCTCGTGTGCCTGGTACACTTTGCTTTCACAGCACACACAGCTTTTTTTAATATAGTCATATATCCTTTCTGCCCGCTGGATTCAACCTGCCGGGCATTTGCTAAGCTGCCCCAATAGACTGCTCATCCATCCTGCACATGCTGCTTTCTTTGTGTGCCGTGCCAAGAAATGCTGTAACTCCTCCCCCTTGTTGAAGGCTCAATTTTCCTGCCAGCTGTCGCCTCAGCCACGCGCACGTGCACTAAATGTTACAGCGGCTACAAGTCAAGGGGTCGCAAAGCGGTGCTGCCACGACATAACATTACATTGAGCTGAGGTCGGCGCACGCACCCTGTTTTTGCGGCCCGTCAATGCGTGCCCACCCAGCCCAGGATGGAGGCGCACTCAAACAGGCCCACCACCACTTCAATCACAATGAGCCAAATCACAATCCACTCCAGCCGCGAGGTGTGTGCATTGTTGCTGTGATCCCGCAACCTGCAGCGCGGACAGAGAGACCAAGCCAATCAAGAGGTCAAGAGGGGGGCAAGGCGTGGCAGGGAGGGAGGTGTGTGCCTTGCTGCCGTGGTTGCGCAGCCTGCAGCACCGACAGCCCAAGCCAAGCAATGGCCCATGCAGCGATGGCACGGCGGACATGCTGGCGTGAGTCAAGGACCACCTGGGTGCTTTCCTCTCTCCGCCGCCCTCCTGCTTGGCTGTCCCCACACTCCCCTCAGAGCCCATTGCAGTGCGCCACCCCTCGTCAGAAACCCCGCACCACCAGCGCCTTCCCAACTCCCTTGCATCCTCAGCAACTCCTGCCGCACCGCCCTCCTTCTGCTCCCACCCTCCTCCCTCCCCACCACACACACACACACACACACACATACACGCACACCCAAACTTCACCACCTCCCTCGCATGCTTCGCATCTGCTGCGCCATCTGGAAGCGTATTCGGTCTCAACCTCCACCCACCCTTACCCCCCATCAACTTACTGCCCCCCATTTCCTGTTTGCCACTCACCTCGTCCCACACCTTCCTGCAGCACCTGGAAGCATGTCCCGTCCCAAGCACATCCGTCCTCCCTACTTGTTTCCTTTACTCCTTCCTTTCCCTCTCTCGCTGACCCACATGTCTAGCGTCCCCTGTCGCACCTGGAAGCGTGTCCCATCTCAAGCAAAACCGCCCTGCCCAGTTAATGACACTCTTCTGTTTTCCCTCTCTGCCTGACTCACATGTCCAGCATTTCCTGCAGCACCTGGAAGCGATTGTTCAGCACCTCCACCCGCGTGTCGTACTCCATGTACTGCACACATCAGGGGGGCAGAATTTAGATTAGAGGGCTTCTGGTGAGGGGCTGACTTTACTGTGCATACATGTATAATCGCATGTTTATAAGAATGAGAGCAGTGGGGTGGAAGCTGAGAAGTTGGGTCAAGAGGAGCTGGTGCATGTGATACTGGCGCAGTGTCCCTGCGCAACAAAGCGAAGCCCCCTCCACTCACCACCCCAAACAATCACGCCCTCCTCGCACACGCCGCTGTACAGCGCATGACTGCCGTTTCCGCTGCCCTGCCTCACCATTGCTGCCTCACACACGCACACTGCACACACACACGCACTCACACGCTCATACACCCGCACGCACCCACGTGTTGCACGCGCCTCCTCACCTCGCACACGCGCTTGTACAGATTCTGGAAGGCGTCGGGCGCCGACCAAAAGAACTCGGGAGTGTCCAGCACCTAACGGTGGGCGAAACACGGGAAGGGATGAAGATTTAAATGATGGGGGGATGGAGAGATGGAGGGAGGGATAGAAGTCTAAAAGGTAGGGTCGCAGACGGCGAAAGGGAGGCAAGGAGGCACCGCCCGGGCAGGAGCGTGCGGCCATCGGGAGGCCAGCGGGCACATGGGCGGCGGCAGAGGGTGGAATGCCTTGTTGAGTGCACGGAGTACGCTGTGCTCTTCAAAGCAACCCCAGCATACACACACGCCCCCGCCGGGCATGCAAGCAAGCCTGCCTCTTACAGAGTCACACCTGGATGCCCCCGCCACACTTTGCCCTGAGCGTGCACCCCCCACCCAAGCTCCGCCACCCACCGTGCTCAGCAGGTTGACGGCGCTTTTCTGGATGAACACCCGCCCTATGAGCCGCGCTATCTGCTTGCGGGACAGGCCCACCTGTGCATGGGCAAAGGTAGGGGCCAGGGAGCAAGGCAGGGCAGGGCAGGGCAGGGCAGGATATGTGTGAGTTGTGCAGCAGCAGGTGTACCACCACAGACTGGTTTCACTTGGCAACAAGGAAGGTGATGGAGGGACGGCGAATGAGGTGGGACAAGCAGGGGCGGCGGGAGGCCAGCGAGGGGCAGGCCGGCGGCGGGAGTGCAGCCTGCCCCGCCCCCTGTTGTGAGGAGCAGCTGTCTACGGGTGCACAAAGTGAGCTGGCACGCTTCCTGACCAACGTCCGCCTGTCCTATGGCTGCCAGCATGACGGGCAGGCAGGCAGGCAGGCAGGCTGACATCCGGCTGTCCCATGGCTGCCAGCACCAGGCAGGCAGGACGGCAGGCATGTTCCTGACATGCCTGTCGCGTGGCTGCCAGCACCCGTCATGCAGAAATTCAGGCAGGCAGTCAGTCGGTCAGTTAGGCAGGCACCCCTCACCTCTCCCGTGGCCGCTAGCGTCTCGGGCAGGTCCTTTGTGCTCTCCACAATGTCAATCACCCGCTCCTCATACACGCTCAGCTTGGCCGACTGAGCCAGCGCGTGGCTGATGGACAGCTTGATCAAGTGGTCGTTGCGCAGCCGGTAGTTGACTGCAGGGCACAAGGAGACAGGGCAAAGGGGTGCGGAAACAGGCGCAAGGGGATTCATGGCAGGGATTTCGGAGCAGGCAGGGTGGCTGATGGACAGCTTGAAAGGAGGTCGTGGCGCAGGCGACAGTTGGTTATAGGGCAAAAGAAGACAGGGTAGGGGTGTAGGAGCAGCAGGTGGCTGATGGAAAGCTTGATGAGGTGGCGAGGTGGGCATGTTGCAAGCGACAGTTTGACTGCACAAGCGAGGCATTGGTTGCAAGCGAAGGTTGGGAGCGTGGGTGTGGGATCAGCTGTGAAACTTTACTGGCACCCAGCGCGTTTTGGTGGGCACGTTAAAGCGGAGGTTTGCACAGCTAGCTTGCTCTGAAGGCCTCGCTGGCTCAGCATTCCCCTCACTGGGCAGCCGGCAGCCACACTCACTGGTGATTGTGTCGTTCTGGATGTGCGGCTTTTCACTGAGCGTGTAGTGGAACTGCAGCAGTCAGGGTGGGGGAGGGAAGGCAGTTGAGGAGGCACCCTTCTCATGTTCCGCAGCGGGCCCATTCCGGCTGCATGGCCGCGCGTGCATGGCACCCGAACCCCGCCCTGCCGTGCTTTGCCTCCCATCCTATCCTTCCAGCTCTCATCTCCGCCCCAACGTCTTCCCACCTGCCAGGAGCCCGCCCGCATCCATATCTCCCACCGACAGCAAGCCCGCAGGCAACCAGAGAAACAGGCAAACACTAGTGCACTTGCCTGGAACTCGTCCAGCTCCACCTCCCCAGAGGGCAGCGCATGCCCCCACGTGTGCAACAGCCATCCAGCAATTCAGCAACCAGCACTAGCAAAACATAACCACACAAACACTGGTGCACTTGCCTGGAACTCGTCCAGCTCCACCTCCCCAGAGGGCAGCGCGTCCACCAGGCAGGGGCCCGCCAGGCTGCGAATCACTTCCCGCTCCTGCCGCTCCGACAGCCCCCACAGCGCCATGCAGCCGTAGTCAAAGTAAAACACCTCGCCCCGGCAGTAGTCGCCCTCCTGCACCGACAAGCAGTGAGAGGGTGAGCGGAGCAGGGCAGCCGCGGTCAGAGGGCAGTAAGAGCCGGCAGTACAAATGCCAGGCAAAGGGCAAAGGGCTTCAGGCAGAGCCGCATTGCTGCACCGACAGTCGTGAGAGGGGGAGCAGGGCAGCCACTCTCAGAGCCAGCAGGGCACCCTGCCCCCGCAGTTCTACCCAGGTACAGCAGGGACCCAGCACATTGTGATTTGCGTCATCCCATCCCTGTCCACCCCACTGTTGGTGACCTGTACAGCTCGTACAGCACGCAAAGCGATGACAGCTCAGTATGATCCTAGCCCCTCTGCAGCACCCCCTGCCAAGCCTCCGCCCCACCCTTGAAGACTCGTACAGCCAGCACAGCACGCCTGGGTGCTGGTGCAGCAGGGGCAACGCAAACTTACAGCACCGCTTGCGGCATATCCTCCCCCGGCCACCCTTCCTCCAATTTCCGAGTTGGAAGACGACAAAAAAGAGGTTTCCCTCAGCCCCACCTTTGCTGACTCAGACAGCCCGTACAGCATGTCTTGGTTCTGCCAGCAGAGATATCAAAGCAGCAACACCACTCGCGCCATCCTCTCCTCCCGCAAGCCTGCGCCCCACCTTTGATGACTCGTACAGCCCGTACAGCACGTCTGGGTACTGGTGCAGCAGGAAGGAGCCGCCGCGCTCCCGCAGGCGCAGCTCCAGCGCCTTGCGGTCAAAGCTCTCCGCCACGCAGTACACAGTGATGCGCCCCCGCATGCCCGCCCCATCCTCGAGCAGGTCCTGGAGGGATGGAAAGAATGGGTGGACCGTTTGTGGGAGCGGGGGTGGTGGTGAAGAAAGTGGGTGGGTGCTAGGTCGCGGCGTGAGAAGTGCCCGGGAGTTGCAGATGGTGCAGGAAGCGCATGGGTGGGCGAGCAGGCAGCATGCGGGCAGCAGGGCTAGCATTGATGCAGCAAGCAAGCACTGTACAGTGAACAATCACATGGGTGCGTCCAACGCAGGCAGGGCACCAGTGCCAGCCTCCGGAGTCCCTCACCTCGAAGATGGTGGGCGTGAGGTCGGGCGCCGGCCCCAGCTGCTGCTCCCCTTGCAACTCATCCGGCAGGCTGATGAAGCGGTCGCGGCTGCGCCCCGGTTGTATGGGCTGCATGGAGAACACAGGGCAGGAGTGATGTGGTTTGATGGGGCTGCGCAAGGCGGAGTGGGAGGTGGTGCCCGCAGCAGCAGGCGCGCAGGTTGCATTCTGGCCCACGCTGGCCCACGCTGAAAAACACTGGCCACTGCGTCTCCACCGCCGCACCCTCACCTGCCCCGGAGCCACCGTCTTGATGGACGCTTTGTTGGCTGGCCGCCGCGTTGCCGCCTCACCGCCCGGGCTCACGCCCCGCCGTCCCAGCACCCCCGCGCTGGGCGCCCGCTCCAGCGCTGGCGAGGCGGAGCGCATGTGGTTGCCGGGCAGCGGAGCATAGCCCAACTGTTTGCCCTTCTTCATAGTGGTGACCCACGTGGGTTTGAGGCCGCCGCCCTGCCCTCCGCCTCCAGCGCGCCCGCCCTGCTGTGCCCCCTTGCCGGTGGCAGGGCTGCTGCAATGTAAAAAGATGGCGTGTTGCTGCTTCTACAAACGAAGAGTGGAGACGCGAGCCGAGCGACCGAGAGAAGGCGCAAAGTGAGTGCTGCAGTGCTGCGGGATTCTTTGGGTCGGGACGCAGCTCGGCTAGATCGACGGACTGCAAGCTACGTGCAAAGGCTTGAAACGCAAGAAAAACTGGCAGAACCCTCAGCACGGCCTCAGCACGCAAAAACAAAACCAAAAACAGACGGCCGGCACAGCAGCACCGGCACACTGCAAGGAACACCCGCATGGCGCCGGCCAGCTGACGGTTGTTGGGCAGCTCCCGCCTTCGACAGCTGCTGGCACCAGCAGCGTTGCGCGCGCTCCGCTCCGCGGCCTGCCAGGATGCGGTCGCCCGCCAAGGAGGGGCGCAACCCCAACGCCGGGGCACCCCAGGTGAACACAGTTCAATTTTCACGGCCTCCCGCCACCGCCCGCCGCTGCTGCAACCACCGCCGCTGCTGCGTCCACTGTGCCATCCCTCTTTTCGCTCCCCTGCCGCCGCTGCTGCAGGCATCTACCAAGCGTGGGGCACTGGGGGCCTTGGAGGGCTCCCCTGCCCAAAAACAGCAGAAGAAGAAGGCCATGAGCAAGAAGGACCGGCGGCGCGTCAGCTTTGCCCCCGACCAGGAGCTCACAATGGTCCACCACTTCCTCAAGGTGCGGGCACGTGGCTGAGGTGCTGATGCCCGGCGCAGCTGTTCAAGCTGCCTGTGGGTGCTGCTGGCAGCAACAACACGGCATGCTTCCTGCATGTTTGCGCGTGACCAACCCAGCTCGTGGTGTGCAGGCATGCTCCTCATCTCAAGGCCCCTCCCCTGGTGTCCCTTTCCATGTCGCACAGGATGATGACTACACCTCCAACTCAGAGGGCAGGGTGGTGGTGGCAGTGGATGAGGACCACACAGTGACGGCACAGCCCCTGCACCAGCGGCAGCAGCACCCGGCACTGGCGGGCGCCAATGCAGCGGCTGACGGCGGCGCCAACCGCCCCGGCTTTTGGGGCCAGACGGTGCCGGAGAACAGCCCGCTCCGTGACCCGCCAGCGCTGCCAGACTCGGTTCCAGAGAGCCCCAACTGCTCGGTGGATATGGAGATCACGCAGCCCACGGTGGCAGTGCAGGCGCAGTCGGCATCGCCCGCACACATGCCGGGCGAGGTGACAGCGGGCCTGCCCTCGCTGGGCGCACTGGCAGAGGCTGACGAGTGGGAGGAGGAGGAGGCGGCGGCAGCTGGCGCGCCGCAGCAGCGTGCGGTTGCACACGCTCCGGGCGAGGTGACTGCAGCGCTGCCCTCGCTGGGCGCGCTGGCGGATGCAGATGAGTGGGAGGAGGAGCAGGGGGCGGCACAGCAGCAGCAGCAGCAGCAGCAGCAGCAGCAGGGCTGGGCTGACGCTCCGTATGCAGCGGCCAACATCACTGGCAACATCACGGCAGCGCTGCCTGGCCTGGGGGCGCTGGTGGAGGAGGATGAGGAGGATGCGGCAGGCATGGATCTGACGATGCCGGCAGGACGGGTGCTGGAGCACCACCCACAGCAGGTGCAGCAGCAGCAGCAGCAGCCGCAAGCAGCACAGGCCGCAGCTGCGGCATCAGCTTATGCAGAGCAGTCGCCTGCGCCCACCGCTGCCGTGCCAGCCAGCCCTGATGCACAGGAGGAGCAGCCTGGGGTGGAGCAGCAGGCTCTGCAGCGGCAGGTTGAGCCGGAGCCCACGCAGCAGGTGGCGGCTCCCTCTCCGTCACCAGCTGGCCGTCCCAGCGTGGGCCGCAGGAGCCTGCGCGGCAGGCGCAGCAGCACGGATGACGTGGCACGTGTGGAGGCCGTCAAGGCGGTGCAGATGAACAAGTGGGGCTTCGCTCCGGGCCAGGAGGACACGCTGGACATCAACCTGGAGATGCACGGTGTGTGGGGCGGGCGCAGGGTGTTGTAAGGGTGTTGGACGATGACTGGGTGGGGTCTACGGCGGCGCCATGCTGGGCACGCTGCTTTCGTAGGACACACCTGCTGCTTAGCCCAAGCATGCCGGGCTGCATGGCGTGGTGCACCCATGCTTGCGTATCAAAAGTAGAGCCTGCAACTTTGCTGGAGTTGCAAACAAGGTACAAGTGCTCTGTTTGATTATTTCTTTTGAGGCCTTGCTTTCCCTCTCGGTGCAGGCCGCATGATCATGGGGGACCAGACTTTCAACCGCATGTACTGCGAAAACAGCACGGGCGAGAGCGGGTATGGCCGCCCTGGCGCCAACGACGACACCGGCAACTCGCTGCTGCTGGTTGGCAGTGAGGACAGCGAGGCACTGGCTGAGGCCCCGGCAGCACCGGTAGCAGCGCCCTCACCAGCTGTCCCCCAGCGTGTGCAGCCACAGGCGGCGCCCTCACCGGCGGTCTCCCAGCGTGTGCAGTCGCAGGCGGCCCCCTCGCCGGCGGTCTCCCAGCGTGTGCAGTCGCAGGCGGCCCCCTCGCCGGCGGTCTCCCAGCATGCGCCCCAGCAGGCAGCCGGAGCGGCTGCGGCAGCAGCAGTGCCCAACTGGGCGGCCCCGGCCTTCCTGCCGCCGTACATGCAGGCGCCTGCTGCCAGCGGTGCGCCCTCTGACCACCCTGCGCTGGTGCAGAGCCCCAATGTGACCGGCAGCAGCATGAACACGCTGGAGACGCGGCGCATCAGCGTGGGGGTGGAGGCACGGCGCGCCTCCATCAGCAGCCGCCGGTTCTCCATGCAGGATGCCACAGGCCGCCTGCTGGCTGATGACGACTTGCTCAGCCCCGAGGGCGGTGCTGGGGAGGCGGGTGCTGCGCCTGTCGGCGACGCCGGTGCCGAAGCGGCGATGCTGCTGCCCCGGGGGACGCCCGCGTCCACTGGCCCCCGGCCGGCGCGGCGCAACAGCGGCGCTGCCTGTGAGTTGGCGCTGCTGCGTGCCGCTGTTGCTCTGGCATGATGCCGCTTGCCCCGGCTGTGGGTGGTGCCTGCCTGCAAGTTTTAAAGCACCACCCAGAGCGGGTTGCCTCACCCAACCTCCCTGACTGTCTGCCTGCCTGCCTGCCTGCTGTGTGCAGTTGCAGTGCGGGATGTCACCGAGAAGCTGCTGGTGGACGATGAGAGCCTGGATGGCGATACAGGCCCCCTGGCTGACCTCCGGCGCCATATGCGCATGCTCAGCCAAGGCTCACCGGTGCTGGTGCCTCAGCCGGACGCTATGGCAGCGGCGGCAGCAGCAGCGGCTGAGGAGGAGGCAGAGATGGCAGCCGCTGAGGAGGCAGCGCTCGCTGCTACCCATGCACAGCCAGCGGTGGCTGCGGCCAAGACGCCCCGCACCGCACTCAGCATGGGCTATGCCGACAGCCACAACCCCGCCACGATGCGGCTGCTGCGCAGCGGCGGCACCACACGGCTGCTGCAGCAGTCGTTGAGCGACGAGGCAGATGAGGAGGCAGACATTTTGGCTGACGAGGAGGGGGAGGCGGGGCTGGCCGCACCTGGCGGCAGCATGCAGGAGAGGCTGCAGATGGCGGGCGCTGCCGGCATCACCGCCCGCACCAACGGCACCACCAAGCTGCTGGCAGACATGACCATGGCGTCTGTGGTGGGCACCAAGCTGCTGGGCAGGCCCATGCAAGGTGGGTGGGTGAGCAAGCGGGCTGGGTGGCCACCGCTGGCTAGCATGGGTTTCACCCCTGGGCTGATGTATTCCTTTGTGGGTCGATGCACATGATGCCCCTGTCTGCTGTTGGGTGCCCCTTGCTTGCTACCAATGGGATCTGGCCGCTTTCAAGCTCCGCTGCCTGCTGCTCAGTGCGTGCTCAACCTACCTCTGTCATGTCTGTCCGGCAGGCACACCAGAGCTGGGCCACGCCCGCAGCGACAACGGGCTCACCGACTTCTCGCTTGACGAGTTTGAGCAGCCGCCTGAGCTGCCCAGCCAGCAGGCAGCAGCCACGGCAGCAGCAGCAGGAGCGGATGGGCGCCACCTGCCCATGCATGACATGGCGGCAGCGCAGCAGCGGCAGGCGGATGAGTATGCCTCGCCAGCGCTGCACCCGGGTGGCGGCGAGTTTGGCGCAGGTGAGCCAATGGCGTGGGGCAGCCAGGGACCGTGCCCTGCCGCTGCCTAAAGAGCGAGGTTGGCTCTCAAGGCTCGATTGGTTTTGGCTTGGTTCTTCTATCAACATCCGCTTGCAAGCTTCCGGTGGCGCCTCCCTCGCCTCTCCCGCAGAATCACCAGCATCAGCGCTGACTTGAAGTGTGTCCCGCCCACTGCCCCTGTCCGTGCAGGATACCCGATGGCCGACCCAGCGGGGGATGTGATCCCCGGTGGCCCCAGGCTGGCTCGCACCCCGGTGACCGCCCGCCCTGCCTCCCAGCTGCGGCCCGCTCAGGGCACGCCCCACAGCAACGCGCATAGCGTGCGCAGCCACCCGCTGCAGCAGCAGCAGATGCTGCAGCACCTCCATCAGCACCAGCAGGCCACGCCCGGCACGCACGGCGCACACCGCTTGGCACGCACGCCTGCCAGCGCACGGGTGCCGGCGGCGGCATACCCGATGGAGGTCGACGGCACAGGCAACAACATGGTGAGCTGCGCTGCTCTGTGCTGCTGAGTTCAAGACTGGCGCATGGGCAGGGGCCAGGGATGGTCCTGCTTCATGTGGCTTCACGATGGAACTAGTAGGCAGGCAATCCTTCATATCGCCCCAACAACCCGGCCATGTGTGTACTGCTCCTGCAGATTGTTGGTGGCCCCAAGCTGGCACGCACCCCTATGGGCCGCACCCCTGCCACTGGCGGCTACGCACCCGGGTCTGCCGTGGCGCAGCACTACCCCGGCAGCGCCCGTGCTGTGCACTTTGCGCCGCCACCTGGCAGTGCTTCGGCGCCACGCTACCCTGGCTCTGCAGTCGCTGCGCACCGGGCCGGCATTGCAGCGTACGCGCCACCACCCATGACGTTCCAGGTCAGCGCTAGCTGGGTGACAGGCTGGATGGCTTGCTGCACAGCCTTGGCTGCATTGGGTGGCTGGCCTGCCTTTCTTGTGCCTTACCGTTTTTAACCCCGCACTGAGCCTGCACCCGCTGTGCCCTGTGCCCATATTTCCACACCTTGCGCCGGCCTCCCTGTGCCGACCTGTCAATGTTGCTTGCCGCCTTCCTGCAGGACTTGCTTGGCTGACAGAGGGAGGTGACCGGATCGGACAACCTGCCTCCCTGCACTCCCTGCACCTGCCCTCTGAACATCGCCATGCTTCCGGCCACCCTGCATGGCCCACCGCCCCCCTGCAGGACTTTGCCCGGCTTACGGAGGTTCAGTTCCTGGACAACCTGAGGCGTGGAGCGTCCATCAACTACGCCGACCTGCAGCCCAACCCGGTGCCTGCCAGCCTGGCAGACGCGTACCGCCTGCTCACCATCATCTCCCCACAGGTCCGGCCAGGGCCTGCTAGGGGTTGGGGTTAGGCCAGCACACGCAAGGCTTCTCTCTGCTCCTTTTGTTGGGAAACAGCCGACCTGGCATCTGGCGAGTTGGCCACATTCCCAGCCCAAGCCTGCCTGACAGCATTGCCGTGACAGAGTCTGCCTGCCTGCGCTCATTCCCTACGTCCCAAGCCAGCACACTTCGTTGTGCCCTGTTGTGCTGTGCAGGTGTCCACCCTGGAGAACGGCATCCGCATCCTGCAGGAGGAGGTGCAATCGCGACGTGGCAGGTGCGAGCAGGCAGTTGGGGGCATGTCAGGCCAGGACAGCAGCATGGTGACAACATCGAGCCGCATGGGCTGCTGGGCAGGCGACACAGCTGCAGAGCTCCACCTCGCCGTGCTGCAAGCTGCAGCCTCTGTGCACCGCACATGTGCATGCCTCACCCTTTCTTCCCTGCCTGCCTACCACTGCCCGCCCTGCAGTGCTGCCGATGCGGAGCAGCTGGTGGGGCAGGCCAACCCAGCTGCCTTCCAGAAGGCCGCTGCCGCTGATGATGAGGTGCTGGAGGAGCTGCGGGACCACGTGGGCCTGCTGAAGAAAGTATGCCGCCAGAAGGCGGTGTACTGCCTCAAGGATGTGCGCCGACAGGTGAGGCAACAGCTAGGGGAAGCCGTGGGGTCGGCTCCAGGTGGGCCTGCACAGGATTGCGTGGTGCTGTGGCTGCTGGGGTTGAAGCCGCTGCTGCAGGTACTGTGGCGGTACAGCTGCCTGTAGCGGCTCTGCATCTGCTTGCTCGCCTGCTTGCCTCAACTGCTTGTGCACACGGTGCCCACTGCCACTCATCAAATGCCTCTGCTGGGCTGACATCTCTTGTGCCTGTGTCTGCCTGTATGTCTGTCTGTGTTTGGTTGTGCAGATGGAGGAGAGCCGGGGGACGCGGCTGCGCCGCAACCTGGAGGCCCTGCAGGGTGACCTGGCACTGGCGCTGGGCAGCCGGGAGCAGCTGGAGGGGGTGGCACGCGCAGCGGAGCAATACATTGCTGAGCAGCACCGCCGCATGGCACAGGTGGGGCGCTTGTGCTGGGGCAGCACTGGGTGACGGACCGCTGGTCGGATGCGCCGGCACTGTGGCTGTGAAGTGTGGAGGATAGGCAGTGCCCTGTTGCAGAGGCAGCAGGGCGTGCTGGTAACATAGCTGCCCTGTGGCTGTGGGAGCAGAGGGCTGAGCAGGTGCTTGCATGGTCACATGGCGCCCCCCCTGCAGGAGGACGAGGCGGCACAGGATCAGGTGTCGCAGCGCACCGCGGTGGCGGGCATGCGGCAGGCGCTTGAGCAGGAGGCAGCGGCCAATGAGCAGCGGCGCAGCCTGCTGGCAGAGGCGCAAGCACGGGTGGCCAAGCTGCGGGTGAGTTCACGGGCAGGTTGCAGCACTGTCTAGCTGCGGCTGTACAGGAGGAGACGGACAAGTGGCTGGATCGGCTTTCTGAGCCTGGGGATTAGTGGTACCCTGCATGCCTGCTCTGCTGCCGCCGCGCCATGCTTGTCGTGACGTGCAGCCTCCATGTAGCGCCCACCCCTGCCTGCACTTCCCTTGCGCTCTGGGCCCTGCCGCCCGCCCGCTCGCAGGAGGAGCACACGCTGCTGCACCGGGAGCGTGAGGCGCTGCGTGGCCGCACGGACGCGCTGCAGATGACGCTGATGCAGAGCCAGGGGCAGGGGGGCGGCCTGAGGCAGGAGTCCTCGCCCACCGCCATCCTGCGGAAGGTGAGGGGGAGCCACAAGGGCCGCCTTCGTGCACACAGCGAGCAGCATGCGCCTGCTGCTCACCTCTGCCTGCGGCCTGCTTCGTTGTGCCCTGCTTCGCCCTGCCGTCCCCTGCCTGCCTGCTTCACCCATTTCCTGCTTCACCCTGCCATCCTCTGCTTGCCTGCCTCACCCTCTGCCTGCCTCACTCTGCCAACCCCTGCCTGCCTGTCTCACATGTTGCGTGCCTCACACGTGTCTGCTTAACATTTGCCATCTTCTGCCCTGCACACCCTGCCCCTGCCTGCCCTGCTGCCTGCTTCGCCCCACCATCCCCTGCCCGGCCTGCCTGCCCCGCTGCCTGCTTCACCCCGCCATCCCCTGCCTGCCCTCCTGCCCCTGCCTGGCCCGCTCAGCTGGAGGAGATGGATGTGCTTAAGCGCTGCGTGGGGTGGGAGCTGGAGGGTGCAGCGGAGGACCCGGTCAGCGGCGAACTGTCGCTGCGCATGTCCGGCCTCTTCCGCCTGCGCCTCAGCATCAGCCGTGCAGGCGCCTCGGCTTCGCTGGAGATGCTGCCAGGTGGGGACCCGGGCTGGGGATCTGTTGTGGCAAGGGATGAGTGGCACGTGGTAGCACAAGTGAGGAAGCTTTGACAGCACTACATGCTCTTGGGCACGGCACGAGTGGTGAAGCTGTTGTGGGCTAAGGGAGACGGTTGCCACGAGGGGTTGCTGAGGGTTGTAGGTCACTCAACCTGCTTGCCTCCTCGCTCACCTGCCTGCCTGCCTGCCTGCCCTCTGTGCCTGCCTGTTTCCGCCTGCAGAGGAGGAGTGCTGCGTGCCTGCAGACCAGCGCGCCCTGCTGGCGGCGCTGGCAGGCTGCGGGGAGGGCACGGCAGCGGAGGCTCAGGTGGCAGAGGCCAACGGCCCGGCAGTGGCCGCTCTGGTGCAGTCGGTCACTGTGCGCCTCAGGTGCGCGGGCAGCCGTGGGGGTGTGGGAGGCTGCAGTCGCAGCGGCCCGGCAAGTGCGGTCACTGGGGAAGCGTTGCACTGGCTGAGGCACATTTACTACTCATAGTGCAAGTGACTCAGCGCACACAGCGCATTCAGCACAGCTGCCGTGTCTGCACTGGGCTAGCTCTACCAGCCCGCCTGCACAGCTCCTGCTCATATGCCTGCATGCCTGCCTGTCCTGCCTCTCCCCTGTATGCTGTGCAGCCGCGTTGCTGACCTGGCAGGAGAGCTGGACGGCCTGCGCCTGGACTTCCCTGCCCTGACAAACATCTCCTGCACCCCAGGCAAGTGGCGCTCTGGCCATGGAGATTGTGGATTGTGCTGTGGGCGCTGAAGGCTGCATGCAGGGCAGAAGCACAGCAGCGGTCAGCTGGGGCGGTTGCCTGCGGGGGATCACCTGGCTGCTGACTGGCCTGTGCTTTGGCACAAGCTGGCCCGGCCCGGGGACATCCACAGCCCGGCCTCTGGCCACCCGACCTGTTTCCTGCCCTTGTGCCCCGTCTCCTGTCTGCCTGACACTGCCCTTGCGAACCTGGATGCCCTGCCCTGCCCACCATGACGCAAACCCTGGTGCGATGTCCTCCACCCCCTGCAGACGGCTGCGTGGCGCTGTCATTTGTGAACCTGGATGCCGAGGTCAAGTTCTCTGCCAGCCTGCGCCTGCCGGGCAGCTACCCGCTGGGTGCAGTGCAGCTGGAGCAGGCCAAGATCTGGTTTGGAGGTGAGCCCGGTGATGGGCAGTGCTTTGTGCTTGGTGGATTCGGAAGCATGTAGCGTGGCAACGCGTGGGCTGGAGCGTGGCAGGGCATTCCACTGCAGGGCTGCTGCATTCCCCTGTCCTAGGCCACTGGGCAAGCAGCCGGCCTGCCAGGGAAGAACCCGTGTGCATGTTGGCCTGTGCAAGCCTCCTGCCCAGCTCACACACATCCTGCGGCCCATCCCATGCCCGTGCCTCCTGCAGATGAGGGCCAGGTCAGCAAGCAGCGCATTGCACAGGCGGTGGCCGCGGTGCCTGAAGCGCCAGGCCGCCTGCGGGCCGTTTGCCGCCAACTCAGGTGGGTGGGTGCACAGCCTGACTGGAACCAGGTACAGCTGAGTGTTG
>JTEE01000320.1:1329487-1341726 GCA_002896455.3 Chlorella sp. ArM0029B | reverse complement strand
AGTAATATACATTGAAGGGACGGATGCAGACAGAAACGGTTGCTTACGGATGGAGGGAGGGTTCTTGACTGGCACCGCAGCTGCAAGGCACACCCCGACACAGATTACGAAGCAGCCCTGGTAAGCTGCCGGTTACCGGGTGTCATTACTGGGCACAAACAGTTACCGGATGGGATGCACTTACTGGGCACAAACAGTTACCGGATGATAATATACATTGAAGGGACGGATGCAGACAGAAACGGTTGCTTACGGATGGAGGGAGGGTTCTTGACTGGCACCGCAGCTGCAAGGCACACCCCGGCACAGATTACCAAGCARCCCTGGTAGGCTGCCGCAGGCACCACATGTCCCGCCTCCCCCGGTAATCATCCGCCATGCTTTCGTGTGCACTCCCACTCTGGGTGAATCATGTCATTCAGCTTTGAACATACGTATGGGCAGCAAGACTGGRTTGGAGGGTGTGGGAGAAGGTTGTTAGCACAGTGCCCGCCACCAGYCCCGCCCAGGGCCGAGGGTCCACGGGACGTCCACAAGGGGTTTTGTTGTAAAGTGCCTCAAATTGGAAACTTTGAAGGTTGACTGGCTTGGCAAGTCCCCCTAGGACCCCAACACAATGCCAGAGAGCAGAAACAGCAGAGATTTGACTGCGTTTAGGGAGGGCACTCCTGGGCCTGGGACGTCCCAGGGACCTAAGATCCCCCTTGTGTCAGCGCCGGTGCCTCTCAAGCGCCGACCTGGTTGGCGGCGGCGGCGGGGCCTCGGTGACAATGCAGCTCAGCCTTGTCAGGGCGGGCCTCGGTGCGCATCGGCAAGGTCCGCGGCATGCCCCTTTACGTCCACCTGGGAGCGCAGGATGGACTCCACACCTGAGACTCCCTACCTGAGGCGCCGCCGGTAATCGCCGCAACCTTCCCGCGCAGCATCGTGCAATTGTGCGCAACTTGGAAAAGCCACGAAGCAAGGCACGATGCCAAAGCTCGGCCGAGCAATACCAGTTTCGAAGGTACGTTCCAATGGTTGTGCTTGCTGACCTGGCCTTGGTCACCTGCAGGTCACAGCAAGCCTCACATCGCGCCCCAGCCTATCTGTACAGTGCACGGTGCGCGCACTGGCTGACTGTGCATTGGAAGCCGAGGCATAGAAGGTGGTGAACAGGGAGCTGGACGCCAGGGGCGCATGGATTGACACCGGTTGTGGGTGCTGCGCTGCCAGGGTTTAGGGTTCGGGTTTCAGGGTGTAGGGAACCAGACCTAGACTGTGATGCCACCAGATGAACACTACAGCACTATCGGCCTCTATGTGGAAAGTGAATTCAGACTAGATGTGATGCAGCGGCATTCCAGCTAGAAGACGAAGAAAGAGAAGAAGAATACGTCCTTCGGCGTGGGTTAACGTAACCAGGAAAGGTGTGGGTCCCCTAAAGGGGGCGCCCTCCGCTAGCTACCGGGGCACGCCCGCGATACAGGCAATGATGTCAACAAGACCACTGCCAGAGGGCACCGCCAGGGGGCCTCCGCTAGCTACCGGGGCACGCCGGCTATACAGGCAATGATGTCAACAAGACCACTGCCAGAGGGCGCCGCCAGGGGGCACGGCTCTTGCTGCCCGCAGCTATCCACTTGAACGGCTGTGCATGACATGTGCGGTGTGCACACACAGCAGATATGCCAGCCCACCCAGCCGCCTTTAAGCGGCCTCGCCGTCCACTTCCAGCCCCGGCACAAAACCTGCAGGTGCATGTGGGGCACATGCCTGTGTGGGACACATGCTGCCAGCAGTGTGGACGCGAAGCACTAAGCTGTGTGCACACCTGCAGGCAGGCACCGGGGCACAGCCCCTCCTGGCCATGCCGCAACCCTTGGCATGTAAGCTATGTGGGCAGGTGGGCAGGTGCTGAGCACCAGCCTGGCAACGGGACACAAGGGAGGTCAGGAGGCACACCTGCCACTCCGGCCACCAGGCCGCAGTCGACGGTCAGAGCGGTGCCCTTCATAAGCAAGGGGAGGGGAGGACAGTTGGGGTTGTTTGTGGCAAGAAATGTGGGGGGCCTGAATCTCAGGCTGCAGGCATGCACTGTCCCCTGCAAATACGGCACGTGCTCTGCCCAACACTGCCGCCTCCACCACAGTTGAATTGACTTGCGGATGGCTGCATGCCATCCACAGCCAGCGCAGGGCACCACACAAGGAGAGGCGTCTCACGTTCACGCAGCGTGCGGCATCGCTGGCCAGGAATAGCATGGCCTGGGCAATGTCCCTGCCCAGGATGGCTACGCCCCGCAGCGGGGAGGTGGGGGCCAGTTTGGCCGCCACATCTATGGCATGGGGAGGCCAGCACAGCACACAGGGCGTTATGTCGGTAGATCTCGGCATGTGGAGTTGCAGGTGCGGCGGCCTGGTCCAGGTGACAGCGCAGGCAAAGCATGCGGTGCGCAGCAGAAGTGGGTGCCATGGGGGTGCCTGCTGCCCTCCCACCTTGCTCGGACATGGCTGCGTCACCCATGACAGCCTCGCCCACCATTGGGGTTGCAACAAAGCCTGGTGGGGCACGGAGGGGTGAGGCAGGCAGGCAGGCAGGGTTGGCAGCTGGCAGGCAGGTGGGGCGCTGGCACAGCGGTCAAAATGAGACCTCCTGCAGACCGAGCCGCGCGCTATGAGGGCCTCAACCTTTACCAAAGCACACATGTGGCATGCAATTGTCACAATAGGAAGCTCAGGATGCACACCAAATGCCAGGTCAGCTCACCGGGGCAGACGGCATTCACACGGATGTGGTAGGGTGCCAGCTCGCAGGCGCCCAGCTTGCACATGTGGATCACGCCAGCCTTGGAGCCAACTGCAGGCTGGCAGGGTTGGGTTGGGGCCTCAGGTGCCAGCCGGTATTACAGCTGAGCAGCCTGAAGAGCAGTGCAGGCAGGCAGTGCCGGCAGCCAAGTGCAGGCAGGCAGTGCAGGCAAAGGGCGTACGTCTGCGCCTGCCCACACGGCCACGCCTCGCCCTGCACTGACCGTAGCCAGCGGCGCACAAAGCCGGGTCGCCAGAGGAGGCTGCGTTGACCAGCTGCCCCGCCACAGAGGAGGTTGCAATGATGCAGCCGCGGGAGAGCCCCCCAGCAATGGGTCCCGGGGCATTCTTCTTCATAGCGCGCGCAGCGTGCTTGATGGACAGTGCCACGCCCCGCAGGTTGACCTGTGTGGGGCGGGGAGGGGTGGGCAGGATGTGTGTGGGGGAGGGTGCTTGGTGAGTGTGACGCTTGATGGGGAGGGGGGAGGGATGTCAAAGGTGCCTGATGTGCAGCTCCCATCCCGGGGGGTCGCAACCTGCTGGCCGGCATGCATTCATGGGTGGAATGAAGGGGGTGTGACAGGGGCCAACTGGCTGCTTGGGTTTAATTGATGGCCCGGGCCACACCCCGCCAGGGGAGCGAGTAGGGCGCATCCCTCGCCCTCAATTTTGAACTTAAGAACAGCGCCCGCAAGCCCCACCCTTCGAAATTATGTCGAGTTGTTGCTCGAGCAGCGGCGCCTGGGATGAGTGAGGGTTGGCAGCGGCGGGCAGGTGAGCAGAGCCAAGCACTTACCTGCGGGTCACTCACCTGCCCAGTCGCTGCCTTCAACTGTCTGTAATAACTGGCATGCTGGCGTAACCGCTGCACCTTCGGATCAGCTGCGCTCCACCTCTCACCGCCCCCCTTCGGCTTCCCCAGCTTACCTGCACCTGCCTGTCAAACTCTGCCGTGTCCAGGTTCTCCATGAAAGCCTCGGGGCACATCTGCTTGCCCGCATACCCTGCAGTTCAATTTCAGGGTGCACGTTGCACAACACGACGCAGGCGGTGGGTTAGCACGCGTGCACGTTGGGCCAATCGAGTACGAGTGACCCAGCTACGTAGTGACTCACAGACCAGATAGACCGGGTCTTGCTTGACTGCTGCTCGGTCATGCAGGTGGCGCTTACAAGAAAGCAGGGCAGGGTTGGGCCCCCCTTGCAACAGCTGACAGTTGCATTTGAATTGAACACACAACAGGCTGCCAGCTGTCACCGACCTGCGTTGGCGCAGAAGATGTCGAGCCGGCCAAAGCGGTCCACCGCCGCCCCCACCAGCCGCTCGATGTCCTCCTCACGGCACACGTCGCACTCCTGGGTGGTGGGGGGAAACAAAACAGGACGTGTGCGTGCAGTGGCTGGGCGCTGTGCGCATTGTGTGGAAAGGCAGCCCTGGGCCGTCACGTCGGGTATAATATTAGTATGAAGCCTGTCACCCCTGGGAACTTTGGGAAAGCAGCGGCCGCCCGGCTCGCCCCCTCCTCCCCTCCCTCACTGTACCGCAAGAAGGGACCAACCGACCGGCGGGACGGTTGGCCCCAAACCCTCAAAACAGTATGTGTGCCATGCCAGGGCCGCAGATGGGCGGGCAATGTGAGCACCCTTGCACCAACCGAGTCCTCCACCCACCTGCCTGCTCCCCGCCAACCGTCTACCCTCCATGCCATCCTAGAAGGCATACACACACCCATACATAACACACCTGCGCCATGGCCTTGTCGTCGCCCAGCTCAGCGATCAAATCCTGGGCCTTCTTCATCTGAATATCTGCAGAGGGCAGGATTCGGGTTGAATGTCGACCAAGGCGTGCCTGAAATGGCAGAGCTGTGCCTGCCTGCTCTTGGCGGCGGCGGGCCCCCTGCCCCAGTGCCAGCTCACCTCCCACCACCACGCACGCCCCTTCCTGCACGAACAGCCGGGCAGTGGCCGCGCCGATGCCTGCATCCAAAGCGGCCGAGGGGCGAACCGGTCGCAGCGGGGCACTTTGCAAGTGCACACTGGATGCCTGCCTCTGAACAGCACCCCAGCCCAGCGGGCCGGGCCGGCGCCTCGTCACCGTGGCGGCAGCGCTGGATGATCAGCAGGCCTGCATGGCGCGGCCGCCGACACACCTCTCTGGGTCCGTTGATCACTAATTGCGAGCGGGGCTTGCAGGACAGGCGACGGCGGCAAAGCAAGCGCACGCACCAGACGCCCCGCCGGTAATAGCAGCAACCTTCCCGCGCAGCATTGTGACTCGTGGTATTTTGGAGCCCTGGCACCTTCTATGATCAGGAGGCTTCCGAGGCCGGGAGCGAGGGGCCGACATGTGAGGTGACTAGGCGCCGCCGCTGATCTGGCGCATGGCAGGCTGCACGCACTTAAGGTCATATCGTGGTCAAATCGCGGGCCCTCCTTTCTATGCTAAACTTTCCTCTCTATTACAAAGCGCTTGTTGGCAATGTAAGGGGAATGCAAAAAAATGTAAGGTCCATGCCATAAAGGGATGCACAATCGAACTGGTTTACGCCCCAAAGAGACAAGTGCTGGAGCCTCACCGCGCCTGCTGAGAAATGCTGTGCCTAGCTGCGCTTCCTCACTGTGTCCCCAGGCGGGGCTGGCCTCACTGGGCAGCACACCGCGTGCCACTGTCGGTTCCTACTGGCAACGGGCAGCCGTGCGCAGTGTGCTGGAGCCCCCGCTGCCTTCAGTGGCGACAGCTGCTGCTGCTGCTGACCTACGTAACAAATTTGCTGAGTGCCAGGCGGCAGGGAGTGCAGCCCCGGCAGCTGGGCCTCGGCTGCATTGGCAGCACCGACAGCCTGCGGCCAGGCGCTTGCGTGCTGCATCTTAACCCCTCCATCCTGCTGCTCGCCTTGACTTGTCTCCGACTGCAGGCTCGGCTAGGCTGCATCACCACTTTTGAGGCGCGTGCCTGCTGATCTCCCGGGTGGCCCGCAGCACCGACATCCGCTTGGGCTTCTCCGACCGAGGAATGTCTCCACTGATGGTCTGCATTGCAACAGGTGGGACTGGCAGCGATTCAGAAAGCTGAAGGAATCTTTCCGCACTACTACTACTTGGCAGCGTAGTCAGAGTGGTAGAGGCAGCGCAGGGAGACATCCCTCCGCTGCAGCAGCAGGCCGGGCTGGCGGGTGGTTGCATGCGCTGATGTCTGTGCAGATCCAGGGATGCTCCGTGTTGCAAGTGCCAGATAGAGGGACACCCTCACCCTCACCCTGCCCAGCCAACTTACCAGGTACCGCACAGCCTTCTTGAGCCGCCCCGGGTGCCCCGCCTCAGCCTCAAACACTGCACAGCACGTGGATGGATGGGCGGCAGCAGGCAAAGCGGCGTGTGCGTCCCGTAGGCATCCACCCCACACTCACATGGATGATGCATGCAACACCCGCACACCTCATCTTCATCTTAATCAACATCCAGAGCGCCAGCCAGCAGGGCTCGTGGGAACAAAAGAAGCTGCCAGGCAGCTGCCCTCACCTGCCCCTGCATGGCTCTCATACTTCTTCTTGAAGACGCTGTCCACGAAGTGATACTCTGCACAGCACAGCACAGCGCGGCGCATGGGTGTTGCCTTGGGGGTGAGGCCCGCGCCTGAAGTCAGCATGGAACTAGATGTGGGCCGGCATGCAGCACTATCTGAGGACCAGCACGCAAAACAAACAAGCTGCCATGCCAGCCCGTCAAATTTGTTGATTAAATGGCGGCACACACCCCTGCGCTGTTACCCTCTGCAAGGCTGCCCTTGCTCTGGGAAGCCAACACTGGTGCCAGCGTCACCTACCGTTTCGAAAGCCCTGCCCTGCCCTGCCCTGCCCTGCGCCCTCTGCTGTCGCCAGCCGACGGCGCACCTGCGTGGAACTTGCCGCGGGTGACGTGGAAGAGCACGCAGCCTCTCTGGTCCAGGCAGCAGTACCTGCAGGGGCCAGAAACGGAAGCTGAGGAAACGAGCAACCACTGTGACCATGATGCAACAATTGTGATGTTGCCGTCTCGCTGGGGAACCCTGGCAGGACTCCAGGTGATTGAGGCAGGCAGGCAGGCAGGCAGGCAGGCAGGCAGGCAGGCAGGCTTCACTGTGGTCGAGCACCAGCCTGTGTGTGCTGGCAGGGACAAGTGCCTGCATGCCCAACGGGTACAGCTAAGGGCTGGCAGCTCTGTAGGCGCTGTAGCTGGCAGGGCTGCGAGGCGGCATGCAGGGGCTGCATGCTGCGGGGAGGCTGGCAGCGCTGGCTGCACCTGAGCGTGTCTGGGTTCGCCGCTGCAAGCGCGTCCTCAAGCCTGCAGGGCGGCGAGCACATGTGGGGGGAAGGGTTCAGTGAAGGTTCCTGACGCAGCGTGAGGGAAATATCCGTTGTCAGGAGGCAAGCGGTGAAAGACCATTCGTCCTGGCTTGCCAGCAGGCAACGGAGAACAACTCAGAAGTTGGGTAGGCGAATGTTGACATAAATGCCCCGCAAGCCGGCCGCCGCTGCTGCTTGTGTTCTGAGTCCTGCAAACGAGCCAGGCATGCACCCGAGTCGCTCACCACGGCGTGAAGGCCCAGAGCGGGAAGAGTCGTGTGAGCTTGCCAACCTGCAAGCACACAAAAAGATCCCTGTTTAGAACAGATCCCTGTTTAGAACGTATAAAAACATTTCTTGGTTACGAGAGCGGCCAGCTCGAGCAGGGCCAACAGCGGTGGTGCAGCCTCAGGCACGATCCAGCAGCAGCAGCAGCAACAGCAGCAACAGCAGCAGCGGCAGAGGCCGGGGTGGCTGGGTGAGACAGTATGTAAAAAAACAAGACAAGAGTGTGCAGCTGAGGGAGGGGTGGACTGGGTTCAGGGAGGAGGACGCATAGTCACTTTGCTGGCTCCCCCCTGGACTTGAAATGTAATTGACCGATTGACAAGGCAGAACACACTGTGTTGAGGGTGGATTCCTTGCGATATGTGTGGCAAGGGCACGAGCACAGCCTGCAGCAAGCGCCGCTTGCGCCTGTTCCATGAGGCACGGGTGGGGTGGCGGGCGGGCAAGGCAGCCCGACAGTAAGGTGGCTGACCTGATGGTAAGCACCCGCCACAACAACATGCGCAAGCCCACAAGCCTCAGCTGCCGGGTGCCTGCTCGCCTTCTCCACAACCCGTCAGACCCGGCACCACAGCTTGACAAGCCGCCCCACAACAGCTGCCAGTGCCTGCTCACCTTCTCCACCAAGCTCAGCTGCCGGCTGCCTGCTCACCTTCTCCCACAACCAGTCAGACAGGGCACCACACCTTGGCAAGCCGCCCCCACAACAGCTGCCAGTGCCTGCTCACCTTCTCCCACAACCAGTCAGACAGGGCACCACACCTTGGCAAGCCGCCACACAACAGCTGCCAGTGCCTGCTCACCTTCTCCCACAACCGGTCAGACCCGGCACCACACCTTGGCAAGCCGCCACACAACAGCTGCCAGTGCCTGCTCACCTTCTCCACAACCGATCACACCCGCAGCCACACCAGCTGCCAGTGCCTGCTCACCTTCTCCACAAAGCTTTGGTAAATGTCCTCAAATGCGCCGATGGAGGTGGCACCGGGCCCGCTGAACTCCACGCCCACCCTGCAGCAAGCAGCAGCAGAGGGCCGGTTCAGTCAGATGCTGCTAAATCGACCGACCTGAGTTCAAAGTAATGCCACGCAACCCTTGTAAAGGTGCGTCGCCCCACGATATCTGCCCCATTCCACACACGCTCTTGCACCCCACACATGTGTGTGTACACGCTGTGTGCACCTGGCAGGTGTGCCACGCAGGAAGCTGGCACCATGATTCATCTGACATGCAATCAGCTCGCTCGCTCGAGGAGTCCCACTCACCGCTTGCCGGATGGGTGCATGATTTCGTGCACCCACGCGTTGTGGCTGTCCCCTGACAGAACCACCGGGTTGGCGCCCTCCACGCCCAGCGCGTCCAGCAGCTGCAGGGCGGGGCAGCATGGGCACAGCATGAGCACAGCACGGACACAGCATGGGTACAGCACGGACACAGCATGGCACAGAATCAGCACAGCATGAAGGCAGCGTCCTGCAGGCGTTTCACCCTGCACTATTTGAAGTGCCGACAAGCCTCAGCTAGCTCACACGTGCAGGCGAAGCTGTGCACGCTGCTCAACAAACAGGCACCCCTCCTTGGCCTTTGCTTCCCAGGTTTGCAAGCCAGCTCGACCCAGCACAGCGCAGCCCACCTGGTCCCGTTCAGCAGCGTAGCCGTCGTATGCCCCGGGGTTCATGGGCACCCCATACTTGCCCATGCCTGCGGGGGGTCAATAGTCCAAAGGGGGTAGTTTGAGTTCAAAAAAGGCGAGATGAACGTGAAAATGAGATTTCCTCCCAATGTGGCGGCACCCAGCCTGAGCCTTGCCCTCTTGCCTGGAACACTGTGCACCGCAGTGGCACTCAGCCAAGGCCCAGCCTGCCACACGCACAACATGCCAACTGCCTTTACATCGGCACCCATGCGGCGACACAGCGATTTCGATCAGTGCCCCACTGAAGCAGCCTCCCATGGCCAAGCCTGTTGTGTGTCCTGGCCACCGCACAGCACAGAAATTCCGATGAGGCAGCAATGCAGCGACCTCCCCAGGCATGCTGTGCCCAGCCCAGCAGCGCTCACCCAGGTACATCCGTGCCAGCTCAGCGCCCTCCTGGCCCGCCTTCTTCGCATTGGTGGCCGCACCAAGCGCCTTTCTGCACAGCAGGGACAGCAGCACATCAGAGGGGTGGACATCAGGCAGGGACACTGCAGGCGCCATGGAAAGGCAGGAGGACGCATCAGCAGCGCGATCAGGCCAGAGGCTGTACCAGCAGCAGAGCAGGCAGGCGGCAGGAGGCAGCACCGGCATCAAATCAACAACAGGCCAAGGATCCGAAGCAGCCCACGGGGGTTGTGTGGGCAGCGGCAGCGCACCTGCACAGCCAGGTCAGCAGGCTGGGCTGCAGCCTGATTGTCTCCAAAAGCTTGGGGGCCTTGATGGGGCTGAACACCGTCTGGCTCACCAGCACTTGCCACGGCTTGCCCGCCGCCACTGCGTCCCGGGGAAAAAGAGTGGGGGGGGGGGCACCACACTTGCGCTGCTTCAGCCACGTGACGTGGGCTGGATGCCCCTTGCAATGCCCCGCACACGCTCAGCATAGCGGTGTCCCACCCCGCTCGTTCCGCAACTGGCCCATGCACAGTAAGACAAACAAACCACAGTACAACACGCCCGATACATCCATGGTACCAGTAACACAAGCAAGCCCCCACCTGACTCCTGCACTGCTGCCGCCACGTCAGCCAGCTGATGCGGCCCAATCATGTGGCGGTTGGGGTCGGCCAGCTTCTCGAGGAGGTCGTCTCGGGCGACGTTGATCGCGTCGTCGTCCCACTGCACACATGGCAGGCAGGCAGGCAGGCAGGCAGGACGAAGCAGGCAGGGCGAGGCAGGCAGGCAGGTGTGGGTGGTGCACAAAAGGCCCTTCCCAGGGGTGCATTGCGCCGGCTGGGTGCAATGCTTGCCAGCACGAGGGGGCAGGCGCACCCGGCAGCCCAGGCCCTGCTCCGCTTCCGTCCAGCGACAAACGGTGGCGGCAGCGCGGCGGCACGGGCAGCCGGGTCGGGAGCAGGCCGGGCGGGCGCAAGACTGCCAGGGACGGACCACGGCTGGCACAGGAGCCCCTCACCTCCCACCAGTCTGGTCTAGTCGTAACAGCTTTCCACATCCCCTGAAAGAGGAGTCAACTTCAGGACGTACCAAATCCTGAGAGGTTGACGAGGCATGCACCGCAAGGCCACCTCCCACCTTCAGCTTACCTGCGCCTCCTGGTGGTATCCCACAGGAGGTATTCCACAGAGCCCTTGGTACTGCCAGTCCCAGAAGAAAGGCAAAACATCATGTGCACCAGGTGCCTCCTCACCTCCTTTGGATCTCTTTTTGCTGTCTGCCGGTAGAACTCTGTGTTGGGAATGTCCACTGGCGGGCTGCGGTTTGACACGCGCCCCTCCACAGTCATCTGCAGGCAGTACAAGTTGAGGTGGTCCAGGCAGTACAGGAGGCGGTGGTTCCGGCAGTGAAGGCACACGTTTGTGAGCGGGGGCAGAAAGTTGGGGCAGGCACTGGGGAGGCACCACTGGGATGGGGCATGGCATGCAGGCAGGTGTCAGGCACGGCGCGCATGCGGACACACACACAACTCATGGTTGTGCCTGTCCTGTCCCTGCCAAAGGAGAGGGAAGGCGATCACAGGCCAAGGGCGTGGGGTCGAGTAAGCCAGCAGGAAGTCAGCGGGAAGCCAGCGGGAGGCCAGCAGGCACCAGTCAGCTGCCCACCCCCGCCTCCCTACGCAAGCCCAACTGACCAACGTGAGCAGATCTCCAAACTGGAGGGTGCGGTGGCAGGCAGACAGCTTCAGCTCCTTGTGGCTCATGCCCCTGACAGGCACCCACTCAATGAAGGCCTGCACAGGAGCACAGCGAGCACAGCACACCGCGATGGTGAGAAAGGGGAAAGCATGCACAGAACGCAGCTGCATTGCTGCAATGGCACACACACAGGGAAGCCCCTGATGGGGACCCACTCAATGCAGGCCTGCACAAGACAGCGTGCACAGCGCGCACAGCACACAGCTGTGGTGAGCGTAGGGGAAGCATGCACAGGAGCACGCAAAAGTGGCAAATACAGGGAAGCCCCTGATGGTGCCCGCTCATTGTGGGCGTGCATAACGTGCACAGCATGCACATCACACGCCGGCACCAAGTCCAGGCAACTGTCAATCTAGCAAAAGCAGTGGACTGGGCGGTGCACGACGCTGTGTGCATGGCCAGCGCCCGCCGACGCGTGGGTGGGGAGACGAAGGGCCCAAGGCAGGCCCGGGTCCGGCTGTACAGGCGTACCTCATGCCTGCATCTGCCTCAACATGCCACAGGCCTACACCGCCCTAAGCATGCATTGCACAAGTGCAAACAATCACACAGTGGGCTGGGAGGCAGCCACACTGCATGGCCGGCACTGGCGCAGCGCACCTGGATCGCCGCAAACTTCTGCTTCTCCCACTCCCTCCGGCTGCCCTCAAAGTCCTCAGACCCCTGCACGGGACAACCCAAACGGCAGTGTGTGTGTGCTGCTGGTCAGTTCGAGCCAACTGGAGCCATGTCAGCACCGAGCAACAACCTCATTCAGGTCGATCAATCCATGGTTCGACTCCCGTTGCTGCGTGGCAGTTGCGGCTGGCAGGCCTGGGGCGGGGGCCCAATGCAGGCAGGGCGCGGGCAAGCCGCCGCCGAGCCGGGCGGGTGCAGCGCCTCAGCCCCTCACAAGTGTGTGTGCGTCATCCGCTATCTCGTGGTCATCGTTCACAACGATCATTGGCACCAGCCTGTGCAGCTCTTGCAGGGCGGCGTCGGTCCTGGGAGCA
>JTEE01000320.1:1313300-1327730 GCA_002896455.3 Chlorella sp. ArM0029B | reverse complement strand
TTCACTCACTCATTTACGCCCACTCATTCACTCACTCATTTACGCCCACTCATTCACTCACTCATTTACGCCCACTCATTCACTCACTCATTTACAGCGCCGCGGCAACACAAAGTGTGCCGCAGATGCGTCATCCCACCCCATGCCCCCGCCCCTGTAGACACCACGCAAGGAGTGGCTTCACCTCTCACCAGTTGGAACAGGACACAGATGCAAAGATGAGTGAGTCCAGGCGCCCCTCTCCCGCCGTCTTGGTCCTCCCCACCACGCTGCGCAGCGGCAGAGCAGCAGGGGGAAAAGGGAGGGTCTCATGGGTGGTCTGCTGTGAGCGCTGTGCCTACTCGCCTCCCAAAAGCAAGCCCCGCCCTGCCCTGCCCTGCCCTGCCCTGCGCCGCCCAATTCCCCGGCCCACATGCCCGCCAGCCTCCCCCTTCCCGCATGCCTCGCTGGCCGCTGCCGCACCTGCGCAGCTTGCCGCTGGTGAAGCGGTAGTGGTATCGCTGCCCTGGCTTCAAGCCCGTCACATCTACCGTCACCGTCCAGTCTAGCGACTCATCGGTGGCAACAGTGCCACTGCAAGCAGACGGGCGAGGGGCAAGTGGGCAGGCATGCAGGTGGGTGCCGCCCGCACAGAGGCAGACGCACAAGAGGCAGGCAGGCACATCCAACCCGGGCTTGGCGCTGCCGGCAGCAAGTCGTGCAAGGCATGAACTGCCCACTGGTACACCCCAAAGGCTGCTGGCATCCTGTGGTGGTGCAGGAGCTGGTTCGCTGGTCTGGCTGCGCGGCCTCCAGTCTGGCTCGGAAGCTGGTGTGGAAGCTGCTGGTGAGCTGCTGCTGCTCACCCGGCTGCAGTACTGCTGAAGTCTGGGCAGGCGGAAACCTCCCAGTCCACAACCACAGTGTCTGCCGTGCTGATTGGCGTGAAGCGGGTCCAGATGAGGACGGCGGTTGCGGCGGGGTCGAAGCTGGCCACGCCATGCAGAAAGCCTGCAGAAAGAAGGCGTAGGCGGCGGTGACAAGGCGGGGGCGGGGGGCAGCGGCGGCGGCGGCGGCGGCGGCGGCGGCTCGGCCGCAGGTAAGCGCCGCCCCCCTATCGATCAAGCCCCTAAAGCTTCGGCATACTACACAACGGCGCAATTACCGCGGCCTACTCATGTCTGTTCCACGCTCGCCAAAGAACTTCTTGAAGCCGGCAGGACAGCACCTCACCTGTTATCGCTGCTGTCGGAGCCATTCCGCTGTTACTCAGTTCCTTTTGCCAAACTTTCGGTGACCGACGCTGGTTTTCCACCTTAGCCAACTGCAAACCTTGTCAGCCAGCAGCCAGCAGCTGGGGACGCGGCTGGTTGTGAAGACTCAGCGTGCTGATCTCAGGTTGTTTTCACGAGTTTTCAACGAAATTCCGATGATACAGTAGGGGCGGTGCAGGCACGGCTCCCGCCAGGCACGTCAGCCTGTCGCGCCTTCCCGCCACTCTGCCTGCCCAGCCCCCACCGTCTTCCTGCTGACCCTTCCTGCCGGTCCTCAACTTCTGCAAAGTATTCCTTCAGTAAACTTGGAACATTCAAGAGTCGTCTGTTTGTAATAATATAGCAGAGGGCCCTGAGGGGGCTGCCGCTTCCCAGTGCGATGCCTGCTCCTGTGGACAGGCGCCACTCCCCCCGCACATCTGCCGGGCCTCCCTGGTGTTTCCCCTGCCTGTTGCTCCCCCCGGCCCTGCAACAAGCAAACACGACATTACTCACTGTTACTATTCCGTGTGTTACACAGGGCGCACGGCGGGGCGCAGTCTTTCTTGTATGTGGTGTGTGTGCTTGGTGTGCTGGGTTGTATGCTTGCATGCGCTCGGGGGGGAGGACACACTTGGGTGTGATCATCAAGCCCCGGAGGGATGCCGCATGTGCTGGATGCAGGGGCAGACGCAGGAGCATTGGGCTGAGTGAAACAAAAAAAACTCCCGAACGGGAGCAAGGCAAAGAATCAAGCAGGGCGAAAGCACCCGTGCCTGACCGAGGGGGCATCGCTGCTGTGCACGCTGTGGAAGGCGGGCCGTTGGGGGCACAGCGTGACTGGTGACAGAAAGCAAGCAGGAAAACGAATGAATGAAAACTGATCAAGGCAGAAGGGGAGTTGAAGGGAGGCAGAACAAACGCGCGCTCACATTGAATGAATGGCATGCAGCAAGTGAATTTGTGAAGGGCGCTGCTTCTGCAGGCAGTGGCAGGAAGGGCTTGGCTGTCGTGAAAAAAAAACAGAATGTGCCCATTGGGCGTGGAAGAAAGGAGCTGGATCCTCACATGGCTGTGGCGGTGGGAACGCGCACACCAGGAAACTTGGGTTCGAATGAAGGGAAGCACTTCTTGTGTGTGATTGAAGGGAAGCACTGTATGGAGGGTGTCTGTGGTTTTGTGGGCGCCCTCCCTCCAGAAAGTGGACGAAAGGTTTACGAATGGATGCATGGATGGGTGGGTGGGTGGGTGGGTGAGTACGAACACTCCGGGAAACGAACAAACAAACACACAACAACAACAACAAAAACTCAGGCGAAACAGCATCGCAGGTACTGAAAAGCAGGGTGTGGGTGGAATTGACAGCCAGAAAGAGTGCCAGCGGGGGCGCCGCACCCTGGGCAGTTGGGGAGACTCGGGGCACTTCTTGATTCCGCACTTCTTTGGTTTATTTTTCACGGCATTGGAGCGTCGGAAAACGGGGGAGCTCGCTCCTTGGTTCCGCATGCGACCGCACGGCTTGTGGCCGCACGCCCTCTCACACCGCATCTGCCAGCTGAGAGCTGCTCCGCTTGAAGTCCTCCTCAGAGGGTGCGTCAGTGCTGGCTGCACCGGGTGTGAGAGGGCCGGGGGAGGGGCGGCAGCACGAGTGGGCAGGGCAGCGGTACAGGGGGAGGGGTGGCAGCATGGGTAGGCAGGGCAACGGGAGGGGGGAGGGGCATCAGCATGAGTGGGCAGGGCAAGCGCAGCCGGGCAGCGGGACAGGAGTTGCGCCAGCGGTGCACCCCGGGAGGCGTGCAGGCGGAGCGGCCGCCATTGAGCGGGAGCACTGCAGGACCGTCATGTGCCGGCCCAGGCACGGATGGGGCGCACTGCCGCCCCACACTTTTCTTTTCTTTGTGGCAGGCAAGGTGATGCATAACAGGTTCAAGGACAAGGGCCAGCCTCCGGACCAGTGCTCCCCACCGACACCTCAGGGCGCCCACAAGTACCACGTACCTTGCACGGCCTGGATCACCACAGCCTTCTCCTCCTTGCGCTTCAGCTTCAGGGCAAAGTCCACATCGCACACTGCATGCACAGCAGGGGCGCGGGCAGCTGTCGGAAGCATGCATCAGAAGTGCCAAACAAGCTCCCGCCACACACAGCACGCACAGCATGCACAGCATGCACAGCAAGGCGTGAGGGTGCCGGCAGGCCGGGAAAGGAGGGCATGTGGCATCGTGAAGAGAGGCCATGGCGGCGAGCTTTGGCTGACATCATTCCCACACGGCGAATGCATGGCACCTGGCTGGTGCCTTTGGCTTGACGTCCTGTCGGCTTCCACAACCCCACGCCCTCGGGTGATGTACTCTCTTCTCCTTCCTCTGCTTCCCCCACAAGGCAGGCAGGGCTGCCCTCCCAGGCACTCACGTGCGTAGATGGCGGCAGGGTTCACGATGCAGCAGATGAAGCAGCCCCAGAAGGTGCGCTCCGCGGCGCTGCAGAGAGGCACACGTTGACTGAGTGGTCAGAGGTTGGAAAGGCAGGCGCTGGCACGTGTCCAGCGATGAGGCAGGTGTGCGGGTGGGGGTAGGGCAGGCGAGAAGCTGGGAAAGCTGGGCGCGAAGCTTTTGGTGGCATGTTTCGTAACATGGTTCCCAGGGGCAGGCAGCGCAGCTCGAGCGAGATGCTGCAGGGCGGGCGCTTGACAAGCACACGGAAGCAGCAGTGCAGGGGGCAGGCAGGCAGGGGTGCAGGCGCTCCCCCTCCCTGGTGTGGAGCTCACGATTTCAGGTCTCCGTAGACGCCTCCCCCAAACTCCAGTGCATTCCAGCAAAGAATGGCGCACAGGGTGGTGGCGAGGGCGCCTGCACGGCATGGCGGGGGAGCGCGTGGGGCGGCGGTTGAAGGGCGGATAGAGGGGGCATCCGGATGTGAGGAGGGGAGGATGGGCCGCAGAGAAGACAGGAAGGTGGGGGCAGCAGGGACCCTCTGTAGGGCACACATTGGTGGGTCGCCAGCAGCTGCACCGAATGCACGGGCGGCGCACAGCGGTTTGGGGACAGTGCAGCAGAGCACAGGTGGCACGCGTGGATTGTCGGTGCCTGCCAGCCCGCACCTGAGGCAACCACCGCAACCTTGTATTGCGGCAGTTTCTTCAGCAGCACAACTGCACAGGGGAGGGGCAACAGGGCAAGTAGGCATGTGATCGGGCAGTCAGATCGGTGGATGCTGCGAGCTGCAGGCATCAGGTGAAAACGGTTGCGATTGGCGGGCGGCTGTGCACAGGCAGCGCGCATGCTATGCTGTCTCCCGCCTGGTTCCCAGTGCGCTCACCTGCTGCAGCTGCGATGAGGTACCACGCCTGGTTGCTGAAAGTCATCCCTGCAGGTGAGCACGATGGAAGGTGGTGGGTAGGAGGTTGCGCCAGGGGGGCGAAGAGGGGTGAAGCGCAGCGCTAGTTCGACACCCCCGCCGCGGACGGAGGGAGCGAGCCGATAAAAGGGTAGATAGGAATTCGAGAGGTGCGCCACCGGGAGCTGGGTAAACGCAAGCTGAGGTTCGCAAGCAAGTGATGCAGCTGTCGCTGACGCTGACAAGCTGTGGCTGCAAGGCGGGCACACCTGCGCGGGGTAAGGCGGGAAGGCCACATGCGAGCGCGCAAGGGGATGCAAGTACCGGCACAGGCCCAGCCGATGCCTCCCTCCACGGCATGCCACGTGGGTGTGCCCTGCTCTCGTCTCACATTGTGTGAACTGGAAGGTTGAGCACTTGAAGGGTGCAATGGTGGCCTTGCCTCGCAGGCCCATCTCGAGCACCGGGTGGAAGTAAGACAGCAGGCCCTCGAAGCCCTCGGTCTGGCAGATGTGCTGCGCCTGCGCCATGCCTGCAGTGGTGTGCGCGTGAGAGCGGGGGTGAGAGCGGGAAGGGAGGCAAGCAGGTCAGCAGTCTTGCATGCGAGCGGGGCGACGGGTGGGGCATGCGAGCAGGGCGATGGGTAAGAAGCTGTGGGGCAGGCAAGCGGGGCGACGGGTAACAAGGTAGGGGGAATGCGAGCGGGCGGCCGCAGGCGGCACACCGGTCACGACTAGCGGGCAGAAGCGCACCCGAAAGCGCCACGATTGTGGCCACCAGCATGGCCGTCCACATGAGCCAGAACAAGATGCTAGCTGCGCGGACGCTCTGTGACTTCATGGCTGTTGCGGTGGCTGCGGAGGGGTGGCGGCGGTACTGTTACCTGCCCAGGCGGGTCGTTTCTTTTTAGCGCTGAATATTTGGCTTCCCCGTAGGCGTAAAGCAATGTGCGTGTCACACCCTGGTTGGGCACGGAAAAGCGCAAGCATGAAGCGACGCAAAAGCAATGGCACGCCTCTCTCGATGCCGCAGGGCTTCGACAGGGCTGCTGGCACCACTACGAAGCACTGTGATCACACTGAGAAGCTCGAGACGGCGCCCCTGGCTGGCCGGGGGTGTCCCGCTCGGGCGCGCTCCATGTAAGAACCCTGTCCACCCCACACAGATGCCACGATTGCGGCCTCTCACCTTGGCGATGGACGTAGCGGGTGTCACAAAGCCGGCGGCCACTTCACAGCTTGAAGCACGTCCTTCTCAGGCCGCCAGGCTTGTGTGATGTCACAAGCTCTCACCGAACACACAAAGCAGGCGATCACGGCAGTCTGAGCAAACTTTCGTGCCCAGCTGGACGTTGTGCTGCCGGCAGTCCAGCTGGACGTGTGGTGCGTTGTGCTGCCTGCGCAGGCAGTCGAGCACAGCTGCAGAGGGCTATGATGAAACAGGGTTCCGGCATGTGCTTGCGGCCGTACTTGATCAATGCCCTATGAGCTGACCATCCACAGCGGGGCTCAGATAGGGCGGCCTCGAGGGGCGCCGCTGCAGCTGCCGCGCCTGGATGATTCCCTCCCGCCCAGGTGTGGTGCATGAGCGCGCAACAGCCACTCACGCGTATATGCTAGGACAGACACGTGCCTGTGGTGGGATGGGCACCCTGAAATGAGGGGCATCGTTTGTAAAGTACCGCAGGGGCACCCGGCCCGGCAGATACCGGGGCTGCCACTGGCACCGCTGCCTTTGCATTCCTTGCATTCCTCGCTGCACTCCTGCCAGTGGCTGCCCTTCCCGCCAACTCTCCATCCAAACACACACCCTGGGCTAGGCAGCGCTCTGATGCGCAGCCGTGATCTGCCTGGCTTGGCTAATGTGAACAGCACTGCCCGCTTCGCTCTCCGCCTGCACCCTGCCTGCCCGCCCCTCTCATGCCGGCAGTCGAAGAGCAGGCAGAGGCCATTAACACACCAGCCCAGCACACGTGCCATCACCGCCAGCTGCCTGAGCCGCATTCCACGTCAGCAGTGGCGGTTGTGAACTGTTATATACAAGTGCAATGAGAAGACAAGCAGACATAGCAGGGGCAGCTGGAGCAGGAAAGACACAAGGTACAGAGCAAGGCAACAAATACAGCGGGTGCAGGGGGCGGGTGCAGCGGCAGCGGCGCGCAGTCGCCGTGCGGTGGGCAGCGGGTAGCAGAGCACGGCTTGCAGCCCAGCAAGCAGCGGCTGGCATGGCTGCCCCAATGGCAGGCATCAGGGGGCGGGGCTCCGGCTGAGCTGCGGCTTCGTATCGCAATGTGCAAAACTCGCCGCAGCTGTCCCAGCAGCCCCGGACCCGAGGCATCAGAACTTGGCGTACAGCACGAGGCCAATGGCGCCCAGCAGCAGCAGGATGATGCCCCACATGATGATCTTGTTGTGCAGGATGCGGCGCGACATGTTTTGCAGGATCTGGCGGCTGCGTGAGATGTTGGAATCCACTGAGTGCAGCGTGTCACGCGAGTGTATGATGGTCTCCCGCTGCCGCTGCAGATCGCTCAAAATCTGCACTCCCAGCTCCTGCAGGGCGGGGCAGAGCAGGCAGGCACGGGGGAGGCAGCAATCAAGGGCTGGGAGTGAGGGGCAGCGGTTGGGTGGAACGAAGCAGAGACGGCAAGGACCAGTGGGCGGCTAGGGCGGCGACGGGCTTGCCCCGGACACAAGCGATGCTGCAGGCCAACCAGACTGCTGCCTGCTGCCACGTGCGCACCCTTGCAGGGCACTGCCTCTCCATTGAATCGCGCCGGCTGCCTGCTGGGGCGCTGCCTGCCAGGGCGCTGCCGCTGTGCCTTGCCTAGCCGTGCTGTGGCCCCTGCTACCACAGCCGCCACCACTGGCCCATGCGCTTCAGCGAGCCCTCCGCTGTCGCCACGTTGGCATCTGTCTGCTGCGCCTGCTGCCGTGCGTGCTGTATCTGCTGCCGCTGCCGCTGCAGGTCAGCCAGAATGGCAGCGCCCGTGGCCTGCCGAGCAGCCAGCGTAGGGGTGGGGCGGACAGCGGGGTGGGCAGACGACCGGGCACACTCCCTGGCGCTGTGCACGCTGCTGCCTGCGTTGGCCTGCCCACGCGGCTGGAGAGGGCTGCGGCCCACACACTGGCTGCTGGTGGGCAGTCCAGGCTGCCAGGCTGCCTTCCAAATGCAAACCCGCCTGCTCCGCAGCTCACCCGCAGCACCACGGCAGCAGCATAGCAGGAGCAGCAGCACCAGCGCGGCAGCAGCACAATGAGCAGGAGAATGCTGCCGGTTTCACAGCACCGGGGCCCCGCCCTCCATGCCCCAGCTCCCCGCTGTGCCTCCCTTGTACCCCCGGTGCCATGGAACAACCCCCGCCTGCCCACCCACCCTGCCCGCCCGCCCTACTGCTCTCACCTCTGTTTCCAGCAGCTGCTGCCGCCCTTGCTGTATGCGGTCCCCCGTCTTGTTGATGCGCTCAGTGCCTGTGAGCAGGCGGTCACGCTGCCCTGCCGAGGTCTGGAAGTAGTCGGCCCCCAGCCCCAGCTCTGCGCGGGTGTCAGCACCCACGTTGCCGCCGCCGCCGCCCGCCGCTCGCCGCGCATCCTCCTTCAGCTTGCCCAGGTCCGCCTTGTACTCTTTTGTCTTCTGCAGCAGCTGTCGCGCCTGGTCGGGAGAGTAGCTGCGCGCATCCATGTCCATTCGTTGCAGCTGCAGGCGGGCAGGCAGGGCGCAGGGCAGGAGTTGGCAGGCGGGCGTGGGCCTGCAAGCGGCGGCGGCGGCGCCAGCGGGGGAAAGGCAGGGCCACCGCTCACTCTCCCCTTACCAGCTGCTCCGCCTCCCGCACCGCAGCCTCCAGCTCCCGCACGCTGCTGCGCTTCTGATCTGCAGGCAGGCGGGAGAGTCAGAGGGTCAGCAAATGAAGGCGCCTGATCTGAGGGTCGCAGCGCCGCTTTGGCGCCCACCTGGAGGCAGTCCTGTCAGCCCCTCTATCTTTCGGCTGAGCTCCGTGCTCTTGGTGCAGTACTCTGTCTCATAGGAGGCGAAAAGCCCTGTGGCCATGGCTGCTGCTGCTGGGCAAGGTGGAGGGCTGCCGAGTGTCGTAAACGGGACAACAGGCGTGTTTGGCGGCAAAAAAAAAGAAAAAGAATGCAAGAATTTGCCACGTAGTCAGTCCTCTGCTCCGTTCATGTTCCATCTCGACGCATTCGTCAAAACCGTGATACCCGATCGCAAAGAGCTCTCAGCCCCCAGCACTCTTTTTGTGCTCGCCACTCCGCCGTCCCCGCCTAGCCGCAACCCCTGAGCAGCTGCAAACAAAGATGGGGGTGCACATGTGAGTTTGACGCCGCTCACAGGCTGCACACTGTCCCTGCCGCTGGTCCCTGTCGCCACCGCCACCGCCGCTTTGCCCACTCTACTCGCCTCCTCCCGCTCCCCCCACATCTTCCCACCAGGCTGCTGTACTGGACCGCAGCAGACGGTGCAGGGCGGCGAGAGTCCTATGACGCTCTGGCTGCTGCCATCCTGTGCCTCGGTGCGTCCGGCTCCACCCGCTGGACCGCCCAAGCGGCGGTGCTGCGGAAGGCGCAGGAGCGGGGCGCAGATGACCTGCCCTCGATGCGAGCTGCAGGCGGCAGCGAGCTGTCGCTGCACCGTGTGACTCTGAGCGACGAGCCAGGCCAGCTGTTCCTGCTGTCCAAGTGAGCTGCATGGGGGACGGGCGGGCCAGGCCCAGGGCAGGCAGCCATCCTGCTGCAGGCCAGGCGGCGGCACAGTGCAGCACTAGTTTGACAGCCCGGCCGCAGACGGAGGGAGCGAGCCGAAAGGGGTAGAGTTGGGGGGTCGAGCGATGTGGCATGGTGCAGCACGCACACAGCACATCGTGAGCTGTGCTGTGCGATTTGCCAGGCTGCACTGTTTCCAGGCAGCCCGGCAGCCAGCCCGACAGCATTCCTCTTGTTCCCTGAGCAGCCCGGGTTGTGCAAGCCACCAGCCAGCCGCCGCCTGACCTGCCTCCTCCCTTCCCCCTCCCCTCCTCCCATGCCGGAGCGCCCCATCCATTGGCACCCTTTGACAGCACCCTGGAAGGCGACCTCGGTGGCTGATTCTGCTCCCTGCCCCCTCTCCTCTGCTCCGCCCCTGCAGGAGCGCCAAGCAGGTGCTGCAGGCTGGGCAGGCGGACATGCAGGCGTTTCTGGACCGAGCGATGCAGCTGAAGCAGCGGGGGGCGCTGCAGCTGGAGGGCGTGCAGCATTCGGTGGGGGACTTCAGAGTCAGCTTGGCGCGCGCGGTGCAGGTATGGGGTGGGCTTGGGGGCGGCAGGGAACAGCATTTATGGCTGTGCTATATCTTGTGGTCCTTATTGTTATAGGCTGTCGCTCACGGTAGGGGGGGTTGCGACACGGAACCTCGGCACCAGCGCGGCAGGCATGAGGCTGGGTGCGTGCAGCAGGTTACCGCCGCTGCCCCTGCCGCAGCCCGCCTGGTCAGCCTGCTTGCCATTCGTGGGCGCAGGCGCCTGCCTCCCAACGCTGCACCCCCGTCCTGCCCATACCACCCTCCCCAACCCTTGCTTTCTGTTCCCTTCCCTCTTTCTTCGTGTGCGGGCCCTGTGGTAGAGCATCCTGACGCTTGCACTTGTGCTGCCACCCCACCCTGCCACACCCACGTGCCCTGCTCCTCCATCGCGGCTGGCACCGCTGCAGGCCTTCTCAGGCCTGGCTGGCATCACACCATGGCCTGCCCACCACACCCACCTATCTCGCGGTGCTCCTGTTTGCTTGCCCTTGGCTCAGGCACTGGAGAGCACAAAGTCTTGGGCCTGGCATCCCACTTGTGCCTCCACCCCCACCCCATATCCACCTGTCCTGAAGTCCTCCTGTCTGCTTCCCCTCGGCGCAGGCACCGCAGCAGAACTTCCTGGGCATTGCATTCGACGTGTGCTGCCACCCCCGCCCGTACACCACATCCACATCCACCTGCCCTGCTGGTCCCCCTCCTGCTTCCCTGTGGTGCAGGCACCGCAGCAGAACTTCCTGGGCCTGGCATTAGACCTGTGCTACCTGCCGCTGGATGATGCAGCCCTGGCGGCGCCGCTGCTGCAGGTGAGGCACCGGTCTGGGGCGGCAGCCGACGTAGGAGTGTGCTGCACTTGCTCGTGGGTCCTGGCTCGCGTGGGCGTGGCGTGGCATGCTGCAGCGTGTGATGTGGTGGCACTGCTGCTGCAGGTGAGGCATGGATGGGGTGGCAGCTGATGTAGGAACGTGCTGCGCTTGCACTTGCTCGTGTGCGTGTCGTCGTGCAGCGGCTGCAACAGGGGCAGCTGCGGTGAGTGCTGTGCGTGCTGTGGTGCAGCGGCTGCTGTGGGGTTGTGGTGCAATGGCTGTTCTGGATGCTGTGGTGCAGTGGCTGGTGTGGGGCACAAGTAGTAGCGCGGCAGCTGGTGCTTGCCTGTGACTTGGTGGCTCCGTGCAGCAAACAGACATCTGCAGCGCGTAGCGTGCGTGGGTGGGGCGGGTTTGTCACACAGCAGAGGGGCAGCTGTTCCACTGTGCCTGCCTCCCTGCCCTGCAGTGCGGTGGAGCCCCACACTAGATGCAGCGGCACCTCCTACTGGCAGGGCGCCACCACCCTCCATTCTCACTTCCTCTTTGCCCCGCCCAGTCCACGTTTGTGTGTGCACCTGAGTTGCAGGACTTGGCGGCAGTCCTCCGAGAGGCGGCGGATGCGGCGGGCGGCAGGCTGTGGCAAGTGCAGGACGCCGGCGCAGCGGGTTTCCAGCTTCCACCGCTCTTTGGCGCGCGGCACCGTGCCGTGCAGTACGTGCAGCTCATGTCGCAGATGCAGGAGCAGACAAGTTGAGTGATTACGGGTGCGGCATTCTTTAAAACGGTGCGTGCTGCATTCTTTAAAACACGTCGTGTGGTTCATCCGGTGCCGCTTGCATGCAACATGTTCCTAGGCAGCCACTATCCCATGCTCTTGTTGTACCCGCACGTGTTTTTAAGTTAGTTAGTTAGTTACATTTAATGTCCATATGGAGCCAGGAGCGGTCTCACGAGACAGGAGATTTGTTGGGGTTTAAGTTCTGGTGCGTCTCTCTGTGGGTGCACCTCCAACATTGGCTGGCATCGAGGCTGGATGCCATCTTGTGATTCCTGCATTGAGGCATCACCCTGCCACCTGGGCCGCAGTTTGTAAGTTGGTGAGGGGCAAACAGGGGATGAGCGACCACCAGGAGGCCAGCAACACAGCAGCTGTTGCAGGCAGACGGCGGCGGTGGCCCAAAAGGACGGAATGCATGCACTCCCGCACCCCATTCTTGCCTGCACTGTGTGCCTCACTTGGGCTGGAATGCACGAGCTGCGTCATGTTATAGCATGCAAGGCAGGCGGCAAATGGCTCGAACAGTGTTGTACACATTGGCCAACTGCACAGCTTCCGACGCGCCTGTACGCCACGTGGCCCCGTCATCTGCGGGTGGGTCCTTCTGCTCGGCAGCTCCTTTCAGCCACAATAACTCATCGGGGCACAGTTCCTCTAGAGAAGATGCCGCTAGAAACGGGGAAAGGAAGCCGCCGGCAAGTGGCCTCTGGCAAGCACAGGTGCAGAATGCGTTGGAAACATGCTTGCTTGTCTTGTCAATATAATGGAGGAGCGCTGTGTAAACCGCTGCACATGAAAGCATTATCGCACTGCCAGGCTGCCGCCTGCAGCCGGCAGGCCGTCACCCTTTCGTCTGCCGTCCACTGCTGCCGATGCACACGATTGTGTCACATGCAGGCGTAATTGACCAAAAAACAATGTCAAAAAAAAAATGGCGATACGCCCCTCTACTGAACGGGCGTGACGCCCCGCTGCTATGAGGTGGCGGGCAAGCATCACATTCACGTCCATGATGCTCCTGCTTCTAGCCATACCGAGTGAGTCTGCAGCAGCGGCCCCCGCCGCCGCCATTGCCGCCGCCGCCGCCTGCGTGCCATCGGCTGTCCCAGCACCTGTTCCACCTTGCCTGACCACTGGGCGCCCGCCTGCTAGGCCCCTTCCTACTAGGCCTCCTTGTCAGCCACATCCGCAGGTTCCGCCCAGCGGCAGCCCTTGCTGGCAGGGCGCAAGTACATCAAGCTGGTGGGCCGTGAAACATGCAACTCGCGCGGTGAGGCCCCGGGGGTGGCTGGGGCTTGGGCCAGTCTCGGCTGTGCTGCGCCCCCCCGCCCGACTCTCTGCATGCCTACTGCCAGCATGCACGGCCGTGCCGTGCCGCTGAACCATGCACACCGTTCACAAGGTTGCTGACAGGCTGCCATTGGCTGCCGCTGCTGTGCTGCCCACATGCAGAGTTCCTGGGTGACAGTGAATGCAGGTGAGGCTGCCCAGCGGTCCTGAGGCCCGTGCAACATGTCGCCGCTGCTTGCTGGTGATGCCAGCAGGACCCTGACCACCTGCCAGGATCTGGTCGTCCACAGTTGAATGCAGCCGCTCGCACCAGAGGGAGCCATAGTCTGCATCAATGTACCCCACGACACGAGTCAAGAGATGACGTCATCAGGCCGTTCCTCTTCATGAGCGGCAGAGGGAGCAGGCTTCTGCCTGCCTGCCCCCCGTCATTCTACTATGCAGCACCAGCGCACCCCTTGCCCCCTGCCCTCATCACAGGGATGTTCCTGACCCTGCCGCCATGCACCGCCCCTGGTCCCCTCCTTCAAATGCAGCCAGACCAATGGCCTGGGCATCTGGCCCCGCCGTGGTGGCGTGTTCCTACGTGTTCAGCATGTGGCGCGTCACCGCTATTACGCGCTCCGCCCCCAAAGCCAACCTGGCTGGCAGGGCCGTCACCGTTGAGGTGCGCCTGGCAGCCCGCAGCGGTCAAGGGAATACACTGCATGATCCGTCTCTCCAGCCTCGCGCATGCATGGTGGGCTGCCAGGCAAGTGGCGCAGCCCCCAAGGCCCCACGAGTCATGCCGCCAGCGCCAGCTCAGCGTAGCACAGCCATCCGGCCGAAAACATCTGCACAGGGCAGGGCATCCGTCAGGCCGCTAGCAACAGCGCAGCGCAGCGCAGCCCTTTTCATGGCTGCCTGCGTGTGCCCTGCCCCCCGCCCTCCCAAGCTGCAGATGGTGGGCTGCCAGCCGCCCTACACCACCTGCCCAGCCAGCCTGAGCGCGCCCCAGGACTGTGGGCTCACCAATGTCACGCTTGCCGCTTTGGGCCAGTGGGTGCTTGAGCCTGTGGGGACCGCCCCGCACCGGTACAGGATTCGAGCTGCGGTGAGCTTGCAGCTGGGCCCCAGGCTGGTACCGGATCTTCGACCAGCAGGGCGGGTGGCAGGGCGGCTCGTGGGCAGGCGTGTGTCCTGCAGGCTGAGTGGCACGCTGCGGTTAAATCGCTGCCTAGCTGGCTGGCTGGCGGACTGACTGGCTTGGGTGATGTCGACAGCACGGTGCTCATGCTGGTTTTGTAGCATGCGCAGGGAAAGCTTGGTACAGCAGCGATAGCATTACAGCATGTCTCCGCAGTCCCAGGCCACTCCGAGCAAGTGCAGACTCACCTGGTTTGAGTGTTTGCACGCAACCCGTGACACATGCGCAGGCCCGTGCCACCTGTGGTGCCAAGCGCCTTGGAGCACTTCGGGGAAAGCGCACTCCCACTAGAGACTGCGGGCGACCCATGGAGGGGTTTTATGCAACCAGTGACACCGTTGCGCTGACCAAGTGGCTTGTGCTGCCCATACCAGACCCCCCGCCACCGAGCCCTCCCGAATCCACGCCCAAACCTCCGCCATCCCCGATGCCGACATCACCAAGGCCTCCCTCTCCTTCTCCTCCACCGCCCTCCCCCTCACCCCCACGCCCTTCTCCGCATCCCTCCCCGCC
>JTEE01000320.1:1258616-1270763 GCA_002896455.3 Chlorella sp. ArM0029B | reverse complement strand
GACGGCTCCTCCTCCCGGGCATCGCCGCTGCCGGCTGCTGCCTCCTGTGCGGCGCTGCTGAGCAGGCGCTGGCGCATGGAAGGGCTGGCGCCTTCCACCAGTGCGCTGAGCGAGGGGGCAAAGGAGCCATCAGAGGAGAGGCTGACGAGGGAGGCAGTACTGAGGCTCTCACCCAGCGCTGGGGGTGCCTCCTCATCTTCAGCCTGCACCCGCTCGCCGGGCGGTGACCCCGGGCGGCCCTGCAGCCCAGGTGGCGGCTGGGGCGACACAGGCGTCGGGAAGGAAGCCAGGTCCTGCTCTGCTGCCGCGGCGGCGGCGGCAGCAAATGCGCTGGCAGCAGCGCCGCCCGTGCTGGTGGTGCGTGAGGGCGCACGGCCCAGCGTCGCAGCCCAGGCGCGGCCTGCACACATTGGGAGTCCATGAGAGGTCAGGAGCGTCATCAGACGGCGAAACAAGACGTGCAGAGCATTGGTTGCCGAAGCTCGCGACACCCCCCACGACACCCTGCCCTCTCTTCCCACCCGCTCTGTCGAAAGCAAGGCACGACGGTCATGGACGCAGCAGCAGCAGCAACGCTCGTCAGCGTGTGGGTGGTTGCTTGCTCACCGCTATGCAGGTACGCGTCCCCTCCGAGCTCCCACAGGTGCGGCCTGCCAAGCTGGGGCACAAAGTTGCCCAGGAACAAGTTGATGGCGTCCTGCTTGTCAGCATCCGTGTACGCGTTTGACACAAAGCGGCGCACGCTGGTCAGCAGGTCGCGCGACTGGGTAGCCGCCTCCCAGTCGCCGCGCTGGCGCTGGAAGAACGTGGCGTGCGCCTCGCTGCCACCTGCACACGGCGACAGGGGGGAGGGGAGCATGCGGTGAGGTGTCAGGGCGTGACCTGCCAGCGAACACAGCATGCAAGCAGCACCACAAGGGGCCCATCTTCTGCCAGCCTGCTGCATTTAGTGAAGGCCGCCAGCCTTTGCTTTCTGTGCCGCCGCCCCCCTGGTCTCCCCTATGCTCCAAGCTTGTCACGTGACCACAGCATGGCACAGCATGGCGCAGCATGGCGCAGCGCACCGTACTGCAGCGCCAGCGTGTGCCCCAGCTGCTCCCACATGGCCATCAAGTGGCGGGCCATGGAGCTGGCGGGGTCCAGCCACGCGCTCTCTGCAGGGAGGTCAGTGCACACGCAGTTTGGACTTTGCTTTGGCAATACACACAAGAGACAGGGATCTGGACACGTAGAGCTGGCAGGGTCCAGCCAGGCAGCCTCTCTCCTGGCAGAACAGCGACAGAGGCCACCCAAGTGTCGAAAACAGGAGGGGCTCCGCTCTCGCAACCCACATTCACACTGCACCCTCCACAGCACCCCAACCAAACGGTGGATGCATGCCCGCCCGGCCCACCTGCGATGCACATGGCGTGCAGCTGCTGCCCCAGCGCCAGCATCCCGTATGTGAACTGGGCAACGTTTGTCCTGTCCAGCGAGTCGATGCAGTTTGTGCGTAGCACGCCGTTCTGCTGGCGCGCCGCCACAGGCGCAGCCGCTGCCGCCGCGCGGGCAGACATGCCGCTACCGGCCCCTCCGGCAGCGCCACCGCCCCTGCCAAAGCTGCTGCCGGCGGTGCCCCTGCCGCTGCCGCTGCTGCTGCCGCTGTTGCACGCGCCTGCCCCCGTGCAGAAGATGCCGGTTGCCTGCAGCACTGGCTCCTGCAGCCGCTGCAGGTCTGCCAGCAGGTGGCTCTTTGCTGACTTGGCCTTGTGGGAGAGGTCAAACGCCTGGTACTGCACCCGCTGCTGACCTGGCGCCAGCCGCTGGTTCAGGTACCTGCAGTGATGGAGAGGGCAGAGCAGTCGGGAGCCGGGCAGGCCGAAGGAGCGCACTGGCAGCCACCTGGAGGTTCAGGGCTTTACCACAGTCAATGATATCATTCTTGATCTGTACAAATGACATTCCCGACCAGTGTCTACAACCGGGGGACGGGCGTGCAAGACCACGTGCCCAACTGGGTCAGGCCGCAACAAGAGCATGTAATCACAGTGTCCGGCTGCCGCCCATCGACGACTCCCTGCAGCCCCGCCTGCCACCACCACACCTGAGCTCAACGCCAACACTCGCCAACCTCGGGTCCCCCTGCCCTGCCCCTGGCCTGGCCCAGCCCACACAGACCCTCAGAGCCCCTGCTGCGCTTCCCCAGCCCCACCTGACGGCTGAGGCATACTCGCATCCCAGGGTGGACTCCCGGGGCCGACGCTCCACTCGCTTGACCAGGTCCAGTACACACACCGGCTCGCCGTACTGCTCCCTGCACGGCGGTACCAAGCAAGCACAGGCGGCGGCACCGGAAAGGCAGTGGTGAGCGCATGAGCGCAAAGGGTGACAGTTAAAGAGGATGCTGGCAAGCAGGCAGGCAGGAAGCACGCCCCAGATGCTTACAGGCTGTCAGAATTGGGGGTAGGATGGGCAGGACGGGTGGAGGCTGCCTTCCCCCGGCTCTGCACATCCCACGAGAGGCCCACCCACACGCCACACGCACCTCAGCATGTCGAAATGGCGGCCCGTTGACGCAAACAGCGGGTCGAACCGGTGCAACACAATCTCGGGTTTGAGGACGCTGGAGTCGGGGCGCTGCGCCCAGTGCAGCGGGATGGAGCCGCGCACCTGAATGGGAGAGGGGCGGGAACGGAAGGCGGGTGAAGGAGCAGTGTGAGTAGGAGCAAAGGGGGGCGCAGGAGATCGGACAGCGGGGCGCGGGACGCAGGCAACAGGAGGCAGGCGAGGCTGAGGCGGGTTGGGTAGAAGGCAGGTGGCACAGGCAGGGGAGCACAGCACAAAAACGGGTGCACCTGCACGTAGCTCGCCTGCTTGGACATGCGAGCCGCCCTACCAAGCAGCCCCTCCCCCTGCATTCCCCCAACCCAGCCCCTCCATCACCTGGACCACTGAGCTCAGCAGCGGCTGCCCTGTCTTCCAGTCCACTCCCGCCTCCACCACCTGCTCCCAAACACGAAGGGAAGAAGGGCAGCGAGCTGCTGTCTTCAAGCGTTGGCAGGAGCACAAATCAACGCATTGGCATGCTTTCGAGTGACAGCGTCGACAGCCGTGCGAGCAAGGCAGAGGGTAGCAAGCATAGGCACCATTTTCTTTTACATAGAGTGAAAGAACTCAGGTTGGTCCTTTTTGGTCTTTTGCAAAACAAAAGAGATAAAAAGGGTCTGGGTGTCATGAGCTTGAAGGCGCACCTGCTCCACCTCCACATCGTTGGCACAGAAGCCCTGGTCTGTCACCCCCCTCTTCAGGTAGCGCGTGCCGGCAAACTGCGTGGGGAAGAGGGGAAGAGCCAGCAGGGCGCATTGATGGGCAGCAGAAAGAGCACGAGGTGTGGAGCAAGGGAGCATCCGGCATGCAAGCCAGCCCTGGCGAGGCCCCTGGCACTGCATCCTATCGCCAATCCCTCTGCGGCCCAGCTCTCCAGCAACAGCTCTCGGCGGCCCCTCCCTCCCTCCTCCTCTCCCTCCTGCGCAGCACCTGGCGGGAGCGGCGCGCGACGAGCGTCAGCTGCAGCGTGCGCCCCAGCAGCGCCAGCGGGCGCTGCTCAAAGTATCCGTGCGCCAGGGGGACCACCCAGCGGGCGGTGCCAGCGGCGCCCAGCGCGGCGCGCAGCGGCCGCGACAGGTGGCCGTTCCACACCCGGTGGCTGCCAAACGAGCCCTCCCCGCCGCTGCCGCCGCAGTCGTCGACTGTTGCAGCGCTGCTGCTGCAGCCGCCGCCGCCGCCGCTGCCCCAGTCCTCGGGGCGCTGCTCGCACGTGCGCTGCACGGTCTGGTGGACGGGCCAGGTGTAAGAGAAGAAGAAGTCGCGGGTGAGCTGCACCCCGGCCAGCAGCTTGCGGTACCGGACCTCTTCCGTCGCCGCCAGCTGGCCCCCAAAGTGTGTGCGGTGTGCAGAGGAGCTCAGCACGGGCAGCAGCGCGGTGGCCTCAATGCCGTACACCTTGTGGCCTGCAGGGAGCGGAGGACGACAAGTTGATAGCCATTTTGTTAGTCAGTTTGTCAAGCATTTTGTCAGCCTAGATAGTTTCAACAGGAGCAGAGAGAGGGAAGGCAGTGCTAGGGTGGGCAGGTAGAGCGATTGGCAAGCAGTGTGCTGAGCATGTGCCGGCCTGCTGCTGCCCATTGTGCCTGTAGTCAAATTGGCGGCTTGGTTTCATGCCACCGCCAGGACGGGCCGATGCACCCCTGCGTAGGAGCGGAGCATGGAAGCCCCAAGCTCCCCTGGCACACTGTGACACACACACACAGACATGTGAGCTCCCTCCCTCGCTCACCGCACAGCGCGCCCAGGTAACGGCGGCGTGTGACCAACAGCAGGTAGGAACCCTCCAGGAAGCTGCAGGCAGGCAGCGCGGCAAAAGACCAGGTCGGTGAGGGCAGAATGTGGGCGTCCAGGGCAGCGCGCAGCAGCTGCAGCACCAGATCTGCACAAAGCAGCCGCACCCCTGCTGCTGCTCCTGAGCATGAGATGTGGCACAGCACCCGCTAATGCACCGCTTGATGCACCTGCTCCGCAGCATGCACACTGCAAGCCGTCCCGCTGGCACCCAGCTGGTCGCCAACCCCTCCCGCACTGCCCGCCAGGCGCCCAACCCGTCCCACGCACCGCACGCATCCCACAATGGCGTGCGCCTCGCACACGGTCTGCAGCCCGCCGTGCGCCGCGTTGCCCGCATGCACGGCAGCCAGCAGGCGCTTGATCTGGGGCTGGGTGTATGGGGTGGGGTCCTCTGCCGCCTGCAGGGGGATGAGCCGGGAAGGGCCGGATGACCAGCGTGCGGCAGTTCAGTGGACATCGGCCTGGTGGATGTCTCTTAGTCAAGTGCCGCACCTAGAGGTGCAGCCTTCGGAGGAGCAGCGCTCCCTGGATGTGTTTAAATGCCATCTTAGATGCGGTTTACAGAAATAGGGCAAGAGCAGAGCATGTGCCGAAGCAACCTACAACACCGTGCGCGCCGGCGCCGACCCGGCCACCGGCAGCGCGCACCGACACACCTCCAGCGAGCAGCACCCACCAACACACCTCCAGTTCCACCACTGTGCGGTCAAGCTTCAGGACCCGCCACTCCTCTGAACCTGTGGCGGCATCACGGGCATGCCTGCACAGGCAGGGAAGAAAGGGTGCATGCCAGTAAGAGGATAGAACTGGTGGGTGCTGGGGACCGCAGCACAGCCTGCCCGCCTGCCCGGCACAAGTGCCTGCTCACCGCACACAGTACAGCCTGGTGGCCGTCTGATAGATGGTGATGTGCATGGCGATATGTATTCCTGCACAGGGAGATAGAACGGGGGGGTGAAGACGGCGCTGCCTGCGCAGGACCCCACGAGCGGGCAAACGCGCGCGGCCACGGCGGCGCACGCCCCCACAACGCTAGGGCCACACACGACACCGGCTGAAACAAGCCCCGCAGTCGCCGCCATTTGTCCCTGTTCAGACCCACCAACAGCTCGCTTGAATGTTCTCTAGCTTAGACTCGGGGCGGCTGTGCCAATCTAGCGCGAGGTGACGGCTGCTGCCGCAGCCCCTGCCGCAACCCCTGCCCCGTAGGGCGCCCGCTGAGCGAGCGTGAGAGAACGCAAGATGAGCGGGGGCGGATAGGCTGGCTGCAAAAACCTCCTGGCTCCAGCCGCCAGGCTGGCCGCCGCGCACGCCGCCGTCGGCACAACAATGCGGCATCCCTTGCTTGGTGTCGCTGTGAGCAGATCCCTGCCGTGGAATCTTGCAATTCCCTCTTGGGGCTGGAGGTCATCCTATGGCACACGCCTAAGGCCTCCAAATCTCCTCGCCAGCTGTGCATGCGCCCCGCCCTCTGCCCTTTGCCCTAGCCCCACCCTTGCCCTAGCTGTGGGTGATGCACGTCGGCGGCTGTTTGTATTTCGGACGCAGCATCTCGTCGTGCCACTCTGAATCTCAAACCATGAAGGGTTGTTTACCTCCCGTAGTGCGGGGACTAGGTCCATGCCCCGGGCCGTGCTGCCGTGCGCAAGCCAAAATTTTGTTGTGCAGTGCTGGCAGCCGCCCGTCTTGTGTCTTGTCACCAGCTGTCAGTGCTCGAACGAACGGTTGGGTGCCAAGCACAAGGTTTTGCTCCAACTGCTGGCAACCAGTTGACTGCACAGTGTTAGAAGGGCGGCATCCCGCCCTAATTCAATCTGCTCACCGGCGGCAAGCACACCCACTGCGCATTGGCAAAAGCCTCAACACACAGGCAAAGGCGCGCATTCCCTTGATGGGCTGCGGCAGTCTGCACAGCCATGCAGGCCGCTGCATATCATAAAAGAGGTACTTCAGAGGGCGCCGTGCAGCGGCCTTGAGCACACCACTTTGAAAGGCACGTGCCCCAGCGAGGCAGAGCGGCTGGCAGGATGGCGTGGTGGTTGGTCATCAGGGTGCAAGTTTGGCCCGAACATCAGCAGGCCCCCCTTGGTGGGGCCCAGCTGCAGCACTGTTCACATAACCGACAAGATTTTACGTAGGGCTCGTGTCAGACTGGTCAGGTGCGTCAGAAATTGGACGTCACGACGCACGCCGAGGGTGCTGTGCACGCAGTGGCTGCCGCCCAACACACCTGCCTTTGGCGGCCATGCTTGCCGCGGATGCGGCAAGCCAGGCGGGAGGCAGCCTGGTGCTGGGCATGCCCTCCCTGCTGACGAACGGCTTCCACCCAGAGCGAGGCTACAAGCTATGCACGGAGCGCCTGGACCCAGCCTTCACCCTGGCACGCAGCGGCACCCTGGCGGCGCAGGGCTTTGTGGCCGCGCGGGCAGAGCTGCAGGGTTTGCTGTGCCCGGGAGCACTGGTGGCTCCTAAGAAACATCACAGTCCTGTTTTGTTAGCAAAAGCCTTCTGCGCAGTCGATTATGCAAGATCAAATAGGGTGTGTCAAACAACAATGGACCACACGCAGCCTGTTAATTGCTCTTTGCACTTCCCTTAAAAAAGGGTGGGCATATCAAGTGTGCTATTGCAGCCCGTGTATATCCACTTGCCCAACCCAATTGACTGTGCCTGTCATGTGCCTGTCCCAGTGCTCAGCCCACGTGGCGCTAGCAGGGACAGCAGGATTCGGACGATTCTCTTCACAAAGTGTTTCGTGTTTCAGATACATCTAACGCAAGCCCAGCAGCGGTTGTTCGAAGCACACCTGCCGGCACTTCACAGCTGCTGCTCGAAGAGCATGGCAGTGCCATTGAGCGCCATCTTCTCGGGTGTGCTATTCACGGCTGCATGGTGCGCCTTGAATAGCGAAACGCCAGTACACAGCGCAAAGGAGGCACTCTCGGGTGAGTAACATTTTTTGCTTTGAGCCTGCCTTGTGGCGGCGCCTACCTTCCGGGTTGAGATGGAGGTTGCTCGACGAACAACGCGAGGCAGCGGCTTCGCGCCCGGGCGACCGCACAATACTCCGGAGCCGCCCCGCCCCGCCCCGCCGCCAACCCGCCGCCCTGGTGTGTTGCTGCAGGCTGGTCCTTCCAAGTGACGCACGCTCCTGCCAGCGCTGAGCAACCTGCGAGGTCCTTCACCCTCAGGATGCGCTGAGCCGATAGGCCGCAGAGGTGCTCTTGACATCAACACGCTCACTCACTACCAAGGGTCGCCGCCGCTTCCACCAGCGCTGCTGGGATGCCCAGCGCTGATGATAGGAAGAAGAGCCAGCCCTGCTCAGTTTTGCCATACCGTCTTCGGCCTTGAGCGATCAGTTCTGAGAATGCACAGCATGCGCACATACCTCTTCAAGTTTTGCATGTCCGCCCGCTTTTCCTGAATACACCCCTCGGCGTGCACTGCCCCACGACAGCTTTGGATCAGAGAGCCAACTTCAAACCAACTGAGGCGCCTTGCAATACGCCCTTTCCAACCTTTTCCAACCTGATGCTCCCACCCCTCCCTCTGCCCTTTTCCCCCGCTTAAAGCAGCGCACCAGTCAGCTTTTACCCTACGCAACGACCTTAGGCAGGTTGAGTTGCTATACTGCCCGTGCGCCAGCCCTGTCCGCCCGCTCGTCTGTTCTTCCACTGTCCTCCCTCCCTACGCAGTACTCGCACGCTTCCTGCCGTTCACGCCCATTCTGATGAACACATTCAGATCACGCTTCTGACACTTTGACACCCTGGCAAGTCGGCACCCTGCCCTCCAATCCTGCTGTTGGCACCTACATACTGCTGTGCCCTGCGCTCAATTTGTAAACATGATGACCCCATGCAAGGCGAGCAGGGCCGGTGGGTGGTGGTTGTTTGGAGGTTGCAGGTCAGGCGAGTTCCGGGTGTACAGCGCTTTGGGTCACCACTGCAGTTTGGGCGGCTGACTCACCCCGCAGCAGCGGACAGCATAAGGTTCATGCGGAGCCGTAGATTGCAGGTTCACTGGCCACATTGAGAAAGGCAGATGTGAGAAGACGGGGGCCAGAGGCACCCTTACATGAGCTCTAGGTAAGACGCCGAGCAGGTCGGCGGACCGCGGTGGACACTCCAGCTCCAGCTGGCCTTTGCAGCCGTGACTGCAATCTTAAGGTGCACACAATTGTGTGCGTCGAGTTATCCAGACCTGCCTACTTGTCTGTGCCCTGGCATCCCTGCTGCCAAAGCTCTCAGTTTGTTCGTGCGGCTGCGAGCCGCACAGACGCCGCAGCGGGCGCAGCAGCAGCGGCAGGCGCCTACTCGGGGCATGCATGCATTGTTGCGCCGCTCCAATCCGTCTTTAAGGCACCCTCGAATCGGATGGTGCGCCTTTACGTCGGCGGGCTGCCCGAGGTGACGGAGGAAGAGCTGCGCGCGCGTTTCACGCCTTTTGGTGTGGTCACACACTGCTCCATCGCGCCCCCAAAGGTTTATGGTCCAGGGGTAGTCTTCCGTCGCAACTTTGGGCACGTTGAGCTGGAGCCCAAGGATGAAGCGACCCTGCGCAAGTGCATCTCGGCCTACAATGGCTGCCAATGGAAGGGGGCAGTGCTCAGATGCTACCCGGCTAGGCAGCATTACACGGAGCGCCTGGAAGCGGAGCACGGCGGCGACAGCGGCACAGCGGCCGAGGTGAGGCTCAAGGGGGCTTGCTCGTTTGAGGTGCACTGTCTGAGCTGCATTTCAGTGCTCAACCATCTTCCGTGCCTGCTGCCTGTCGCTCCAAACGCGCACATACCTGAGCCAAGCCTGCGCCGTGGCATGCTGCAGGGCGACGAGCCACACGGCGGCCTGCCGCCGCTGGTCGCGGGCAGCACGCTGCGCCTCAAGCCCCCCAAGTCTGCTGCACTCGTGGAGGTGCAGCTGGGCAGCGGCACACGAGTGCAGTTCCCGGAGGCTGAAGAGGGTGACGACGGCAGCGGGGACGGACAGCACCAGCGCCACCCCTCCCCCCAGTCCTGGGAGCCACTGGAAGTGCCGCATGCCTCGGGCTACCTTTATGAGCAGCTGCTGCAAAAGATAGCGGCGGATTTGCCGCCAGAGCTTCTGGCGCTGGCGCTGGCGAGGAGGGAGAGCGGGCGCGTGCTGGCGGTGGCACGGGAGCAGGCGCGGAAGGAGGCCGCTGGTGAGTGCGGGGGCGGGGCCGGGCACGTGGCTGGCTGCTGTGGCGGGCGGCTGGCTGACGGGTAGCTGGGGCTGGGTGCAGCAGCAGTGGCTGGTGGCTGGTGGCTGCGCATCAGGCGGGTGCTTTGCTGCGCGCCCCTTGGTGTTGGGTGCCCTCCTCGCCAACTGCTCGCTGCGCCGCCTGCTGCCGCTGCCGTAGTAGCTGGTGCCCTTACAATTGCTGCACTGCTGGGCCGGTGCAACCACAGACTGCATCGGGCGGCGCTGCAGCTGCTGCCGCTACACCCTGCTGCCTCCCTCACCCCCGCCCTGCTGCCACCTCGTTCTGCCACTGCCTGCCTGCCTGCAGGTGTGGCGGTTGCCTACCAATACTCAGAGGACAGCGCCAGCCTAGCGGCAGAGAGCGACGACGACGATACTCCCACAGCAGCAGCAGCAGCGGGGGCAGCCGTGAGCTCACGCGAACGCCGCCAAGCCGCTGCCAGCAAGGCAGGCGCCGCTGAGATGGCCAGCGCCGCCGCCGCAGTCATCGCGGCTGCCAAGCCGCAGCGGCCGGACCGGCAGCGGTCGCAGCGCCAGGGCGGCGGGCTGGGTGTGGTTGACTTCCTCCCGTCCGCCGCCGAGAAGCGGCAGGCGGCAGAAGGAGGGCCGGCCGGCAGGGCCGCTGCAGCTGCTTTCGACCTCAGCCGGTTTGACTCTGATGCGGACAGCGAGGCTGAGGGGGTGGCTCCTGCTCTGCCAGCCGCCGCCACCCGGCCAGCCCGCAAGCTGGCGGCAGCACAGCCGGTGCTCGCTCATCCGGATGCACCGCAGCAGCAGAAGCTGAAGCAGGAGCCGAAGCAGGCGCAGCAGGCGCAGCAGGCGCAGCAGAGCCAGAAGCAGCAGCAGCAGCAGCAGCAGCAGTTGGCGCAGGCAGAGCTGGAAGTGGAGGTGGAAGAGCTGGCAGATGCCAGCAGCGGCAGCAGTGGCGGCAGCGAGCTTGAGGAGTGGCTGGCGGCTGGGGGCGCCGGTGAAGACACGGCGGGCACCAGCAGCACCGGCAGCGAGCTGCCTGAGGACGGCCACGACGAGCCACCGGCCTCGCCAGGCAGCGAGGAGGAGCCCGCCCTGGGCGACACCAGCGAGGGTGAAGAGGCTGGCGGTTTGCCAGGCAGCGAGGAGGAGCCCGCCCTGGGCGACAGCAGCGAGGGGGAGGAGGCTGACGATTTGGCGGGCAGCGCTGAGGAGGAGCCCGCCCTGGGCGACAGCAGCGAGGGGGAGGAGGCTGACGATTTGGCGGGCAGCGCTGAGGAGGAGCCCGCTCTGGGCGACAGCAGCGAGGGGGAGGAGGCTGGCGGTTTGGCGGGCAGCGCTGAGGAGGAGCCCGCCCTGGGCGACAGCAGCGAGGGGGAGGAGGCTGACGGTTTGGCGGGCAGCGCTGAGGAGGAGCCCGCCCTGGGCGACAGCAGCGAGGGGGAGGAGGCCGACGGTTTGGCGGGCAGCGCTGAGGAGGAGCCCGCCCTGGGCGACAGCAGCGAGGGTGAAGAGGCTGACGGTTTGGCGGGCAGCGCTGAGGAGGAGCCCGCCCTGGGCGACAGCAGCGAGGGGGAGGAGGCTGACGGGTTGCGGGGCAGCGAGGAGGAGGGGCCCGCCCTGGGCGACAGCAGCGAGGGGGAAGAGGCTGGCGGCGTGCCTTCTGATGAGGACGAGGGTGCCAGCAGCGGCAGCAGCGGGGGCAGTGAGCTGGAGGAGTGGCTGGCGTCAGAGGGCGTGGCTGCTGCTGAGGGGCCAGGCAGCAGCGAGGAGGCTGGCGCCGGCGCCGGCGGTGACGGAGACGGTGGTGGCGAGGGGGAGGAGGAGGAGGGGGAAGAGGGCGGCAGCGGGGATGGCGGGCAGGCAGCGCCAGATGCGGCTGCAATCAGCGAGGAAGAGGAGCCTCAGCCTCAGCCCCAGCAGCCCCCAGCGGTTGTCGATTTTTTGGAGGAGGGCCAGGAGCGGGCGGGGCGGCAGTGGTGGCAGCCGCCGGTGCCAGCTGTGGACTTGAGCCGCTTTGCCAGCGGCAGCGATGAGGAGGAGGAGGAGGGTGGCAGCAAACTGGCAGCAGCTGCGGGCGCTGGCAGCAGCGGCGGCGGGCGCCGCGTGCGGCCGGGCAATGCAGCAGGGGAGGAGCAGCAGGCGCAGCCGCAGAAGCGGCAGCGGCTGATCCCGCAGGTCGACGGCGCTGCGGACAGCGGCAGCGGCAGTGAGAGTGAGAGCGAGAGCGAGAGCGAGAGCGACACTAGCAGCGACAGTGGCAGCAGTGGCAGCGAGGAGAGCAGCAGTGACGAGGAGGAGGAGGAGGAGGAGGCGCCTGCGGCCGCCGCTGCCGGCGGGAGCAGCCCTGGCAGCAGCAGCGGCGGCTCATCAGACAGCAGCAGCTCTGAGGAAGATGAGGCATCTGAGGGGGAAGAGGCAGCTGCGCAGCTGCCGCATAACGGCGCCATGCAGGCTGCTGGCAGCGACAGCAGCGACAGCGAGGAGGAGGAGGCAGACGGGGAGGGCGCAGCAGCGGCAGGCGCTGCCGCCGCCGCTGCCGCTGCGGCCCGGCAGCAGCAGCAGGAGGCGG
>JTEE01000320.1:1216656-1242899 GCA_002896455.3 Chlorella sp. ArM0029B | reverse complement strand
CCATCCCACCCCGTCCCGCCCCCCAATCGAGCAGTTTGGCTCCGGCTTCCTGTCCAAGTTTGAGTGCGCCCAGTGCGACAACCGGCTGCTGGAGGAGGTGACCCTGGTGGACACGCCAGGTGACTAATTTAAACAGCACCTGCTGAACAAGTCATTATTAATGATACAGTTGTTATAATACTAATAATGACGTGTTCAGCAGGTGCAGTTTGTGGGTTGCCTCTGTTCCTAGCTGTGGTGGTTGACACGCCAGGTGACTACTTTAAACTGCACCTGCTGAACAGATTATTATTATACTAGTGTTGTTAATGACCTGTTCAGCAGGCACAGTTTGTGGGTTGCCTCTGTTCCTAGCTGTGCTGGTTGACACGCCAGGTGACCGTCTGCTCAGCAGTCGCACTACAGACACGTGCGGTGCTTATTTCAAACTGTTGTGCTGGTGGGCACGCCAGGTCCTATGTATGGCTGCTCAAGCAGTCGGGCCACCCGTCTCTGCTGTGCAGGCGTGCTGTCTGGCGAGAAGCAGCGCCTTGAGCGTTCATACGACTTTGTTCAGGTGAGGGGGAGTTGTCGGGTTCGACAGGGCGGGCCGGGGTGCATTAAAATGGGGATGGGGTTGGGCATGAGGTGCACAAATGGGTGGCGCTGCTTGCTGTTTTGGCATGCCTGGACCGCCTGCCTGCACGGCACCCCGCTGGCAAGCTGAAACAACCTGCCTGTTGGCATCGTGCGCCCCGCAATCCGCCCTGCGCAAGAGTGGCAACTTTGCATTTTCGCTTTGGGGCCCGGCCCCACGTCAACCCACCCCTTGCATGCCCACGTCAATCCACGTCAACCCACGTCAACCCTTTCATATCATCCCCTGCCCTTGCCCATCCCACCACCTTTTCTCACCCCACCACCCCTCCGCTGGCACGCACTGCCGGCCCACCCACACCCTGCCCTGCCCTCCCGCTGCCTGCGCCCCAGGTGTGCGGCTGGTTTGCTGCGCGCTGCGACCTCGTCCTCCTGCTGTTCGACCCCAACAAACTGGACATCAGCGATGAATTCAAATCGGTGAGCTGAGCTGTGAGCTGGAGGGTGCACTGAGTGAGGAGGGTCGGAGGCAGTGGAGGGTGGGGATCAAAGCAGTCGTCGGGGACAACGACGAGTTCAAATTTGTGAGGTGGAGGGTGGAAGCGCTGGCACGCGGAGGGACAGCGGGGGGCAGAAAAGGGTGGGGCCAGCAAAGGGTGGGGACAGTGATGGCTGGTTTGGGGTGGTTGGTTGATGGATGTACCAGGTTGACCTCGGCAATACGTGCCCCAGGTGTCAAGCTGGGGGCAGCGCTTTGCTTGCTGCAGCCGGTCCAACAGCAGCTCCAACAGCAGCAGCTCCAACATCGTCCTCGTCACGCCATGTGGTCACGGGGCCAAGGTCCAATCGGCCATGAGCACCCCAAACTCTAAACCCCAAACCCTAAACCCTAAATTGTGGGACCCCATTGTGGATGCAATTTTCTGCACGGCGGCCCTGCCTCCCCTCGCCTGTCGCCCTGCATGCATGCCCGTCATCAGTACACTGCGTGGGCACGACGGAAGGGTCCATGACGCTCCGAACAACGCAGTCATCGTATAGGTTATTCGTCGTCCGCCTTTCGTTGTAAGTGCAGGTCATCGGCGCGCTGCGGGGCCACGACGAGAAGGTGCGCGTGGTGCTGAACAAGTCTGACACGGTGGACGCCCAGCAGCTGATGCGTGTGTACGGGGCGCTGATGTGGAGCCTGGGCAAGGTGTTCAAGTCGCCAGAGGTCTGCCGCGTCTATGTGGGCAGGTGCGGGGCCAGCTTACACAGTATAGCTTGCCTCTCTGCCAGAGTCCGAGCTGGCCAAGTGCATTCGTGCATCCAAGTGCATTCGTGGATTATCACCATTGCATCTGCCAGATTCCGAGCCTGCCTCTGATGGATGCTGCTTCTGAAGGGATGGGGGGGAGGGCTATGGGGGATGCACAGGTGTGTGGGCAGGACAAGCGTTCCAAGTCGCCAGAGGTCTGCCGCGTCCATGTGGGCAGGTGAGGGGAAGGCTTGTAGCTGGGGAGAAAGCGGAGGGCAGACTGGGGGGGCGCGCAGATGTGGGGACAAGGGATGGGTTCCCGCTTGCATGTGGGCAATTGCAAAGACGGTGTAGAGGTGAAGATATGAAGACAGGGGAGAGGAGGGCTGGGGGGCTGGGCAGATGTGGGGGCTGGGGGAGGTGGCCAAGTCGCCAGAGGTCTGCCGCTTCTGTGTGGGCAGGTGAGGAGGCCGTACACAGATGTGGCGTACACAGATGTGGGAGGGCTCAGAGTGATGGTAGCGCCCGCACACACTTTTTCTCCTTCTTCAATGTCTCTGTGCCTCTATGTTCTTTAAAATAGAACACCCTGAGTTTTGCTTTTCCATAATGCTGGGATGACGCATCTGCGGCACACTTTTGTATTGCTGCGGCGCTGTAAATGAATGAATGAATGAAGAGTGGTGCGGTGGGAGGGCTGGGGGGATGTGTGGTTACCAAGGCAGTGCGTCATGTAAGAGGCACCCAAGCTGTGGCGCAGCACCCAAGCGGGGCAGGTGGGCTTGGGCGCTGGCTGGACTGTAGCAAGGCTGGGGTGGGGAAGGATCGGCGAGGCCGACCTGGCGCTGTGCACTCTACCACTATGGGCTGGTCTGAGCACACTCACCCGCTGTGCCCGCCTCTCTTCTCTCTGGCCTTTGCCCCCCAAATCTGTGCAGCTTCAATGCTGGCGCCTGCATTCGCGTCGACGTCAACCCTGCCGGCAAGGCCCTGTTTGAGCATTCTCACCCGCTGTGGCCGCCTGCCCTTTCTTCCACATACGCCCCTGTGCAGCTTCAACGCCGGCGCCCCCATTCGTGACGACGTCAACCCCGCCGGCAAGGGCCTGTTTGAGCGTGAGCAAGAAGACCTGCTGCACGACCTGTACGACATACCCGCACGCTCATGCGACCGCAGAGTGAACGAATTCGTGAAACGAGTCAGGTGGGTGCGGGGGCGTGTGCACATGGGGGCAACTGGCACAAGCCCGTGACCTGTGGGGGAAAAGTGTGGCACAGCCAGTGTGAACGAATTTGTGAAGCGCGGCGGGTGGGCGGTGTATCAGGCAACTGCATTATGCTGTAAGCCAATTGACAGGTGTGGTGGCAGGGTGTGTGCACAGGGAGCAGCTGGCTGGGAATGTGTGCGCAGGGAGCAGCTGGCAGGAGAGTGTGCACAGGGCGCCGCTGGCAGGAGAGTGTGGCAGTGCCATCATGAACGAGTCTGTGAAGCGCGTCGGGTGGGAGGCACATAGGGATCAATTTTTCAGTATAAGACCGTAGTATCCAGGTGAGGGTGGCAGGGCGTGGGCACAGGGGGCAGCTGGCAGAGATGTGGACAGCCAGTGTGATCCCTGAGCGCGCGACATTCTTCAGTGTCGACTTGTCACAGCAGCGCCATGCCACGCCATGCCACACTGCACCTTCGTGGGCCCCTTGCCGTGCCACCTAGGAACCTTAGCTTGCCTGTGTTTGTGTCTCAAACTCCGCGCACGGCCGTCGAGACCCGCTTGCAGGAAATGCCGACCCACGTGCACAAGCAGATCCCCTGAAACCGAAACGCCTACTCACGCAACCCAGCACCTCGCCTGCAATGCTGCGCCGTGCAGGGCCGTCGAGATCCGCTCTTCGATCAGCTTTCTTCCCTCTTTTAACCATCTGACCTGAACGCACACTTGTGCACCCCACTCTCCCCTCACCCCTCACCCCTCCCTCTCTGGTGCCCCCGTTGCAGGGCCGCCAAGATCCACTTTTTGATCATGGGCCACCTGCGCAAGCAGATCCCCTACTTTGGCCAGAAGAAGGCGCAGGAGAAGCTGCTGGACAATTTGGGGGCCGAGTTTGCGCATGTGCAGCGGGAGTTCCACCTGCACCCGGGTGAGTTGGTGCTCGAGGGTGGGAAGGCGGGAGGGCACACTCGAGGGAATGCAAGTGTGAGGGCACACTGGTGCCAGCAGCAGAGGCTGCGCATGTGCAGCGGGAGTTCCACTTGCACCCAGGTGAGAGCTCCTCGAAACAAAACTTGATGCAATGTGACGGCGGGGGGGCACGCTTCAGGGAGGGAAGGCCTGAGGGCAAGCCGGCAGCAGAGCCACGCGCATGTGCAGCGAGAGTTTCGCCTGCACCGGGGTGAGTGAGTGGGTGGGGGGTGCAGGGGGAAGGGACACCGTACCCTCGGCCCTCAGTCCCTTGCACTCACCCGGTTGGGTGCGGGGAAAGGTTTGTACCATCCCCTGCATCCCCAACGCGCCTCACACCCTGAACCCACGGGCAAGCAAAGGCAATCTTGTGACGCACATGTGTCTCATTTCAGTGTTCTGTTCACGCTCTCTGGAATGCGTGCAGGCGACTTCCCCGACGTCAACCGGTACCGCGAAATCCTGTCTGCCTTTGACATCTCACGGTTCCCCAAGCTGGACAAAGCCATGATACGGCAGGTGAATGATTGAATGGTGCCTCCTGAATCCAATTGGTGGCTCCTGTGCCGATATGTGCCTCCGGAAGGGTGTGAAAAGGACGGTGGCTGTGCTGGCAAATGGACGCATGTGCTGGCAGAGGGCGGCTCCTGAATGGTGCCTTACGAATGGTGGCTGTGCTGGCAGAGGGTGGCTCCTGAATGGTGCCTTACGAATGGTGGCTGTGCTGGCAATGGAGGCATGTGAACGGTGCCTCCCTGTGTGCGGTTGCCGTTTCATTGGTGCCGCGCCTGACAAAGCCAGGCAAGCGGCGCCCTTGCCATTCACTGGGCCAATAACGGGCTCGACGGCATGGGGCCGCCTCTTCTTTGTGTGCTGCCACACTTGATGTGCTCTTACACGCAATATACTGCCACACACATGCACATCCGTGCATGCTCTACTGCACACTGATGCCGGTTCCTCCACCCCCCCAACCCCTGCTGTGCCTGCTGTGTGCCAGGTGGACGATGCGCTGTCACTGGACATACCGGCGCTCATGCGGCAAATGGAGAACCCCTTCACCGGCAAGGGGCCCTGACAGGCAGAGGCTCCGCTGCAACGGCCCCTGCAGAGCGTACCTGCTGTGCCTGTCGTGTGTCCGTCCTCGGCAGGGCTGGCGAACTACTGCTGTGTGTGTTTGAGGGTGTGTGTTCGATACGCCTTTGCCGGCAGCGAAAAGCTGCCACTTTCCACTGTTGCTGTTTCATGCCATTCTTGCGGCTGCTTCCCCAAACTCATCCCCCCACTCACCATCTCCACTGCACTGCATCGCCTTTGTACATTTGGGCCTGTCTGTTACGGCGCACCCCTCCCCCCCTACCCCACCCACAGGGTGTATGCGTCATGCTGCTGTGCGCTCGTGCATGCCTTGCTTTGAGAGCGTGGTGTCACACGCCTGGGTGTGCGCAGATCAAGTTGTTTGCACACGTGTCAACATACACCAGTCAGCAACACAGTCAGTAACACAGTCAGTAACACAGTTAGTAAGACAGCCAGTCAGCATGGCGTTGTACTGTTGTCTTAGATTCCCCTGCATCCAAGCTGGAGCGTGCCTGTGCTGGGCAGCGCCTCACCAGCACTGGCGCCTCACTGCCCATGCGCCGAATGCGGATGCCACCATGTTGCGGCGCCCCCTCCGACAGCACCGTGTCACTCCCAACAGTGCTACTCCCGAAATTTCCCACTGCTGCCGCTGCTGCCGCTGCCGGCGCTGCTGCTGCCGCCCCTCCCCTCGACCCTGGCACCTCTTGCATCCACCGGCCAGTGCTGGCGCTGCCCAGGCCCTCTGACGCTGCGCCATCCTCGGGGCCAGGCTCCTGCTGTGTCTCAACCGCAGCACGAGCGTGCTGCCGCTGCTGCTCATCTGTGGGTGCAGCAGCAGGCTGCTGAGCTGCCAGCAGTGTGGTGTCCTTGTTGGATGCCAGGGCAGATTTGGGCGCCGCAGCCTGCCCAGCATCCGACGGGTGCGGCTCTCGGGCGCTGCTGGTGCGGCGCCTGGAAGCAGGGCAGCCCTGCTGCGCCTTGCTTGGCTTCACTGCAAAAACAGAATCAGGGGGGGACAGCGGGGGAGCTGAGCCACCGTGTCAAAAGTTCAGAAGTAAGCAGGTGGGCGGGCAGGCAGGCAGAGGGGCAGGCAGGCAATGCACAGGCGGCGGGGCAGGCAGGCAGAGTGGGCAAGCAGGCTTACCTGTGGAGCTCACAGGCAGGTCGAATGTGGTCAGCACGTTCACGTGACGGCTGCTGGGCAGCCAGGGCGCTGGGCTGTGGCTGCCTGCGCACAGGAGATGGGGAGGCAGGGGTGGGGGCTTCGGGCGCTGCCATGGCACACAGATGGGCTGCCACCACTGGGCCGATGCTCTTGGTGGATGCAAAGCCCACGATGTGGTTTGAACACAGGCCAAGCAAACCACAAACATCCACAGCCTGCCAGGATGCTCACCTGCCAGAAGCTGCTTCTTGAGGCCCCGCGGAGGCACACGGTGCACTGCTGCCGGTGCAGGGGCACGCTCCAGGTCCGCGCCATCATGCCCAGAAGCGGCAGCAGCGGAGGCAGCAGGGCTGCCAGCAGAGCCTGGGCGCAGAGGCGGCGCAGCGGGGCGCTGAGTGGCCTGGCTGGAGGTGCCAGTGCTGGCCCTGCGTGTGGTTGCTGGACCATCAGCTGCTACAGCAGGGCCGCCCACTTGGCAAGCTGCATCACACCCTGGCGCGGGGGCAGCGCTGGCTGGGCTGCTTGTGCTGCCGCGTTCCGCCTGCCTGCCTTCCAGCTTCTGCAGCAGGGCTGCCTTCAGGCGCTGCACCTGCTCCCTGGACGGCCCCCTGCCCCCCATGTAGACCAGGCCGTGTGCGGCAGCCGCACTGTCTGAAGCCGGTGCTGCAGACACTGCTGCTGCTGGTGTGGGGCGGGATGCAGGCAGTGCCACGGTGGCAGAGCCGCCATCCAGCTCAGCAAGTGCATCTGACAGCTCAGCGGGCACCTCAGTGGAGCAAGTGGTCCACTCACTGCTGCCGTCAGCCGCCAGACCACCAGACTCTCTGCCAGCACCATCCATGCTGCCCCTGCCGCCCAGGCCAGGCTGCACAGCGGGTGTGCATGCGGCCTGGGAGGGCGCAGGGCCGCCTGCTCGCAGGCCTGAAGCGCGCCCATGTTCACCGCCAGCCGCCGCCCCTGCAGCCGCCCCTGCTGCCGCCGCTGATGCCCCTGCTGCTGCGGGCGGCCGTACAGCAGCAATGCCAGTGAGGCATGCCGGCAGCCAGTCCCTGGGCGCCTCGTCAGACTGGCTGTCCAGCGGGCTGCGCAGGTGGATGGTGCGCTCTGGTGTGGATCCCGCGCTTGGGTGCGCATGCCTGCCGCCCGAGCCAAGCAGGGGCGGCTGGCTGCTGCGCCTGCTGGGTGGGACCTGTGCTGCTTGTGCTACCGTGTCGGCAGCGGCAGTAGCCCGCATACCCCGGGGCTGCTGTGGGGCGCGTGCGCCTGCTGCTGCTCCTGCTGTGGTCGAGGGTGCCCGGCTGACAGGGGCGGCGGCAGCGGAGGTGGGCGCGCTGGCGCGCGGTGTGCGAGCTGCGCAGCGCCACGTCAGCATGCATGCACGCAGCAGCCAGCGCGTCCGCCAGCTCTGCACCCGAGCCACATAGTTCACCCGCACGACTACCGACAGCTGGCGCTCCGCCTCCAACTGCTGCTGCAGCTGGCCCAGCGCATGCCGGGCAGCGCGCTCTCGCATCTGCAGGCAAGCAGGGAGCAAACATGCATGCATGTGAGTGCGCGTGCATGCTCAAGACCCCACGCTGCAATGCACATTTGAGACCTGTGATTCAGTACACCAGTGGAAGCAGCACAGGCAGCTGGTGCAGGGCACCGGGCACCAGCAGGCAGCCCACCTGCAGCTTTGCAGCCAGCCTGCCCTCGCCACGGCTGCCTCCGCCGGCAAGCGCCTCCAGCACCGCCACCCGCGCCTCCAGCTGCTCCACAGCTGCCCTGGCAGCTGCCTCCAGCTGCTGCTTCTTGCGCACCAGCTGCGTCTCCCGCTCAGCAGCCGCCTGCTGCACCGCCCGCAGCGTGGCAGCAGCCTGCCGTGCCACACCCTCTGCATGCTCGGCGGCCGCCTCCTGGGCAGCTTCACGCTCAGCATTCGTGCCCGCCTGCACTCCCTCTGCATCTGCAGTGGCAGCCTCCAGCGCCTCCAGCAGCTGCTGCTCTCGCTCTGCCGCGGCCTGCCGCACCGCCGCCAGCTCAGCGGCAGAGGCCCGGCGCTGTGCCACCAGTGCCTTCTCGCCTTCCTCGGCCGTCGTCGCGCACCGGGCCATCAGCGTCTGCACTGCCTCCTTGGCTGTTGTCGCCTCGACGGCCCGCGCCTCCTCCACTTCCTGCAGCTGCTGCTCCAGTGCTGCCATCTCTTCTGCTGCCAGCAGTGCTGCTGAGGTTGAGGATGAGGTGTCCACCACAAGTGCAAAGGCGGCAGCGCCGCCGCTGCGCGTGGGACCTGCCGAGCCACCGGCACAGGCGCTGCCGTTGCCCAAGCAGGCACTGGACGCCACTGCCGCCAGGTGCTGCCCCACCACCACATCGTCTCTGTTCTCCTGCAGCAGGCAGCACCCGCTGCCGTCCTCTACTTGCGACTGCTCCTCCTCTTCCTCCTCCTCCCCCTCACTCTCCTCTGCCCGCTGCTGCTCCAGCACCGCACGGTCCAGCGACGCGCCAAAAGCTGCCAGCTTGCTCAGTGCGGCATGCAGGTGCCCACGCAGCACCCCGTTCTCCTCCTCTGCCAACCGCAGCCCCTGCGTGGCAGCAGCAGCAGCAGCAGCTGCCACTGCGGCGGCAGAGGAGTCGGTGCTGGCGAGATGCAGGGAGCCCACAGAGGTGCCGTTGTGGTCGCCAGGGCTGCTCCCTGGGGTGTCTGCTGCCTCCCCTGCCTCTGCCTCTGCAGCCTCTGCCTCTTCCCGCGCTACCTGCAGGTCGGAGCAGTGCTGCTGCTCCTCTGCCAGCTGAGACTGTAGCTGCTTCACTTGTTGTTGAAGCTGCTCCGCCTCCTGCTGCAGCTGGGCACACATCTGCTGCTGCTGGAGGTTGTCCTCTGCAGCGCTGTCCGCCTGCGCCTGCGCCCGAGCCTCTGCACATTGCGCCGCTTGCGTCTGCACGTGGAGCTGCTCTGCCTGCTCCCGCAGGTGCTCCACCTCCCGCTGCAGCTGGGCGCACCGCTGCTGCTCCTCTCTGCTCTCCTCGGTGGCGAGGGCAGCGTCTGCCCGTGCCTGCGCCTCAGCACGGCGCGCCGCTGCTACCTGCGCCGCTGCCTTTGCCTCCTGATCGCGCAGCTGCTCGTGCACTTGCTCCACCTTCTCCCGCAGCTGCTCTGCCTCCTGCTGCAGCTGCACACACCGCTGCTGCTGCTGCCGGCTGTCCTCTGCGGCACGTGCAGCCTGCGCCCGCGCCTGCGCCTCTGCGCCGCGTGCCGCCGCCACCTGCATCTCGGCTTGTGCATGCAGGTTCGCGGCTCTACTGTTGGCCTCTTCTAGCTGGCCCCGCAGATCGTGTGCCTCTGCCTGCATACGCTCAGCGTGGGCATCAGCTGCCGCCAGCTCGCGAAGCAGCCCTGCCGCCTGTGCCCCCGCTGCCGCAACCTGCTGCCACGCCTCATCCAGCTCGTTGGCACGGTGTGCCAGCTCCGCCTCGTCACGCTCTGCGGCCTCCAGCACGGCTTGCAGTTGCTGCTTGAAGTGGGCCTGTGCGCAGGGAGGGGTAGGGGCGCGGCAGCGGCGGCGGTTGGCGGGCGGCGGGTGGCTCGCGGCGGCAAACAGTGTTGTGCTCCCGGTGCGCCTCAGCCTTCACATAGCATCCCCACCTTGGCTTTGGACAGGCGCCATCGCTGGAAGGTCGTCACCAAGGCCACTTCCGGACTCATTCCGCGAGACCGGTCAGCGTGTCTGGAACAAGCGGACTGCCTGCGGCCTCAAGCAGCAGTTGGCATGTGGCATGTGTATCGAATTGGCAAACCGCGAGTCGGACGGGGCCTGAGGAGCCTGCTGTGCTGCAAATGTTGCCGATTTGGCTGGCCCTCCCGCGTTCTCTGCCACTCCGTCACGTCCAACAAGCGCACCTGCCACTTGGCCCTGGTATCACCCCACCAGCACCGGTCCAACACAAAACGCCCAACGCTTGCCCGGTGCTCGAGCGAGGCCGCCGACACGTCCCTTACCCCGCTGGTGGAGTGCGATCACTTTGCACAGGTGCAGCGCCGCACTCGGGGAACACCCTCCTCCCACCCTGCCGCCCTGCCCGGCGACAGCCGCCGGCAGCTGCTGCCGCCTTGCGAGCACGGAGGGCATGGAGGTGGAGCGGTGCCGGAGAAGGCGAGATTACATGCACCAGCAGTGGAAGAACCATGGCGGCATGACGCTGGCTGCTGCAGCACTGCTGGGGTGGGCGCTGTACCTCTTGGAGCGCCGGCGCAACCGGCGGTCCCACGGCGCGCCCGCGCCGCGCCCCAGCCCCGTCAAGAAGTGAGTTGACCTCTGAATCAATGCATAGCAATGATTGGCTGGCATGTGAGCTCCTGTCGAGGCCCTGTGATTCCGACTGCGTGTGCATAAACTGCGTCCAATAAACTGTGTTGCTGCTGACGCTGGCCAGCACCCACGTCCCCCGTTTTGCAGCGCCCTCTCAGCACCCGCATCGCACCGCCTGCAGCCGCGGCGCGTCGCCACGCCCGCCATCCATGACACGGCGGTTCTGCCAGCCCCGCTGACCGTGGCTGCCGCACCGGCAGCAGGGGTGGGGCCCACCACATCGGAGCGGGAAGAGCTGCACGAGACGCTGGCAACCCGTCTGGGGCAGCTGCGTGGGGGGCTAGAGGTGCGACTGTAATGGCGTGGGCAGAGGCCGCGGCTGGCAGGCTGTTGCAGTGTGCAAGCTCGCACATGCAGTCCACCCTCGTCCTCGTACTTCCGCCCACAGACCATCATGCACCCACCAAAACTTGTTGGGGACCTTTCCTGCCGTGCCTCCTTGCAGCTCTTTCCTGACCCTCTTGCTCCACTCTGCCTGGCGGTGTGGTTTGCAGGCAGCAAGCGCGAGCGTGCAGCTGCACAGCGGCTGCAGCGGCAGCCACCGCGTGTCTGCCTCCCTGCTGCTGGTGCGGGAGGAGGTGCAGCTGCTGGACCTTGCCTCGGAACTGGAGGCGCTGCGGGCGCAGCTGGACGAGGTGCGGGGCGAGGGAGTGCAGAGCTGCGGGTGGTTTGAATGCAACATTCGATGGTGGCTGTTGTTGTGTCTGGGCACCCTGGCTTGCCAGTGCACCAAGGTGGAGGTGCTCTCAGCACCCAACATCACCCTTTGGTAATGTAGCGCCCGCTGCCGCCTGCCACTTTGCCATGCAGACAATAGTGGAGCAGGCACGGACGGCGCTCAGCGCCAGTGGCAGCGCAACACCCAGCCGAAGGGGCAGCGGCATGATGGGAGTGCAGGGAGGGGCAGGAGAGGCGGGGGCGGCTGCAGCAGGGGTATTGGCTGGGGAAGGGGCAGCTTCAGCGCTGGAGCTGCCATCAGCTGGCCCCTCTGGACTGCACATAGACGGCGAGCAGCCAGCGGCAGAGCAGCAGCAGCAGGCAGCAGCAGGCAGTCAGCCAATGGCTGCCTTTCAGCAGCGCCTGACGCCGCTGCTGCTGCGCGCCAGCGCCGCTGCACCGCCCGACTCGCCGCTGCTGCACTCCAGCCTGCAGCCCAGCCCCGACGGGGGGTGCAGCCCCTCTGAGCAGGAGAGCTGGCTGCTGGCATCCAGCCCAGGACAAGCGCTGCAGCACCAGCGCCGGGAGCAGCTGCATCATGCAGCCGTGGACGCAGCCGTGGCAGCGCTAGACTCCCTTGGGTCTGCACCGCCGGCCCCAGCGCCTGGCGTGTCGGCCACGCCCACGCTGCCTTCGGGTCTGGCCTTTCCCCTGGAGCTGCAGCAGGAGGTGTGGAGCCCCAAGGCCACGATGGCCAGCCTGGCAGACCTGCGGCGCAGCACACCCGCAGCACACACCATGCCACATCAGCGCACGGGCGCAGGCGGCGGCACGCCCACCCGGCGCACCGCCAGCGCAGCGGCGTCCGAGGCAGCTACCCCGGTGTCTCTGGGACGCATGCTGCGCCACACGGCCAGCGCGTGCGGCACCAGGGGCAAGCAGCTGACCCGCAGCCTGGAATCGCTGCAGGAGCAGCAGCAGCTGACGGCAGCGGCCCGCAAGGCGGCAGAGGCGTTGGCCGGCGCTCGAGGCAATGGCAGCGTCATCCCAGCCTGGCGGGGCTGCGGCTCGGCAGCCAGCACGCCCGCAAGCAGCCGGCCGCATTCCGCCCGCCTCCTGATGGGTGAGTGGAGGCCCATGCCATGCAGGCGTTGCCTTGGCAACTGCATATGCACGTGCTTGCATGTGCCTGCCCTCCTAGAGCCAGGACCGATTACTCAGTGAGGGAGCTGCATGGGTGGTGAGTCTCGAGCGCAGGTCATGCACGTGCTATAATAACACCCCGTTTCCATGCGCGGTCCTGTGCAGGCGAGGAGACGCCCGGCAGCTCACGCATTCCCAAGCCACGGCATTTGGTCAACTGGAGCCCAGCAAACGACCCCAGCAGCCGCATCCCGCGCCCCAACTGATGCTCATGCTAGGGGGTAGCTGGCATCAGTCACACTGCAGGCGGCAGACAAACCGAGCCGCCGCCGCTGCGCCCGCTGTCCTGGCAGCGCCGCCAGCGGCACAACAACAATGGGTGGAGGCACCCACCTGTACCATCGGGCCACCTCTTGCATTCGTCTGCATCTGTTCCATCGCACCTTGTAAGTCCTCTGAGATTTTGGCACCAGCTCGCAGTGCGAGTCCGCACCGTCCAGGTGTCCCGGCGACCGCTCCAGGAAGCACCCAATTCGCGTCGGTAGCAGCATTCGCAGCATCAATTCGCCGCAAGCCAGGCGGCGGGCGCAATGATGGCGGCAGAAGAGGCCCGCGCGCTGCTGGGGCTTTGCCAGAGTCAGGACTTGCTCAAGTCGGGACTGCGTTGCTCTGCGGAGGCAATGGTGCGCGGTGCTTATGACGCAGTGCCCTGGCATGGCTCGACATGGCGCTGGCGGGAGCAGATTGCCTCAGCCTGTAACGCGGCATCCCTGCCTCGGCCTGTAACGCTGCATACCATTACACAGATGCGCTCGTAAGGCATCGCTTCGCTCTGCAGGGTGTAGGTGCCGCCGCTGCCGCTGTCGGTGCAGCAAGCCTGCCACACACAGCTGCTACGAGCTTAGCATTATGCTTGTGTCGAGTGCCGCCCCTGCTCACCGTTACTGCAGGCAATGCTGGCATCCCAGGGGCAGCAGTCAGATGGTGCACAGACCCTGCTCGGGGCGGCGTGCATGGCTGGCGGCGAGTTCCGTCGCGCTCTCCACTTCATGGCGCAAGCGCAGCAGGCAGAGGAGCTGGAGAGCAGTTGGGGCGGGGCCAGCAGCAGCAGCAGCAGCATGAGTGATGCGGCCCTGCCAGCAGCAGCAGCAGCAGCAGGAGCAGCAGTGGTGGCATGCCCTTCAACGCTCCAACAGCGGGCCCCGCTGTCAGTCAGCTCTGCCCTGCTGGCACGCATGGCCGAGTGCCATGAGCAGCTGGGCGAGCAGGGTGATGCGGTGGCAGTGCTGGAGAGGATACCACGTGGCGAGCGCACCGCCCACATCTGGGCGCGCCTGGGGAGTCTTTATGCGCAGCAAGGCATGCGCCCCTCGACCGTCGCCGCTTACGAGGTGTGTGTGCGTGTGCGTGCGCGTCCACGCTGTCATTGCATGCGTTTCTTGTTCTTCAAGTCGCCGCCGCCTGCGCTGGCATTGGCGCTGGGAGCAGCAGGCTCCTGCAAGCCAGGGTCCATCAACACCCGCCTGCTTCCACCCACCGTGCTCACCCCCCTGCCCTGCTCACCCCCCTGCGCAGGCCTGCCTGCGGCTGTGCCCGCATGCAGTGGAGGCAGCACTAGCACTGGCAGAGCTGCGTGTGCAGCCAGAAGGTATCAAGCAGCTGGTATCTGGCATGGCCCAGCCGGACGCTCTGGTACAGCTGGCTCTGCAGTACCCTCAGCTTCAGCAGCTGTGCACTGCCTCAGGAACGGCGCCAGCAAAGCCAGAGGCGGCAGCAGCACCAGCAGCAGGCGTGGGCAAGAGGGCGGCACCCCTGGCAGGTGACAGCTGTCCAGAGCAGACACAGCACACCCAGCAAGCTGTGCAGCAGCTGGCGGAGGCGGGTGCGGCCGCTGCAGTGGCGCAACTGCCGAGCAGCACAGTCGCCAACGGGTCCCCACGGGCATGCCACCAGCAGCAGGCTGTGCTGCAAGCGGCGCAACAAGCGCAGCATCAGCCAGGCCCTGTGGCTGCCGCGGCTCCAGGGAGCGGCGGCCGCTGGCGGCAGCATGCGCCGGCAGCAAAGCCCAGGAACTTGCTGCGTGGGGAGTCAGCATGTGAGCAAGAGCTCGTTCCGCAGGCAGCAGCAGCAGCAGCAGCACCATCGGCAGGCGATGCAGGAGGGGCCCTTCTGGCGTCGCCCTGTGGCAGCCCTGTGGCAGTGGCAGCGGCAGCGTTCTTTCCAGGCTCGGGGCAATCCACTCCCGCAACGTCCTCGCCACTGCTGCAGCAGCCGGCCGCGCCTGGCCAGCGTCGCACCAGCTGGGACGAGGACCGGCCTGGGAATGAGGAGCAGGAGGGGCAGCAGGAGCAGCAGCAGCCGGCAGCCAAGCGCATGCTGCGCCTCCGCTCGCCCGCTGCGCCCGCCCCTGCTGCATCCCAGCAACGAGATGCGGCAGCGGCAGCAGCGGCGGGGCCCAGTGGGCCGACCCCGGCAGCAGCAGGGATTGACGGGGAGGCAGGCCCCGCTGTATCAGATGCCAGGCTGCAGCAGCTGCCGGCAGCGCACGCTCCGGCGGATGCCCAGCTGCAGGCGCAGCAGGCGCAGCGGGCGCAGCGGGCGCAGGCCGGGGCGCAACCGACTGCCGCCGTCCCCTCTCAAGCGCTGATTGAGGCTGCTCAGCACATTCTGGCATTCACATGCGACCTCATAGATCTGCAGGCAGCGCTGGCAGCAGAGGATGGGCGGGCTGCCCGGCCGTTGGCGCAGCGCCTGGTGCAGCAAGCGCCCCGCCACCCGCTGGTGCTCGTGCTGGCAGCGCTGTGCCAGGTGCGTGCATGCGCATGCGCAGCGCTCTGCCAAGCTTGCTGCTGTGTGCAGCCGTGCAGCGCTGTGCAGGCATGCTGAGCTGCGCTGCTCTGTGCTGTGCCTGTACGGTTTGCCTGCCCTGCAACCCCGCCTGCCGGCCATCCAATACTTGTGTTGACATGAAGCGCTGTGCATCTCACGTCCCCTGCCACCTCGCCACGTCATCCGATGCCTGTGCAGGCCGACCACGGCAGCGCCGCCAGCGCCCTGGCCCTCTTTGCCCGCGCACGAGAGCAGGACCCTTACAGCCTGCTGGGCGCGGCGCGGCACGCCTGCCTGCTGCGCCAGGCCGGCGACAGCGTGGCGCTCGCCACGCTGGCGTTCCAGGTCAGCACGGACGCCGGCCAGCTCAGCGCCACCGCCTGCCGCGGCGCCGCAGAGCCCTGGCTGGTGGCAGCGGCTGCCAAGGAGCTCAACGGAGATCTGTCTGAGGCTGTGATGCTGGCCAGGAAAGCGGTGGAGCGGGAGCCTGGAAGCGCAGAGGCCCACCTGCAGCTGGGCTGGCTGCTGCACAGCGCGCACAGCAGCGCCGGCGGCCCCGGCACCGCGGGGCTTGCACAATTTAACGCCGCGCTCAAGCTGCGGCCCAGCCTGCGGGCGTACCAAGGGGCCGTGGCTGCTGCCTTGACTGGGGCCCTGCTGACGGTGCGTGGGCTGGCAGCCGCAGGGAGCCGGCCAGGCTGGCTGTGGTGGGTTTGTTTTCTTGTGAGGGCCCCGCTGGCTGCGCAGGCGGGCGCACCCTCGACCGTCGCTGCTCCAGAGGCACGCTGGGCGCTGGTGGGCCTCACACGCTTTGCCTCGACTGACTGGGCACACGCTCTGCCTGCCTGACTGGGCCGCCGTGCGTGTGTCTGGCGCATGCCGGGCCCTGATAAGCCCCGCACACACGCCCTTTCATTGTGCGTCGACTGGCATCGCTTGCCCTACTGCCCTCACTTTCTGCCCTGTCCCTGCCTGGCCTCCCCACATAAAACCTAACCCTTCACCGTAAACCCTGCAGGAGGCTCAGCGGCTGGCCAGGGAAGCGCACTCCGCCTTCCCCCAGTGCCAGACTCGCTCCCTGCTGCTGGCCCGAGTGTATGCCTGCCTGCCGCACAGCCACGGCCAGGCGGAGGCCCTGCTGCGGCAGACACTGCGGGAGGACCCGCGCTGCGAACAAGCAGGTCTGCTTGTGCAGCTTGCTTGATGCCATTGTATCCAAGCCCCAGGGGCTGACGCAGAGGCAGGCACATGCACGCACTTAGGCTGCCCGCCCGCCCCCTGGCAGGTCGGTCCGTGCGTAGGCAGCGGATTTGCAGTGGGGCCAGGTGTGCTGTCAGCTGGCCAGCCCTGCCAGCTGGCGCCAGGCCTGCCAGCGCGTCTCTCCCGACTTGCCCCCCTCTTGAAGCCTGCCTGCCTGGTGTCCGCTAAGCCCCGACGCTCCCACCCCCCCTGCCTGCCTGCAGCCCTGGCGCTGGCGGCGCTGCTTCAGCGGGGCGCACGGCCGGGCGAGGCGGCTGCCGTGCTCGAGGGCATGCTGTCTGCCTCACCTTCCGAAGCACTGCATGTAGCTGCCGGGCAGCTGGCGCTGGAGGAGGAGCAGCTGGAGGAAGCTGTGAGCCACCTGAATGCTGCCTACGGATTCAATCCGCACAGCGTGGCGGCGGGGCAGGTGGGCGGGGAGTGCGGACGGGCAGGCGTAGGTTAAGGCTGAGGCGGGGTGGGGAAAGCGCAACGTGCTCTCGAGGCATGGGATTGTTGAAGTTTTGCGATGTGACCTCACCTCGCAAGCTCGCCGCTGCTCCACATCCGGTGTTGCCATTGCAGGCCCTGCAGGCGGGGGGGAGGCTGCATTGCCACCTGCTGCTGCGCTGTTGCTCCCAAACCCACCCACCACTGCTGGCGCTTATGCAGGGCCTTCAGCGGGTTGAGGCTGCGCTGCCATGTCCTGTGCTGATGCCGACGCTGCTTCTGACTTCCACCAATCACTGTCCCATCCACCTCTTGTTGCCGTTGCAGGGCCTTCAGCGGGTCGAGGCTGCGCTGGCTCCTGCCAAGGAGGAGGGCAGCAGCGAGGGCCTGGCAGGGGGGCTGGGAGTTGACGGCATGGCAAGAGAAGACGAGGTTGTTGGGGAGCAGCTGGAGGGGTATGGTGAGGATGAGTCGGAAGAGGAGGGCGAAGATGAGGATGAGGATGCAGGGGGGGCCTACTTTTGATAGGCCTGCACATTTGCTGGCCAAGTAGCGAGGGCAAGAGCGGTGGCGGCCACTCCGCTGCCACCAACTCACTAGGTGCTCCTAGTGAGCTGCTCTCGCTCAGATGAGGAGACCTGCCTTCCTCCCAAGCCACTGCCCACCAACACTGCTCCTGTATTTCCGCCTCCCGCTTTGGACCTGCCCTGTGTCTCCGTTACACTGCCGTCCAACCAGTCCCCTGTGGCACCTGGACTGCCCTGTGCACTTCACTTTGGGGGCCGCCTCGTACCTGCCCTGCCCCTGCCCCTTGCCTGGCTAGGTGACATCATTACATGTACAGAGCTCTCCCACTCACTGCACTAGTCAATGGGGGACAGTGAACCTCTCAAGCTTGTGGCTGAGCCCCCTAACCCATGCCCCTAGCAGAGCGCCCAAACACCACTTTTGGCAGCTGCCGCCGCTGCCACCGAGGCTTTCACTTTTCATTCCGCAGCTGCCGCAGTACCCGGATCGACTATTCGGCAAATCCTTCTGGATTGCTCCGCGTACAGTACAAGCTCAGAAGACGCATAGGGCAGATCTCGGCCGCATGCTGAGCCATGCTGTGCATACCGCGGCCCTTTGCCCTCCTAACAAGGCTCGGCCTCGTCCAAGTACTCTGCTCCCATACACATTGAGCCCTCGAGGACCCATATACGGAGTACTAGAAGAGCGGGTCGTGAGCACTGCGCTGGTGAGGGGGATGGTCCGGAGGAGTGACGCCGTCAGGGGGCTTCTTTGGTTTGGGCCTCGTTGGTTTCATTCGAATTGCCGAGCCCGGTGTCGGGTGCTGCGGGCTGCGGCCAGTGGTTGGTCATGGCAGCGGCAGCGGTGGTGTATGCTACAGGCTACAGGTGGTGTATGCTACAGGCTACAGGTGGTGTATGCTACAGGCTACAGGCGCAGGCAGGTACAAACTTGGAGAATTAACAAGTCCTCTGGTATCCAATCAATCTGCCAAACCTGCAGGCACCAATCAACATGGTTTCGCACCCACTCCGGCGCCGATGTGTGGCGGCAGCCCTCATGCTCGCCCTCGCAGCGGCGGGCCGGCCAACCGCAGCCCAGACCTTTGCCTACACCGAAAATTTCGCACAGCTCAACCTTGCAGACGACACGCTGTCGCTGGCTGCCGCAGATGCCAGCGGAATGCTTCCGGCTTGCCCCTTTACCAGCGCTCTTGAGGGTAGCGCAGACGAGGCCGGCTGCGGTGAGTGAGCCCGTGTGCACAGCATGATGCGGCAGGGGAATCAAATTGATGCCGCCCACCACGTCCACATTCTGGCGTCAGCACAAGGCAACTTGGCATGGCATGGCTGCATTGCCTCCGCTTCAGCGCCGGCTTTCTTCATGCGCACAACCGGCCGCTCAACGCGTCGGCAGCAGTCCAGTTATCTCTGCCCTGCCTGCCCGCCCACTGCTGCCCCGTGCACCCCGCTCCCCCGTTGTCCTCGTGTTTGGCTCTGCAGGCCGCAGCTTCTCCCTCGCTTGGTCGAACGACACCTTGGCGGAGGACGGCTCCGGGTCTCGCACTGTGAAGCTTCTCCAAAACTACAATGCCTTCTCCAGCAGCAGCTGCGCAGACTTCATGGGCAGGGGTGGGTCCACTGCTCCCTCTGCTGCTCCCTCTGCCGCTATTGCCACCGTGTACCTGCCCCGTACTACCCCCCAGTACTGCACCGTGTACTGCCCCGACAAGCTGCCTCTCCCTCTACTGTCTGTGGTCTGACTGCACGCAAGCACACCTGTGCCACAAACCCCTGCTGCCGGCCCACCCAGCCTGCACAGGCCCAGCCCGGCATTCGCCCGTCACAACCCAGCCTTGCGCCTCACTTTACGTGTCGCAGCGGAGGGCGATGGCGAGCTGTGGCTTCAGTTCACGGATGCAAGCTCCGTGGTGTCCGCCGACAACGTGAAGCTTACGATGGAGGAGGAAAGCGGTACCGTGTCGCTGACAGGTTACAGCGCGGGCACTGCCATCTGCTCTGCAGTTTACACGGTGAGTGGGTGGGCGGTGATGGTGTGGGTTGCAGCCAGCTCGCAGGGTAGGCCCTGTTGGACCACGACGGGGGGCGGATGAGCTCCGCCAGACCTTATAGGAGAACGTTGATTAGGACCAGGTTGGGCGTTCAAGGGCGCATGGCATGATGGCAGGCCCAGCATGGGCTTTCGAGGGTGGCATGGGTTTGAGGTCGGATGACGAGTTGGGACTGTAAAGGGGTTCACAGTGCACAGCGCAGCGCAGGTCGAGTGGGCAGGCCAGCCGGGCGTGCCCAGACAGCAGCAGCTGGTGGGTGCCGTGGGGTATGCTGTGCCTGCTGTGCTTGGGGCGTGTTGTGCATCAGCTGTTGAACTACTGCTGCGCCTGCTGTGCTGGCTAAGGCGTCACCAGGGGCCTGCCGCGGCACCAGCCATTCCCGAAGCGGTCCAGTCAATCAGCCATTCAATACATTTCAAGTCCACGGGGAGCCAGCAATGGTCTCATGGGACAGCGTGCGGGGAAGGGTATTGATCGCAGCCCCAACCAACGCACACTTTTTTTGCCCACTCCATTCCGAAACACGCCTCCCCCACCCTGTCCCATGAGACCGTTGTTGTTGGCTCTTTGTCGACTTTAAGTTGACATGTAATTGATTGATTGATGGATTGCCATGCGCCCCTGGCGTCCCCATGCAGCTGTCCGAGGACGACGGCCTGCCCAGCCTGCTGTGGTGGTGACGCGTGCCGTGCTGGCCTTCTGTGGGACGGGGCAACTTTGACCAGGCACCCGGCGGCCACGGCTGTGCCAGCGTTTGATGGCAGCGAACAGCGGCAGAGGGGCAGCTGAGGCGCGCACGCTGCCCACCCCCCCACCCATGTCACAAAAGCCCAACAGTTCCCGAGCTCAAGAAACGGCACCAAGACAATAATCAGCTGAAATCCACATCACGGCAAAGTTTGTTTATGCATAACATCCTGTGTTGCATCTGTAGGCACATGCCAACATCGGCCCTGCACATGCCGCCCTACCTGTTTGAAAGCTATGTACGCTCTGCACCCTGCGACCAGACTAGGAGCGGTTTACCGTTTGTGTAATTGGTTGCCGGTGCAGTGCAGCACAGCGTGCATGAGGGCAGGAGGACATAGCTGTGTAAGCAGAAGTGGGTGCGAGCCAAATGTGGCGTCGCCACCTCGCCGACGCCAGGCGGGCCGCCGCCTTCTTCTGGAGATGTACCTTCAAACAGCCACAAACAGCCACAAACTTACTGAAGGTTTCCGCAGCTGCGAGTACCCATAACGGGCAATTCTGACGAGATCTAAACAAAGCGCGTTTGTGGCCTCGCCTCGAACAGCGGCGCTTGTGGGCCCTCGCGCCCGGGCAAGCTGCTCCTCCTGGGAATTTATCGTCCGCAACACGCGCGCGCGTGTTTCACAAGCACGCAAAGACCATGACGGCGGCCGCCAGTCCACCGCCGCCCGTGGCGGCAACACCAGCACAGCAGCAGCAGCAGCAGCAGCAGCAGCAGGAGCATGCCAAACACCGGCTTCTGTCCTTCGACATTGGAGACAGCAGCATCAGCAGCAGCGACGAGGCCAGAGGTCTTGGCTTGGGGCTTGAAGCGGTCCAGCTGACCACGTCGTCAGGCACCCTTTTAGAGGAAGGCACCTATGGATACGACGTGCTGGTGAGACACGCTTGCCCTCTCTGTGTGGCCGCACACACACTTTGCAGCTGCCAACAGCTGACATCCAGGCCTGTGCTGGGATGCTTGGCTGCTTTGCTGCGGGCATGGCAGGCAGGGCTGGGCAGCCGCGGCCACTCGCCGCCAGTACCTGCGCCCCCTGCTCACCGCTTGTATCTTCGTGGGTGAATGTGGCGGTGCGGGTTTCCAGCCACGACGCCCACACCCTGCCGACCCTGCCGCCCCCTCCTGCCCGCCCGCCCACCCTGCTGCCACTGCCCGCTGGGATCGCTGCCCCCTCTTGCCTGCCCGCAGGTCCGGATTGTGCAGGCCAAGCGCCTGCCAGGTGCGGACTGGTGGAATGGGCTGTCTGACCCGTACTGCATCATCCGCATCGCGTGCGAAGGGCAACCAGACCTGCAGTACAAGTGAGGGGGCAGGCATGGCGGGGGCTGTGGGGGTGTATGGTTCCTTGTTGCAGGTGTGGGAACAGCGCAAGGGTGGCGGCTGGGGTACGGTCCGTGTGACCACCACCACCTGTTTGCATACATGTCTTGGCCCCTCTTCACTTGCACTCTCAAGTGAGTCAAAGGTGTGCACAAGAGGCGCAGTTCAGCCGCCACCGCTGGCACACGCCACTGCACCCTTCATGAACAGCACCTTCAGCAGACCCAGCGTCTCTCCCACGCAGCCGCTACCACAGCTGTCTTTCAACCGCCGTTGCCCAACCACGAATGCCCCTGCACCCGCCCACTTGCTGTAGCCCCCTTTTCTGCCACCCCGCCTCCGACTGTGTGTTCTTTTTAGAGCAGCTGCTGCACGCTTCTTTCTACTCAAAAACCGACCTTGCCGCAGGACCCAGACGGTGTTTCGAGACCTGAACCCGACGTGGGACGAGTTCTTTGAAGTGGGCAACCTGCCAGCTGGCAGCCAGCTGGAGGCGGAGGTGTGTGGGTGGGGGGAGCGGGGGCGGGGGCATGTAAAGGGTAGGGCGGATGCAACGGCAGGTTGGGTGCACTTGTGGATCGGCGGGGGGCTGAGGGAGACTGAGGGAGACTGAGGGAGACTGAGGGAGACTGAGGGAGCACTTGCGGGGGCAGGCAATGAGTGGAAGGCGGGGCCACCTGGGGGCGCAGGGCAGCCGAGGGTAGGTGCTCCTGGGGAATGCATGGCCCACTGCATCCTGCCTGCCCTGGGAAGCCCCCTGGCATGCCTCTGCTCTTGCTCCTTCCCAAGTCAGCGCAGGTGCCGGGGGACAAGACATACTTTAGCCACTTAGTGTGGTGACCCCCTTGGCTTCATGCCGGTTGTTTGAGAACACTCTCCCTCATCCTTTCAACTGCTCTTGCCCAGGTGTGGGACAAGGATGTGCTCACTCCTGACGACGCGCTGGGCCGCACCAGCTGGCCCTTCCCCTGCCAGCTGCCAGCGCCGGCGGGGCGCCTGGTGGTGCACCTGGCGCTAGGTCACCCCACCAAGGGGCCGCAGGCGGCGGCGGGGCAGCTGGATTTGGAGGTGAGGCGTCGATGCACCCAAGAGGGAGGGCTTCGATGTCGACAGTGCTTGGTCCAACAAGCTTTGCTTCCTCTTTTTTGTGTCAAGTCGAATCAGGGTACCACTGCACAAGTTGGGTCAGCGGCACGCCGTGCACCTGCTGCCTCCTGTGGGCACCCAAGCACCGCTCGCCTCACCTGCTGCCTACGCACCCTATTGCACCTGCCTCCCGCCTGCCCCCGCTTGCCCTCACGCCCGCCTCCGCTTGCCCTTACCTGACCCATCTGCCCTGCCTCTCCACCTCCCTCCTGCCTGCATCTGCCCCTCGTGGCCCACCTGCCTGGGCCCGCCTGCCTGCGCCCCCCCGCACATCCAAGTTTTCCTTAGGGGAACCTCCCTCGGTCTCAATTCTGCAGCATTCCGCCCCCCTCTCCTCCCCCATTGCACACCCACAGGTGCACTACCAGCCCTCTGAGCAGCCCGGGGAGCCACGCATGCTGGGGCCTGCACGTTTCCGCCAGCAGCTGTCCCCTCTCACAGGTGAGCACCGGTATGATTGACAGGGGTGCCAGTTCTACAGTCGGTTTGATTGCAAGGGGTGCCAATTCCACAGTGCAAGACTTTGACTTTGCCTGGGGGATGAGGGTCAAATAACAGGAAGCATTAGGCTGCGTTCATTCAGCTGTTCAGCCTGCAGCAGCATGCAGCCTGCTGTCCTCTCAGCGCACAGGCATGGCAGCACGCTTGGCTCGTCTGACTGCCCTCCTGCCATCGTTTGTGAAGTGGATGCCCAGCGCTGGGCATGGCAGCACGCTTGGCTCATCTGCTTGCCGGCCCGGCTGTGTATCCGGCCTCTACAAACACCCATTCCCGACGCTCTTCCTGCCCGCCCGATTGTGTCTCTGGCCTGCTTAAACACCCATTCCCGCCACTCTCCACTGTCGCTTGGCCTGGCACCTGGCCTGGCCTGGCCTCGTTGCCTAGCCTCTGCCCCTGGCCCTCCCCTTGCCTACACCCTTGGGTGCTGCCTTTGCCCTGCGCACCACCCGCCCCCCGCCGCCCCCGCTCCCCGCTCCCCGCTCCCCCAGGATGGCCGCGGCATGTTGTGTGGCGAAGCACACTCCAGGCAGCACCCTGTGCCCATGCCCCCCGCATGCTGTTTGGCCCATTCGTCACAGCCCCCTGTGCCCATGCACCCTCCGGCATGGTGTATGACCCAACATTCTCACTTCCCCTGGTGCCAATGCACCCCATGCACCCCGCAGGCCTGCTGCTGGGGCGCTGGGCAGACGACCGCACCCTGGCCTTTTGCACCTTCAAGCTCTTCCTGTGCCACGTCACCTCCATCTTTGAGGGGGCACCCCGGCAGCCCTGGAACCGCAACCACCCGCCAGCCGCCAGCATCTTCAACTCCGCCGTGCTCCTGAGCGGCGTGCGGTCACAGCACTCGGTGCTGTATGCAAGCCGCCTGGGGCGCTGCCGGGCCGGCGTGCTGCGAGGACCAGACGACCTCTTTGCGCTGCTCAACTACGGAGTGCGGGGCGGGCAGCGCCGATACTTCACATACAGCTTGCTGCCCGACAGGTGTGCTCGCCGCTGCATGTCGATGCCCCCATGCCATGCCTGGGCAGCTGTACTGTGCACCTCGCAGTGCACGGGTTGGCGAGGTTTAGGGTTTAGGGTTTAGGGTTTAGGGATGTCACCCTACCGTACCCGCTGTGTCTGCGCCCGGCTCCGTGCATCCCTCCTGTCCTCCCTCCTCGTGCCTTGAAATTGACCCAACCGAGGCGCACGCCCCTCCTTTCCACCCTCTGCCAACTGCCACCGAATGCCACCAACCTAAGCGCGTGTGCCTCTTCCCCTCCCCTGCAAGCAGCATGAGGTTTAGTGAGACGGGGGCCACGGTTGGGGCGGATATGATGTCCAAGCACGCAATGCACGCTGGGGGTGCGGAGGAGGTGCTGTATGCAGGTGAGGGACCCGTCGGGCTTTTCCATAATGCTGGGATGACGCATCTGCGGCACACTTTTGTGTTGCTGCGGCGCTGTAAAAGAATGAATGGACCGGTTGGGCTGGGCTGCGTGGTGGGCAGCAATGGAGTGCCTGGAGATTGCCAGCGTCAAGGGCCTGCGCAGGGTGCCAGGAACGCGTGGGAGGGATCAGTCTTGCTTGTGCAATTGGAAGCCGCGGAGCAAGAGTGAGGGTCAGATGCGGGTATTGAGGGCACTGCAACGGTTGCGGGTGATGCAGGTTCAGGGGGCGTATGGGGTGGTACCGCCCAAGCGTGCCGCCACTGGCTGAGCAGCTGCGCTGTACCAACCCTGCCCCTCGTCCGCCCTTCCCCTGCCGCAGGCGAGTTCTGCATACTGCCCGACCCAAGTGCGCTGGGTGGGCACAAGCTAGTGGTCGACAACAACAGCGGTGCGTGGCCTGTGGGGTGGGCTGGGGTGGGGGGGAGAAACCAGGATGGTGGGGCGGGTGGATACCTTGCCACGTCACCATGTCACATCAACTTGCCATCTTACCCGCCAATCACCACGCCTTTCTGCTCCCTTACGACATCACCATGTCACATTAACTTGCCACATCACCCGCCACCTCACCACCCCCATTCTGCTCCCTACCACATCACTCGCCCCTTCACCACGCCCATTCTGCTCCCTCGCCACATCGCCCTGCCATGTCACTCTGCCACGCTGTGCCCGCCACCCTCACCTTGCCCTCCTGCAGGCACCTATGCCCCCCAGGCTGACCTGCTGCCCCGCATGGCCCAGATGTTTGCCGACAACTTCCCGGGCATCTCAGTGGAGACTGTGGCAGCTGACGACCCCCGCCTAGAAGACTTCCACAGGCAGTGCCCCAGCCGCCTCAAGGCAGCGGCCACGACGGCGGCGGCGGCGGCGGCGGTGGCGGAAGCCGCAGCGGAAGCCGCCCACACAGCAGACGGTGCCCCCCTGGCCCTTCCGCTGTGCTGAGGGCAGCCGCGCTAAGTAGTGGGCGTGACACCCTGTCCGACAGCTGTCTGATAGTGCTCAGCACTGCTCGTCATGCAGTGCAGGCCCATCGCCCAGTCTAGCACTGGTGGTGTCAGCGTCCTGCCGCCCCGAAAGCTTGTCTACTGTTTGTTGTATACCCCGTCCCTCATTGCTGAAACTGTTTTGAACTTGTGATATGCCATGCTAGTGTACTCGCTAGTATGCTCGCTGCTCGAACTCTCATCCACGAGCACGGATGTGCACGCCCTCTCTGCCCGTCTCGTCAGCGCAACCGCCCGCCTACTACAAGGAACCACGGAGTGCTCATTGTGCATGCCGTACAGGCACACATCTGTAGTTGTGCACCAATTACGCCCTGGCACACGATGAGGCAACCTTTTGGGTGGGCTTGATGCTGGCACCAGCAGCTCGAAGGCCGAGAGGTCAGCGGTGCGGGAGAGCAAGGGGCCATGGTAGGGTTGGGGCCAACGTATTACGGCTTAGCAACCGTAGGCCGTAGCTACGCGTATGTAAGCCGTAGGTGAAAAATAGAGGCGTAATACGGCGAAAATGGTCAACTACGGAGCTACGGCAGACTACGCCATAACGGCGGCGGCGGGCGGCGCCACGTCACCCCAGGGCGTCCATTCTGGCGTCCGCAG
>JTEE01000320.1:1190116-1214576 GCA_002896455.3 Chlorella sp. ArM0029B | reverse complement strand
CTCCTCACCCTTCCCCTCCCACCCACCTCAACCTTCCCTCACCACCACCGTTGTGCAGGAGACTGTGCGCTTCACCTTCTCCGGTGGCACCTACTCCCTGGGCCAGCTGCTGCCCATGCGCTTCAAACCGGCAGACCTGCTGCCTGACCCCGCGCCCCCGCTGCTGCTGCTGCCCCAGAACAACCGCATTCAGCTGACCCAGGGGGCACAAGCGGCGCTGGGGGAGCGGTCGGGGGACCCTGTTTTCGCCCGGGCAGCGGCAGACGCGCTGGCGGAAGCTGTGGGAAGCTACTCGCCCTACTCGCGCTGTCCCGCCGGGGTGGCCATCGTGACTGCGGAGGGGGAGGTGTACAGCGGGGGGTATGTGGAGAGCGCGGCGTACAACCCCAGCCTGCCGCCGCTGCAGACGGCCATCATTGATGCTGTGATAGGTGGGTGGGGGTGGGGCAGTGGGCCTCGGGCCAGCGTGTGTGCGTGTTGTATTAAGCAAGGTGTTTTCGCGGGGCGCAGAACCTGGGTTTGCAGCCCTGTACCCAGCGCTTGGAGCTTGTCTCCACCATGCCGCCGTAATCCTGCCCTCGCCCACCCCTGCCCACCCCACTGCCGCCAGCACGCTCCCTCACGCTGGCTTCCCGAACCACCCTCACCCCTTGCCCTGCCCCCTGTCTGCCTGCAGACGGCATGCCCTGCTACACAGCGGCTCACGAGGTGGTGCTGGTTGAGCTGGCAGGCGGGGCGGTGCAGCACGCGCGCACGGCACGCGTCATTCTGGACCAGATCGCCCCCCAGGCCAGGCTCACAGTGCTGCAGGCAGAGTGGGTGCCTGGCGCAGAGCCGGCACACAGCTGAGCGGCGGTACCGCTGAGACACGGTCTGCCCCACCTCGACGGTCCCTTGCCTCGCCGTGCGTTGCCGCTGGCTGGCTGGCTGGCTGCCCGCCTTGCTGCCCAGTCAGCGTGCCTTGTGCTGTGCCTTGCAAGCAGATGATTGTACGTCTGTACTGTTTACTGGGGGCTGAGCTGGCAGGCGTGCATGGGTGCGCATCGCCCCGCCCTCCCAGCCAGCCCCACCTCTTTTGCCACCCCTGCAATCCACCTGTACTGCCTCCCACCCCTCAACCCGACTTCGTGAACTGCCCCTTGTCCCCTCGCTATTGCCCGGCCTGTGCCCATCACGGCATTCTCCCTGCACTGGCACACCCCGCCGAACACACGCTGCCCTCTTGACCCCTCATCTCATTTGGCGGGCGCAAGTACACATGTTGAACATGGTAACATTACTGCGTCTGGCTAGGGGGGCACACACAAAGTGGATGGTGCATGGGAGATGTAACCTAAGGTGTCTGTCTGCCTACATAATGGGCCCAGCCGCTGCTGGCGCCACATGGCAGCAGGCCTGCAGCTGTGTCGCAAGCGCCTCACCGCCACCACCGCCGTAGGCAGCACCACCACTGCCATCGTCAGCCACGGCCGCTCCGCCTTTGCACCCGCTGCTGTTGTCGGTGCCGGTGCCGGTGCCGCCGCCCCTGCTGCCGCTGCTTGCGCCATGCCGCCGTGCTGCTGCCAGTATGTGTTGGTCGAGGGCGTGGTGTTGCGGGATCTTGGCCAGCGGTTTGATGTCCAAATCCACAAAGGAGAGGCGGTAGCGGTAGCGTGCGCCGCAGGGCAGCAGGCACAGCGTGCCCGCAGCACCGCCCTCGCCCTGCCGCCGCAGCAGCTGCGTGGCATACGGCACAGCTCCGTCGCCACAGGTGCCCATACATGCGCCGCCATGGATGCCACCATCCCCGCTGCTGCCGCCGCACTCTACGCTTGCGCCGCGCCTGCTGCCACCAGCAGCAGCAGCGGTACCCTCAGCTGGTGAGTCAGGCGGAAGCTGCTGCCGCTGCAGGGTGACCATGATGGCACAGTCCTTGGCAGTCGCTGCCACCACATAGCCTCGCAGCACAGCGTGCGCCTCGGCGAGCGGCAGCTCCAGCAGCCGCCGCAGCGCCATGCTGTGGTCATCCTTCTCCTCTGCTGCTGCTGCTGCTGCTGCTGCTGCTGCTGCTGCTGCTGCTGTGTTGCTGCCAGGGGCGCCGCCCTCTGCATATGCGCTGTCCTCCCTAGAGCACTGAACGCTGGCGCTGGCGCTGGCGCCGTCGCCGCAGCAGCGGGCGTGTGGTGCCGCCGCCTTGGCCGCCGCCGAGGGTACTGCTGGTACCGCGGGAGCTTGGCCTGCCAGGCGGCAGTACAGTTGGTAGATGCCTTCCACGTCATAGGGGCACTGCTGTTGTGCCTGCAGTAGGCGGCGCATCACATCCTCTGCTTCGAGTGCCGATGCCAGCAGTTCAACGAGCGCCTCTCGCCGCTGGCCAATCGGCAGCGGCAGCAGGCTCCCCAGCAGCGCTTCCACACCCTCCTGACCATCCTCCTGATCTTCATGCTGCTCATCAGCCTGCTGCTGTGCCTGCCCTGCTTGCTGCTCTGCCTGCTGCCAAGCTTCCTGCTGCTGCGGCTGCTTCTGTGCTTGCTGCCCTGCCTGCTGCTGCTGCCCTTCTCGCTGCCCTGCCTGCTGTCGCTGCTGCTGCTGTCGCTGCTGCTGCTGCCCTGCCTGCTGCCCTGCCTGCTGCCCTGCCTGCTGCCCCGTTTGCTGCTCCTCCTGCTGCCGCGCCTGCTGCCCCACCTGCCCCTGCCCCTGCCCCCGCGTCAGCGGCTGCGGCCTGCCATCCACAAAGACCCGCAGGTTGTTCTGTGGGTGGTCCAGCAGAGCGTGCAACGCATGGCGCAGCCGCCCCGGGTGGCAGGAGAAGAGGTCACAGGGGTCGTAAGTGCTGCAGCTGTCGATCTTGCCCTGCAGGAGGGAGGCAGAGCAAGGCAGGCGGCAGGCGAGGCAGGGCGGTGAGTTGTCACGGAAGGAGGGACCCATGCAAAACTGCCTCCGCTGCAACCCTCCCAACAAAGATGGCGCAAGCAGCAGCAGCAACATCCAGGGAAGCAGCTCCTCTCCTCTGTGCAGCAGCTTCCCTCTCCCCCACTGTGCCCCCTGGCCTCCTCAGGATGGTAGCTGGCTGGTGCCTGTTGGCTCCATTCCCCTGTTGCTTTCCTCAGCCCCACACCCTCGGGCTGTCATGTACTTCTTCTTCATACCGCTGGCCTCCTGCTGGCTCTCACTCCCCCCGCACACCTGCGACAGCTTCAGCAGCTGGTGCAGCTGGTAGCGGGAGGCGTGGCGCTTGATGCCCCGGTTGCCTGGCTGCACGGTGCCGCAGCTGCCCACAAATCCGCACTTGGGCTTGAGCTCCAAACACACCACGGGGCCACAGCCTGGTACCAGGTCTGCGCTGCAGGTTTCACGGGTGGCCTTCAAGAGGGTGCTGCAGCTGGGCGTCAGTGGTGGTAGCCCCCGCGCCGGCGGCGGCAGCAGCGTCACGTCTGGAAGAAGCGCCGCTGTGCCCTGCTGCAACTGCTGCGTCGTTTTGCCTGCGGCTGCTGCGCCTGCTGCTGCCGCCGAGTCTGCTGCACTGCTGCTGCTGCTGTTGCTGCTGCCGTTGGGTGCGGAGCTGGGCAAGCACCCGTTGGCTGCCAGCACAGCGTGTAGGTACGCAGGGGCGACGACAGCTGGCTGCGACCGTGGGATGTGCCTCTCGCCCAGCAGCGGCGCCAGGAGGCGCTGCACGTAGCGCCGCTCACGCTCAGCATGCAAAGCGGCAGCTGCAGGAATGCTGCCTGCTGCTGCTGCTGCTGCCGCTGTGCCGCTGGCGTCTGCCTTGAGGCCGCCTGCGCTGGCGCCCAGCACCGACGCCCACACTGCCTCCTCAAGCTCCGCTTGCTTTGGTGGCACTGCGGGTCGTGGTTTGCGAATGCGCAGCACGTTGCCAGCCTGCGCACAGGATGGGAAACGGAAAGGCAGCTGGACGGGTGTGGTGCGGGTGCGACAGCGGGAGGAACGCCGCTCGGTGGGTGGCGGCGGGAGCAGGAGTGGCTAGTGGCGGGAGCAGGAGCCGGCTGGCGGCTTGATGCCAGTGCGAACGCACCAGTTCCCTCACGGTTCCCTCGTAGGAGAACACCCAGTTGGCGTTGCCCTCGCCCTTAAGCCGCCAGCAATCGGGGGACGCTCCCAGCGCTGCCAAACACACAGGCGCCCCCTCCATTCCGCCGACAGCCGGCTGCGTACAGTGCTGAATGCCAGGCATCCCAGGGAAGCGCCTCCAATGACACCCCGCCAGCTAAGGAAGGCAGCCAGCCAGCGGGGCAAACCAAGTCAGGGTTCTGGCATTTGTTTGCTTTCAAAATTGCCTCGACAGAGCCGCAGCGTCGTTTGGTCTTGCATACTCGCCCGGGAGCAAAGCCGCAGCCTGCTGCCGCCCTCGAACCTTGCCCCTCGCTCGTTGTTTCGTGTGTGAAGGCAATGCGCTCAACGTATTGAAATGATGCTACAGATCGTTAAGGGTGCCGCTGCAGGCCTGCTGCAGCCTGGCGCATCTGCAGCAGCTGCGGCGGCGGCACCGGCGATGCTCCTTCTACGGAGCCACTTCAGCACGGCGCCTGCCCACCACCATCAGCTCACCTGTATCCTGCCGCAGCAGCCGCCTCAGCCCTCCCTGACATGCATCGGGTAGGGCCACGTGTCTGCACACCTTTGACTGCCGTGCCTACGGGGGCGGTGCGCACCGGTAACGGGCCATAGCGGCTGCCGGCTGCGGTACCGTTGGCCACCGCCCAATGGCCCGCAAGCCCCGCCGCCTGCCCCGCCGTGCATGTGCAGGCAACACTACGCGGATCGCGTGTGGTCTCAGCTGGCAGCCTACTTCCCAGACCGCCACGTGTCACCGCCCACGTTGGTGTCCATCACAGCAGGCAAGCCTCGACACCAAGTTCTGCACAAGCTGGCTCTCCATGGACTCAGAATGTAACTGATTGATGCATTGATTCATTGACTGATTGAGAAGCACCGACACTGGCTTGCCGCCTGCCGCTGCCAAGCGCCCTGACGAGCTGCATGCAACACCGTTGGCTTTGGTGGTGCCAGCAGCACATGCCCGACCCCAAGCCACTCCTTTTCCTCTGCTACAAACTACATTAATACACTCGCCCCCACCCTGTCACACGCGACCTTTGCTGGCTCCCGCCTGGGCTTGACATATACTTGATTGGTCGATTGACTGTGCTGAGCAACATCGCCATTCATCCAAGTCTTCTGCGTGCCTCCCCCATACCAACGTGCTGTGCCTGCTGTGCCTGCTGTGCTGCAGACTACCATGACGGCGGCCCCGTCAGCACCCCCGCACGCCAGCTGGAGCACGCCGGCTTCAGGGTGACTTCCCTCCTGCTGCGCCGCCACCCGCAGCCGGGCGCCGGCGGCCCCGGACCCCACCCCTGCTGCCTTCAGGTGGCGGGCGAGCAAGCGGCAGAGGCCGCAGCCAGCGCTGCAGCGGCACGGGGGCAGCCGGCAGCAGCAGCGGTGGCGGCGGCGGCGGCGGCGGGGGAGGCGGTGCGCCCTTGGAATGGCGCGGATGTGGTGGTGTTTGCTGACGCAATGCACCTCATGGACACACGCCGGGGGCTGCAGGTGGGCGGCAATGTGTTCCCTGCTCCATTCTGCCTCTTCTCCTGCCTCCCGTTCTGCCACGACACACTGCACTGACGTGCCAACCTAAGATGTGAAGACATCTGGCAGTCAGCATGGGGGTTTGCCGCCTAGAGGCAGGTTTTGCTTATCACACACGCCGGGGGCTGCGGGTGCACGGCAGTGTGTTCCTGCTCCATTTCGCATCTCCTGGCCCAATGCACTGCACTGCTGTGCCTACCTTAGCAAAGAGGGCAGATTGTCAGCATCATGCGGGTTGCCGCTTGAAGGCAGGCTGCCCGCATGGCCAGAGTGCTTGCAGGCAGCGCACCGCCACCTGCGCAGCCGCGGCCTGCTGTTGGTGCTGTGGAACGATGTGGATTTGAGCGACCCACTGGTGCTTGGCCTGGAAGAGCTGCTGGAAAGGACCGTGCAAGGTGAGCAAGTGCTCACCACAAAAGGGGCAGAGTGAGGCCAGGGAGAGAAGGAAGAACAGGTGGAGTGAGGTGGCAGGGGGGAAAGGATGGGCGGGGGAGGTGGTCAGGAGCACAAGAGATTTAACACAGAGTTCCAGCCTTGCTGTGCTGCCCAATGCCCAGGTCAGCTGATTCAGCAGCGCCAGGTAAAGCAGGCAGCAGTACCAGGTGGACCAGAGGCCCGCAAGAGCTTTAGGTTTATTTGTGGCCTGGTGCAGGTGCCCGGTCCTCGAAAGGGGGCAGCCTCCCCTCCCATGCATGCCTTCCTTGGAAGGAGAGGCCTCTCAAACACACACATGCAGAGGGTGTGCTCCCTCTGTGTACGTTCCCCGCCTGTCCCGTCCCCTCCCCACCTCTCCCCCTCCCCGCCTGCCTGCCGCGGCCGCAGGGTACTGCCGCTACGACAGCCAGCACGACCCGGCAGTGTGGATCCCCCGCCTGCAGACGGGTGAGGCGGGCAGGGGGGCAGGAGCGGGGCTGGGTGCAGCAGGCATGCTGTCCAGCAGTGGGGCCTCCGGGAATTTCCTTCTCAGAGATTCCTTTGATAGGAGCAAGGGGTTGAAGCCCTGGACAAGTGGAACCCTAACATCAGGATTGTGAGAAGCAAGCTGCGCAGTGTGCGGTGCAGCATGCGTGGCCCGTTTACAACCATCCAGGGACCTGAGAAGGCACCTGCTGCACCTGCCTGTCTCCGTGTTTGCCCTCCTCACGTTCCCCTGCCTCGCCTCCCCGCCCCTCCCTGTCCCACTCTTCCCTTCTCCCCTGCCTGCCAGGCGGCCTCTTCCACCTCCTCGACTACTCCTCCCTCCCCCACTCCCTGTCCCTCCCCGCCTCCGCGTTCATGGACTCCCTCGACTCCCGGGGAGCCCTGCGTGCCACCCTGGGCGGCTTCGGTCGCCGCACCTTCCACCGCCGACTGCAGCAGCTGGTGGACACGCACTGCACCGGCTCCTACTGCGGCCCCCCATCCATGCTGGGGACCCTGGTGGGCAGCCCATCAAGGGCCACAGCAGAGGGGCCGGCAGAGGGGGCGGCGATGGCGGCGCATGCGGCGACGGCGGCAGGGGAGGCGGCCATGGGCCAGCAGCAGCAGCAGCAGCGGGGGGCGGAGGGAGGAGCAGGGCAGGGTGCCAGTCAGGTGGGAGCGCATGCATGGTTTCCCGGTGCCAGCAGCAGGCATGCATGCGGTTCGATATTGGATAGTAGAACGTGCCTGTTGATGGGGAGGCGATGGGCCATTTCAGGGTTGAGACACGCGTGGGGATCCAGCTAGGACCCAGCAACCACATCATGGCCCCATGCCCTCTCCCCGCCCCACCCACCCCTCCCTTCCAGCAGGCCAGCCACGCGCACGAGCATTGGGTGCACCTGCCCCTGCACACCAAAGCCTACCTACTTGCCAAAGCCCCCCACACGCGGGCAGCGGCCCTGCACGCTGGCGGTACCGCAGCACACCCGGGGTCACACCAGGGGCTGCGGGGGCCTATGGACCCGGAGCGCGTCTGCCTCTTCTGCGGAAAGCTTGTGAATCCCGACTGAAGGAGCCTGGCTGCCAGGCTGGCTCACTATGTTGATGCCCTGCAATGGCGTGCGCCGTCCGTCTCTAGTCTTTACAGCTTTACGCAAGCACAGCTTTACGCAAGCACATGGCGTGCGCCGTGTGCTTGTTTCGTGTTGGCGTGCATTCCAGTGTGAACAGATACTCCCTGTGCTCCTATCAGCCGGTTGCATCCATCCAGCCTGCGTTGATTCTCCTGTTCCTCCCCCCTGCTTGCATTCCTGGCAGTCCCCCACTGTCCGGGTTCAGTGGCGCACTTGTTTGCGGAAGTCAGACTGTGACCCCCCAAAAGCAAAAGCAAAGCACAGTGTGCCACTGTAACCAATCAACAAACGGCAAACGGCAAGGTGTGGTTACCCATGGCCTGAGGTGCACAGCTGCAGAGCGGCGGAATGCTGGCCCCATCCAGCACGGCCAGGTGGTGGGAGAGCAGCGGGCACGTGCAAGCAGGCACCAATCGTTCCAGCTGCGCTAAGCAAACAAAACTGTTGTGGTGGCATGCATCAGAAGCGGCTGCAAGCCACCCTGCAGACATGCTTCCATAAAGCTGGGCACCATGTGTATAAACCGTGTCAGCTTTCGAACCGCAGGAGCCGCCCAACGCGTGCTTCAGCCTCATCCGAGACAGCCAGGGCAGCAGCGGGCAGCTGCCAAGAATCTTCCCCAGAGCCACCGCCGGCAGGCGGGCCTAGTCAAAGGGCGGTGCAGGGTTGCCCGGCGGCGGCCCCTGGTGCTGCAGGCACTTGCGTCAGCCTGGGGACGAGCGGTGCTGTCAAGGCGGCAGCATGCATCTTTGTCTCCGCCCATCCAGGCTTCTGTGACTGGCGCTGCTTAAACATTGCTCAACCAGTCAATGGCATGTCACTAAGCAATCAATCATGCTCAACCCATCAAAACAAGGTGCTGTTCATCGTGATAAAGTGTGGGTGCAGATGTTGTTGTCAGGAACCAACAGCTCCGCCAGTTGGGTAAAAGAAACAATCACCTGGCGGAGCACGAGTCTCCGGGCTGGGGGGCTGTAGAAGCACGGTTTATACTGGCACTGGGCAGCATTGCCAGGGTGTCCCTCACATGGTCCCTGCCAGCAGGGCAGCCAGCAAGGCACTCAGCTCGTCCTCTTTGGAAAGAAGAAGCAACGACTGGATGTCACGATGATGAGTTGACCGGCATGTACCGACTGGCAATCGCCGCCGCCGGCTCACCGATTGCCGCCAGCAGGGCTGCCAGCTCATCCTCGTGCGAGATGGGGATCCAGTGAGTGGCTCCATCCACCTCATGCAGCCGCACACACTTCCCTGCCGACACCTGCTTTTGAATGAACGCCAGCTGCGCTTCAGGGGGTGGGTGTAGGGGCGCTAGGCAGGATGGAAGTCGGGTGCAGCATGTCTGGTGGGAGGGCTTGAGCAAAGGCACGCGTACGCCCTGTGCTGCCGCCCTGCCTGCCCGTGCGTTTTAGAGGCATGAGCAATGGCACGCATACGCCCTGTGCCGCCGGCCTGCCTTCAAGTGCTCAGGAGAGGCGCGAGCAATGGCACGATTATATCCCCTGCTGCCGACCTGCCTCAAGCGCTCTGGATGGCCACCCTTTTGTGGTTGGCAGGTGATCCGGATAAGCCAGCATGTGCCAGACATGTCGAGAGTTGCAGCCGGCAACCGACTCCATGGTAGCCTCCCCTGACAGGCCCTCCCCCGGCCCCCGCCCCCAGCGCACCTCCTGCTGCCCGTCGTCCTCCCAGAGGCTGGATGCCAGCCCCCGCACCACGTGCAGCGTGCACCCAGGGGGTGGGTTGGCCAGCAGAGCCGAGTAATCCTTCTCACAGAACGACTCCATCGTTTCTGGCAGTACGGCTGCGTCAAACTGTCTGACGTAGCCGCCGCCGCCGGATGGGTCGGGCTTCACCAGGTGGGAGCACATGGCCAGCGCCCAAGCAGGGGCTGCTGCACGGGGGGCAGAGGGAAGATGGCACAGATGGTCCAGGGTGGGTTTTGGTTGAAATGGGAGGGACGGTTGTGCAAGCATGGCGAACGTGGGCGACACTGTGGGCGGGTGGGTGGCAAAGGCGGGGATCGGCGCACAACGGGTTGAGGATTCACTTGGTGGCTCCACCGTCTCCCAACCCTCTCCTAATTCATTATGTAGCCTGGCATACACCTCTGGTGCTGGCCAGTCATCCCCACCTTTGCCATGAACCCGAGGCATCGAAAATTCCACGCTGACCTGGCACCCCCGCATTTGTCACGAAACCTCCGATATTGCCACGCCCACAATGGGGCCCTGACGGCCGCAGTGCTGGCCTGGAACCACTGGCTTGCCTTCCTGGCACCCCCGCCTGCGTCCTGAACCCCGCCCCTCCAACGCGGCTAGCCTGGAGGCCGCAGTGCTGGCCTTGTACCACTGGCTTGCCCTTCTGGCATTGCCGACTGCTTCCTGAACCTCATTATTGCTTCTCTAACACGGCTCACCAAACAACCCACGTGCTGACCTGCACCACTGCTCGCGCCTACCTGGCGCCCCCGCCTGCAGCCTGAACACCACCACCGCCTCTTCTAACATCTCTGACCGAACAACCCAGGCGCTGACCTGGCACCACAGCCTCGCTTACCTGGCGCTCCCGCCTCCGTCCAGAACCTTGTCATCGCATCCTCCATGGCCTTCACAGACTCCATGGGCTCCGGCACAGCACAGAGGGCCCCAAAGAAGGCCCCGATCTCGCCCCGAGAGGGGTGGTCCGGCCCAATGGGCAGCAGCCGCGCGTCGACGGTCCACACCTGCAGCGGGCAGAGGCACAGGGAGGGCAGGAAGGGCGCGCTGTCTGCGGGTGCTCGCAGGTGTCAGGTTGGGCAGCGAGGCGATGCGGGTACTGCAGCCGGGGGCGCGCGGGGCCGGGACCAGCAAGGCAGGTCACCACACCGCCAATCCCAGCCCGCTGCTTGCACTACTCCACACCCAGAGCACAGAGGGAAACAGTATGAATAGTCACATGAGCGACACGGGGTGCCCCACCTGCTTGGGCACCCCTAGCGCTGTGAGCTCAGGCGGGCCGCCAGCCGCGGCAGCCGCCGCCAGCCGGCCCGCAAGCTCCAGAGCCACCAGACCGCCGATGCTGTGGCCCACAAACGCATCAGGAGGTCCCCACCTGCGCAACACAGGGGCAGGTGTGCCACAGTCAGTGACGGGGCGTGGTGGGGCGGGGGAGGTCAGGGCAGGGCAGAGCAGGGGGAGTGTCAGGGCAGGCTGGCGCCTGGTCGAGCTTGAGAGCCGCCAGGCTGCCATGTGTGGTCACACACAGCAAACACCGGGCAGGCCCGATCTGCGGCGCGATACAGGTGAATGGACCAGGGGGGTGCACCAGGTGTGGGACGGCAGGCTGGCGCCGTTCAGCCCACCATCAGAGGCTGCCACACTGAATGAGCACGAGCCGACCACTAGTCAACACCCCCCTCCTGTGCACGCTCGCCCCCCCCTGACACGCCGCCGCACCTTCCGTCCTGCTGCCCCTTGCACAGCGTGCGTGCCAGGTCATCCGCCATGCTGTCCACGCTGTGTGGCGGGCCCAGCCCCGGCAGCCCCTTGGACCCGCCATGCCCCCGCTGGTCCCCCAACACAGCGGTCCAGGGCACTCCTGATGCGCTGGCTGCGCTGTCAATGGCACGCTGAGCCAGGGGGGCCAGGAAGCTGCTGGAGGTGGCCAGGCTGTGCACGCAGACAAGCACCCGCGGCAGCGGCCCGCCGGGCGCCGCACCGCCGCTGTGCAGTTGCTGGAAGTGCAGGGTGGTCATGCCAGCCACAGGGTCACCGAATGGCGTCACTGCAGGACCTGGGTGCGATTTGAAGGGAGGAGTTTGAGTTCCAGATGGAGCCAGCTCTAGACCTGGGCTGGCAGCGGAGGCCGTGGCGGAGGCAGGCGAAGTGCGCCCAGGATGGCGTACTGATTCCGGGGCGCTTCGGTGTCACCACTCGCCACTTCACCTCTTGAGGTGGTGCTGTCCAAGGTGAGTTGGCGGGGTTGCGCTGCGGGGCGCAAGTGCTCTCGCCTTGCGGTGCTTGGCGCTTGGCCTTGCGCGGGGTTGTGGCGGTGCAGGAAGTCTTGATATAATCGTTCGAAGATAATTCGCGCAACGTCGTTTGGGTTGGGGGAAAACCATGGAGTTGTGACATGGCGGGCGGGATGCAGGCGCTGGCTCAGCTGCCATCCTGGCTAGCTTTTGTCGGCTGTGTGGCATCTCCATTGAATCGTGAGTGGCAGATTTGGAATCACGGTTACAGGCTTTGCTAGAAGTGCAGATGTCAAGGCATGCAGCGATGTAACACTTTGCTGTTGAGTTTTGGATGGTTTATTGCGAGCTGCTGGCACCAGTAACACACATCCCATGGTGCTCGCACTGCCCAGTGCTCTTCCCCGCTGTGTCATTTCGCCGCTGCAGCTCATTCAGTGCGTGCTCTGGAGAAATAGCATCACTGTCTAGCCCAAGGGCTGTAGCCTCTGCTGTTAGTGCTGCCCCTGCTGCTGCCCGTGCTGCTGCCCGTGCTGCTGCCGCTGCCCGTGCTGCCCCTGCTGCTGCTGCTGTTGCTGCTGCACCGCCTGCTGCGGCGGCCTCACCAGCGCCCCCTGCTGCTCCTCCACGCCCTGCGCAGCATCCTCTTGCGCCAACACCCGCGTGATCTGCACGATGTCTGGGAAGTTGGGCCAGGCCAGCGCCGCAATGCGCGCCTTCTGCACTGGCGAGAGCACCTGCAGGCACGAGGCGAGGCCGCAGGGACGCAGGTAGTGCGCAGGTGGTGGGCAGGGGTGGTATTGCAAACCACCCAAACCTGCATGCATCAGGCAGTGCAACCCCGCGCAGCCCACCTGCGCGAAAGTAACAGCTCGACCCTCGGCAACAGCTCGACCCTCGGCAGCAGCCGAACCTCACTTCACTCACCAGTCCAATGCGTCCCAGCAGCTGCAGCATGGCCACAAACTCTTCATCCCTCAAGGTGCTCAGCCGGCCAGCCGCATCAAACAGGGCCAGGTAGCCCGACATGACCTGGCTGCAGATAGAGGGGAGGAGATGAAGGATAAGGATGGGTGGGGCTTCTGGCATAAGAAGAAGGAGAGGTTCAAACGGCCACACAGGTACACACACAAGCATGCTGCACCAGGGAGGTGAACAGGCACGGTTTTCAAAGAGATTGAGGTTGCTCAGGGGCAACTGAACAGACAGGCTGGCAGGCAGGGCAGGGAGGAGGCGATCAGGGGCTGTGCACACAAAGCGGGGTCTGCGCAAGCGTGGGGATCGAATCCCTCTGCCCACCTGAGGCTGCTTGTGGGGAGAGCAAGGGGCATGGAGGCGCTCGAGTGCTGCGCAGCGTGCTGCACCGCCTCCAGCGCCGCTGCCCGCTCCGCCCTGCAGGCAAAGCAGTCCACCGGGGGTGCATGCTGTTGAGCGATGGGCAAGAGGCATGTGCAGAAGGCGCAGCGCAGGGCGTGGTGTTCACGAAGCACGGCTGGTCTCAGGCGGCCAGCTGCCAGCTGGCAGGCAGGCAGGCAGTCAGGCAGGCAGGGCAGCAGGGCAGCAGGCAGGCAGGCAGGGGACAAGGCTCGACTGGCAGGCCTGCTGCTCCATCTGCCAGGCAGGCAGGCAAGCAGGCAGACGAAAAGTTAGACCAACAGAAAGCCCACAGCACACACAGCGAGCGAGCCCACCCCACCGGCCCAAACGCACCGCAGGGTTGTCAGCCTGCCCATGTACAGGTGCCACAGCTGGCGCAGGGCCGTGAGCTGGGCGGGGGTGGGCATGACGCGCGCCGCCACTGCGCCCCACGTGTCTGGCGGCGCGTCAGCGGAGGTGGCAAACAGCGCCTGCGCGCACTCTGGCCTCAGCCGCATCACCAGGCCCATCAGCACGCTCTGCGGGCCAGGGCAGGGCAGGGCAGTGGATGTGCAAGTAAGGGCTGGTGGTGGTGGTGGGTGGTGGTGGGTGCACAGTGGTGTGCTTGCAAGTGACAGCGCAATGGTGTGGTGCATGCAAAGCGTGGGCCATCCGCAGCAGCACAGGTCGAAGCACATGTTGTGGCCTGGCAGGCGTGAGGAGGGCAGCCATTCTGAGCTCCCCGAGCGCTGCCGCCCAATGTTGCTGCTTGTGTTTGACATCTGTATGGCATGCATGCCGCCATGGGACAGAAGGGAACACAGGCCCGCACAACGCGGCCAGCAGACAGCCCAGACCCCGAAAGATCCCAGGGCATCACTGCGGCACCAAAGCATCACAATGCCCGTCACAAAGCCTTTTACAAAGTCTCAAAGTCTCACTCACAAAGCCTCGCACAGCATCACTCACAAAGCATCACTCACAAAGCATCACTCACAAAGCATCACTCACAAAGCATCACTCACAAAGCATCACTCACAAAGTCTCGGAGCAGGTGCAGGATGCGCTCCAGCTGAGCCTCCGACTTTGTGGCATCGAATGCCTCCAGCACCTCCCTGCCCCAGGGTCGGGTGGGGGTCAGAAGCTGGTGAGCCGGGGTTGAGCGCGAGGCACGAGGAGACAGGGAGTAGTGGGGCCATCAAGGGGCCCACGGGCCCACCACACGTGGCAGAACGGGAGCAGTTGGCAAGAGCAGAAAGGGGGCAGCACCGACGGCAGGCGCCCTCCAGCACCTCCCAGCGTGCTCGAGCAGCTTCCACAGCTCAGCAGGGTGCAGCACAGCGCGGCACGCACAGACTCTCGGGTCCCCAAGCTCGCGCCCCCTGATTGCCAGGGAGCGTGGTGAAGGGGCAGGGCGTGCCGGCGCCCGCACCCCCACCTGAGCGCTCCTGCATTCTCGCGCCACGCCGCCACAAACTCTTCTGGGGACGTGGACATTGCCCTGGCAACCATGTCCGGGCGCTCCTGCAGGGGTGGGTGGGGCAGCCCTTGCGATGTCTCAGAAGATGCAAAGCAACAGTAGGTTGTCTCGTTGCTACAGGGTTATGAGTGGCGAGGGTGAGCAGTGTAAGGGGCAGCAATGCCATGGTGAGCAATAGTGCCCGGGTGAGCAGTGCGAGGGCCAGCGGTGCTGAAAGCGAACATGGGGCCACACAGCGAGCCTCTGAGGAACCCGCACTGCACGCCGTGGGATGCCAGGCCACAGGCAGCCCGGCAAGTATGCGGCAAAGTTAAGGGCGAAGAGGCAGCCGGGCAACTAGTAGCAAAGCTAAGGGCGAAGGGGCAGCAACGCAAGTATTGACAAAGCTAAGGGCGCAGAGGCAGCCCGGCGGGTGTGGGCAGAACTGTGGGCATATTGGCAGCCCGCCAGGTGCCCACAAAGCTACCAGCAACCGCACCTGCATCAGTGCCTCCATCCCCTGACTGCCGCCTTGGTGCCGCTGGTCATGCGCCGGGTGCGGCTGCCCGCCCTCCTCCCCTCCATCCGCGTCCCACGCCGCCACTCCCTCTGCCACCACCGCCCCCGCTTGTTCCAACCCGCTGCTGCCGCCGCCGCTGCTGCCGCTGCCAGCGCTGCCGGCACTGCCCAGCAGGGGGCAGGGTACCTTGGTTGGGCGGGGGGCCAGGTGTGCGTGGGCCACTGCCATTGCCTCATCGGGATGTGCGCTGACAGGCAGCGCCAGCTGTGCCATGTACGCTGGCAGCTCTGATCCCATCCGTTCCATCTGCTCTGCTACAGACTTGCTGAGGCACAGGCCAGAGGACAGCTCGCTCCCAGACCAGCCATGCCGCATGCGGCTGACTCCCAACGCTGGCGGCAGCTGCGCCAGTGGCGCAGCCCCTGCTCCCGCCCCGGCCACCGCCGGCTGCTGCTGCTGCTGCTGCGGCTGCGGCGGGGCGCCAAGCGCCTGCCCTCCCCGCCCTCCCTGCCCAGAGCCGGGCTGCTGGCTCTGGCTGTCTAAGCTGGCAAGCGCCGCATCTCTAAAGTGCAGCGTCGTCTGGAGCACCGCATGCTCGGTGTTCAGCTCCTGCTGCTCTGAGCGAGCCTGCTCCAGGTCAGCCTCTATAGAGGAGTATTCGTGGTGCACCGCCTGCTGCTTGGCCTGCTTGGGGGAAAGGGGGCACAGCGTGGGGCAGAGTGGGTGGGTGGCGGGCTTGGCGGTTGAGCGAAGGCGTGCGGTGCAGCGGTGCAAGCTCAAGGGGTGGAAGGGTGGCTGAAGGTGGAGGCATTCGACAGCAGAGGCATGCCCACCCGACGGGCAGGCGGGCAGCCATTTCCACAGAGCGTGCGGGCAGGCAGGCTGCGCGGGCGGCACGCAGCAAGTCAGCCAACACAGCTGGCATGGCAAAGCCCAGAGCGTCACGAAGGCTAGAAACCACACGCGGGTTTGGAAGGCGGGGTGCAGAGCAGCCTTGCCTTCTGCTTCTCCCTGAATCGAGCCTGCGTGGCCCGATTGCGCGCGCGCCGTTCCTCCTCTACATCCGCTGCCGAGCGGGAGCCGCGACCGGCACCCCTGCGCCCGCTTCCGCCTCTGCTCCCCAGCTGCCCAGCCTGATGCACCTCCTCCTGCTGCTGCTGCTCCGTTCCGAGCAGGCCGCCAAATTGCATAGCCGGGTGCTGCTGGTGCTGCTGGTGTGGCTGCTGCAGCACGAGCGGCAGCGGGGGAGGCGGCACTGCGCCTGCCCCTCCCTCCGCTGCGAGCAATCCCGCCAGGTCATCTGGGAGCGGCATAAACATGGGGGATCCCATGTTTGGCGCGATGTCAAACCATGTGAAACCAGACAGCGATGCTGCCTCCAGTGCTGTGGCCTGGCTGCTGGGCGGCGGCGGCGGCGGCGGCAGGGGCGGCAGGCCGGTGGCTTGCTGCCCGCCAGGGCCTGGCAGCAGCGTCACCACCGGCCCGCTTTCCCGAACGCCGTACCTGGGGCTCAGAGGGAGCAGCTCGCTGGGGAGGGTAAGGGAGCCCCCGCTGAGCAGGGTTTCAAAGAGCGCGGTGGCATCGTCCTCCAGCATCGTAGGTCCGAATTTATCAAATTCACAACGATGCTACAGCGCACGCCTGAAAGTGCCGCTGCAAAAGTTAGGTCACCATCACGTGGCCATAGGGCGCAAGGCGCTGCAACTGTTGCTGCAGGTGGGGACAGGCGGGGGCGTGCGGAGTGCTTGGAACTCGCACTTGCACCCCTCTAGGCGTGGAGCCATCGGCTGGTGCACACAGGATGCCCTGTGCCGTCTGCCCTGTCTGCCCATACTGGAGCAGGGGGTGAGTGATGATGCAGGTCCGAGTGATGATGCAGGTCCCACTGCAGGTCCCACTGCTGGACCTGGGCAGCAACAACTTCCGGACTGAGCATTTAGACTTAGAGGGTCGGGCCAGGAGCAGCAGGGCTTTCATCGGCGCACTGGGCTATAGCGTGCAGAGTGACTGCACACCCCTTCAGCTGGCGGCAGGCAGGGGCCACACCGCAGCGGTGCGCGTGCTGCTGCACGGCGCCAGCAGCGGCGGGCCCGGCGGCAGCGGCGGCAGGCAGCTGGCAGCGGCTGGACCAAGGCAGCGTGCGCGGCATTGAACAGCAGGGGACTGCGCTCTGAGCCCGGGGGAATGGCAGAGCTGCTGGCGCTGCTGTTTGATGCTGGGGCTCACACGCTGCAGCGCAGCGTCGATTGCAGCCACTGGAGTGGAGCGCGCACTGGCAGCTGCCTGGCCATGCTGCTGGAGCAGCTCAAATACTTCCAGGTGTAACCAGTGGAAGAGGGCGTGTTAGCAACCAGATCCTCTGCATCGCGCTGCCAATCTCCGGGTGGAGTGGGGCCAAATGTGTGGGGTGCCTGCTGGGCTTCTCTCACCCACCGTGGATATTCCACACCTTGCGTCACTCTGCGCACCTGTTTAACCCAACCACGGCGCGGCAATTGGCTGGCCTGCCTGCACCCGCGGCTGCTGCAGGCGTGGGAGGTTGCTGGGTGGCGGGCCAGCGCGCGCCGCCACACCGCACTGCCTCGAGGGCGCCATCAACTGCCGCATGCCTGTGCGGTCTTGCATGCCGGTCCTGCACAACACAATGCGAGCCTGACAGCTCGCTCCTGCCTTGCCATCCCGCATGTCCGCCCATCAACAATGAATCGGCCTTTGACCGGCCATTGCCCGCATCTGAATTCACCAAGGTGAACGTAACTGTGCAGGTGCACCTGAGGGGCGTGCACAGCTGGACGCCCTCGTGCACAAGACGTGGCAGGCAGAAGAGCAGCAAGGGGCCAGGGTGCAGGCACGGCTGGGCATTTGAAGGCACTGCGCAGCCGCCCAGGCGCCTGCTTGTCTGGCTGCATTTGTTACCTCACAATAAGCATGCTTACACTCGGGGTCTTTGTCAGTCCGGCACGGAAAGGGCGGTGCAGCCCGCTCGGCCCAAGCAATCTACCACGCAGCCTACTGGGCCCAACAGCTGCCGCTGGCGCCGGTGACAGGCACAGCTCCAGGCACAGCTTGAACATAGACACAAGCAGCTTGACATGTTTTTTTTCGGTAGCTGGTCAGTTGGGTCGCCCGTGAGCCGCAGAAATAGTGCAAGCAGCTGAGGAGGCAGGTGGGGGTCCCTGCCGACCCCTCTTGGCGGTGCTCCGCCCTCCAAGGATTGTAAGCTTTGCTTTTAAAAAGCACTTTGAGCTTCATGATTGACTGCATCGAAAGGGCAGCATGCAGAGGGCAGGCAGCATGGGTTAGGAAGTGGAAGTGGAGAGGGTTACTTGAAGGCTGCTGGCTCGTGAATGGTGACCAGGGGCAGGTGCGCAGGTAAGTTGTAGAGCAGCCTGCCCTTGAAAGCTGGAAGCGGGCACAGCACAAATTGCTGTGAGTAGCGCACCAGCAGCCCCGCCGTCGGAGGCCGCTCCAATTTCACCCACACACTCACCTGCCTGTGGAGACTTCTTCCACCGTCATGTCATTGGGCACTGGCACATCGGCGACGGCTGCACCTCTGGACCATGCACAGGCGCCATTTCAGGCCGCTAATGCTGCAACCACCCATTTCACAGGCTGTCCCGGTGCCGTCCTCTGCCTGCAGCTGCTGCTGTGCCGTGCGTTGGAGGCCAGGTGCCCCTTGCCGCCACAAGACCCTTGGCCTTGCTCCTACTCCTGCTCATCTGATGCGGAGCCTGACTGTGCCTGCTGGTCTTCCTTTCAACTGGACGTCACGGGTGCAGTGCCTGCGCCCTTCTGCTACTCAACTGGCGGAACTGGTCTGCTGCCGCTGGCTGCTGCGCTGCTTGCACCTGCTGCTCATCTGGCGGCAATGGCTGCTGCGGATGCTCTGCTGCCGCTGGCTGCTGCGCCTCTTGCACCTGCTGCTCTGCTGCCGCTTGCTGCTGTGCCAGACCACCGCCGGCATCTGCGGCAGCAGCACCCGACGGGACCCCTGTTGCTGGCTCCCCGCCGCCGCTGCTGCTGCCGGAGGCTGCCGGCGGTGCAGGTGGCAGCATGCCGGCCCGCCGGTACTCTGCCTCCCTGTCGCGTTGAAGCGCGCGCGCCAGGCCCTCTTCGTACTCCATCTGCACAGCAGGCACAGCATGCACAGCAGGCGGCAAGAGCGGCTCGGGATAGGGCTTGTGTGATGTGTCCAGGGAAGAGGGGCGGTGCTCCTCTCGCGGAGCTTCACGGCTGTTTGCTTGCTGCTCCCCAGCTCCCCAGGGGGAGGCATGCAAGGGCGGGCAGGTGCCGCTGCAGCAGAGCCGGATCTGGCATGCCCTGCGGGCCTAACAGTGCCGCTCCGTTCAAACAAAACACACCAGGCCAGCCTGTCATCCCAGCCCAACCGCCCCATTTCCCAACCCCACCTGCTCCAGCCTCGTGGCGCAGGCATGGCACATGTCCGTGCGCGGCGGTGGGTGCTGCAGCTCTTCCGACAGCTCCAGCTGCACTGTGGGCACTTGCAGCTGGGCGGATTCTCGCTCCAACAGGGCGTTCCACTCCGTAAACCCCTGCCACGACGCCTGGCGCTCATAGTGAGCGAGCGCGGTGCACGATGCGGCGTCCCGCAGGTCCACCCACTTAGCGGCGGCGCAGCAGGATTCTTCGCTCCTGGCATACTTCACGCGCACCTTCAGCATTGCCGCCTTCTCCTCCAGCTCACGGGCAACACTCTGCGGGCAGGGGCAGGCCATTGGGGTGGGTATGGCTGGGAGGCAGGGGCTTGCACTGCTGGTGCCACACGGAATGGCGGCGGAGGCCAGCGGCAGGCCGCTGCCTGGCTGGCAGGCTGCGCAAGCACTTTGGAGGGCAGTTCTTCGAGCACAAAGCCCCAGCCACGCCCCTGCATCACCTGGGACGCCCGGGCAGACAGAGAGAGGTAGGCCATTCGCACGCGGCGTATGTAATTCGCGTCCTGCTGCTCCAGTGGCTTGGCAAGCTCCCGGTTCAGCTGGGCGCGCAACCGCTTGCGCTTCTCCACGCCGGCAGCTCCATAAGGGGCCACCGTGGCGGCCACTCCCTCCAGCACCGGCTGTGCGAGCTCCCACAACCAAGTCAGCATCTCCTTCAGCCCACACGGTGGCAAGATTGAACAGTGAGCGAGCAAGAGATGTGCTTGGAGCTTGCCTGCTGGGCATGCTCAGCGCTGCTCAGCCTGGCCAACTCCCTCTGGGCTTGTTGCTTGGTGCCGCATTTTTGTAGGCAGCGTCGGGGAGGTCAAGGCGGCAAGATGCCAGGTGCGCTGGAGCACATGAGCTCGGTGTTGCAGCCTTGGACGTTCCAAGGGTTCTCGGGTGCCCAGGCTTCCAAGGCCCTCAAAACCCTTGGCCAGATTGCCTGTTCTTCCACCCTTCGACCCCTCCTGAGCTGCAGCGAGCTGGGGCAAGCTGTGGCGTGACAACCAAGGCTGCTTTGCCGGCGCAGCCCTCGTGTTTATGTCAACCCTGTGTGGCGCACTCTGATCCCAGGCGTCGAGGGCGGGTCGAAGCATGGCATTGCAGGCATCGCAGCCGGGGCCAGCCTCCTGCTGCTGCTGGCCTGGAACAGCGTGCTGATGGCGGCACCTCGGGCGAAACGCGTTGCCTGGCTGGTGCCGCTGTCGGCACTGCTGGTCTCGATTTCGGCAGGCAGCGGGCTGCTGTGGCTACACGAGTGCCGGCTGCCAGAGGCGGCTCCGCAGGGCTGCCATGACACCATCGCCCACATTGCAAAGTATTGGGTGCCCTCACTGCTGGCGGGTGCGTGAGTTGGGCATGGCTGGAGGTACCCGCGCCATGCCACATGCTTCTGCGGTCTTGCATGACAGTCCTGCAAGACAACACAACGCGAGCCTGGCAGCTCGCTCGTGCCTTGCATTGACCGGCCATTTCCCGCATTCTTGCAGGCGCAGCGTGCCTCGCCAAGTGGCGCATCCCAAGCAACTCCCACCCGGCTCCTGCCCTTCTTGCCGAGGCGGCTGCTGGGGCATGGCTGGCCAGCACATACATCACATTCTATTTGGAGTTCAACAACCCATGGCACCCCGGCACCATTCTGGGCTTCCAGACCTGCTGGGTGGTCATCCTGACGGCACTGTGGCCGTTTCTTGCTGCCCTCATTGGGGACTGCCTGCCCCAGGGCCTGGCGGCATACTGGCGCAGGGTGATGCAGGAAGGCATGGATGGTGGTGAGCAGAGAAGCCGCGGCCAGCAGGGATGCCTGGCAGGGGAGCTAAACGCACAGGGTTGTGTCTGCCTGCCAGGCAATAGCAAGCTGGGTCCCACTCGCCACTTGAGTCTGGCCATCATCTATCCATCGCTGTTGCCGCCACACCACTTGCCCTGCAGACCCGCTGCCCGCCAACGATGCCGAAAGGAATGCGCTGATGAGGAGCCTGATCGTGCTGACCCTAGGTGCGTGGGTGTGAAGGCAGGGGGCGGGCTTAGAGAAGCTCAGGGGGCGGCTCTGCCGTACCATGCTGACCGAGTGGGGTTTCACCCCTAAGCTTTCGCCTGCCTCATCGCCCTGCCTTCCACAAAGATCTCCCAGCAGTTGCAATTGCATTTGTTCACATTTTGCAATGACTGATGTATGTTGTGTACTTTTGCGGTCCGGCAAAACCTGTCCGCCCCGTCCCGGTCCAAGAGGGCCTACTGTGCGGGGTGACTGTAACACACACAAAGGCTTCGGTGGGTGGCACCCGACTTCAAGCATGCATGCTTTTAAGCATTCAGTGCTCCCAGCAACCCTTGCATCCCGTCAGTGCAATGAGCTCTTCATGCCTCCCCTGGCCCGGCTTGCAATATCACTGCAGCACCCATCCTGGCGGCGCTTGTGAAGAGCTGGATCACGGGTGGGTGACAGCGCAAGGCCAGCCGCGCAGGCGCGCCCTTCAGCACCCAGCGACGCGGCCTGCAAAATGCCGCATGCACAGCAGGAGACGACCTGTGCTCAACCCCTCTGCTTGGCTTGCTTGCTTTAAGAAATGCATGCTGCAAACCCGCCTGTAACTTCATTCCACAGCCCATCTTGTAGCCAGCGCTGGCGGTAAACACACGCAACACATGTCACGTCGTCAGAGCGAGGTGAATTGCAGGCTGCAGGAAGCGCAGTCGTTCCAGTCCTGGGGGGCCCTCACGTGCAGCCCCCCGGCCCTTTGCTTCCAGTTGGCTTTCCGGTGAGCCGTCGCTGGTTGCTGCTGCAGGCTCTGGCACAGCCAGCTGCGGGGGGTGCTCCCCTTCAAGAAGGCGAGCCAGCAGGTCGGCGGCATCGTGGCGCGCGCATGCTAACAGCAGGCGGCTGTGCTCGGTGACAGCTGCTGGGTCGGCTGGCCACCGTGCGGTGACTGCACAGTCAGCAGCCAGGAGAGATGTATTGGCAGGTGCCCAACCTTGCAAGGCAGTGGCCGCAGCATCTTCCGGGCGCTTGCTGGCAGCTGCGGCATAATGCGGCCGGCAGGGGTGCATTGCCGTGCTGCTGCCACGCGGGGTGCCCGTGGATGCGGCTCAGGCGCTTGAGCCACCATCTGGGGGGCGGGGCGCGGCGGGATGGGGACTTGACGGAGAGCCCCAGGCCCCTGGGTCGACCCAGGGCGACGTCGACAGCCCTCAGCGCTGCTATCCAGGCCGGCCAGCTGGCAGTTGCTGCCCAGCTTCTGGACGCAGGCGCAGCCATGGAAGGCGTGCCACCGCCTGCAGGCGACTGGGAGTCCCAGCATGGCGGCCAGGGCAGCTGGGCGGCTCCACCGCTGGGGCTGGCTGTGCTGAGCCGCCAGGACAGCATAGTGGCGCTGCTGCTTGAGAGAGGTGCCAACCCACGTGCTCTGGCGTGAGCGCCATGCATGGCAGCTGGTGGTCCCCCCTCTCAGCTGCCGCTCAGATGCCGGGCTTCACTGCAGAAAGCCGGGAGCAGATGGCGGCTGGCAGGCAGATAGCGTACGCTCTGCCGCTGGCCTGCGCCGATCCAAATTTGGTACGCAGCGGGTGCCTGGTACCCTCCGCTTGGCACTGGCACATACATGCCTGGCAAATGCAACTTCCGGCGGTAGCATGGCGGCGTCACTGCACAGGGATTTGCTGTGCTTGCTGTGGTACGACCACGCTTCCCGCGGCCAGCGTGTGGGGAGGAGCCCAGCATGCTGGGCTGGCTGCACAGCAGGCAGTCTCGGTCAGTTCTGGGAGAGGCTTAAGGGCGGCACTGCTGCGCGCCCTGGCATACGCACATTGCAACACGTGTTGTTGCTCTGAGCTCTTAGAGCTGGCTGCTCACACTCGGTTGCCCTGCCCTGCAGCTGGCGCCGCTGCCACTCTGTCAGTGGGAGTTTTTCAATTCAATGCAACATCTCCGCCCAGCTGGCGGCACCAGGTGGCGACAAGTGCCGCTGCCTGTGCATGTCCCATCCAAAGAAAGCGGTGCGGCGCTCTTCGGACTCAAGTGTGCGTGTAGTGCACTAGCTTACAATAGCCGATGGGACGGCCACACGAGGGAGAGGGAAGTCAGTTCGGGTGGGTTCAATGGAGAGAGAGAGGGTTGTAGGGAGAGAGAGGCATAGCCGAGGGAGGAAGGGGTGTATGATTTTGCTGGGTGAAGATGAGTTCAGTTTTGGCTGTCCGACTGGCTTGCTGCCCACAGCCCAGCAGTGGAGGGGCTGCCACGCTGGCATGAAGCTCTTCCTCCGCAAGCTAGCAAAATGTACGCGGAGTCAGGCGCTAGGAAGGGGTGAGTGTATGGGATATAGAATGGGCAAGTGTGTGGGGGAAGGGGTGAGCGTGGGGCGCGGCGGGCCAGGCGCCTTGCTGCCACCCAAGGTCAGTTGCTTAGAAAATGTCACTCAGGGCCGATGTATGCGGCGTACAAGAACTCCTCCTGTCCTCCTGCTGCCACTTTGGCGCCCTCCTGGGCACGCGAGCTCATGGCACGCATGTAGGAGGGACCCAGCAGGCCGGAAACAGGCAGGCGCATCCTTTTGGAGGCCTGCACATGTGACGCAACAACGGAAAAGTCGGTGTGAGGCCAGCTGTGCGGGGCCGGGATGGTGGCAAGGCTGCCAGCAAGCCAGCACGCACACAGCCACGCACGCACAGACGCACGCATGCATTGGTGAACATTGGTGAACAACACTGCACGTGCCTGGTAGCTCAATAGCTCAATAGCTCAATAGCTCAATAGCAAAAGGGTTGCAGGGATGGCCGGCGAAGCCCCGAGACTGCTGATCTTCGACAACCCGGCGTTCATCAGACAACCGTGGAGGCCAAGGAACGCGGAACGGGAGCCAGCGTGGAGGGCGGCAGAGGCAGCGCGGGAGGATCGCGTGGTGGCGGCGCCAGAAACGCGCGTTATCGCCGTTCATGGGCTCCAGATAACCCAGCAAAACTTGCTGGGGGTGGCAGACAGCCTGAGGCAGCTAGCGGGGGACCTCGCGGCGGGCGACACGTCAGCGGTGGCGGTGGTGACGGCGCACGGCGGGCAGCTGAAGGTGCAGGCAGTGTGGAAGACAGCTGCCTGTAGATGGGCAGCACGGGTGG
>JTEE01000320.1:1128839-1184717 GCA_002896455.3 Chlorella sp. ArM0029B | reverse complement strand
TCCCTGCTTGCAATCCTGGCGTACACTTTCCAGGGGTCTTTGTCGCACTTCGTGTTGCGGAAACAAGACTGTAACTCTCCAAAAGCATGCCAGCCAACAACCTGCACGCTTGTCAGCCACAAGCAAAGTGGGCAACCCAGACCCAACCCACCTGAATGCCAAAGTCTAGGAAGTCAGCGTGCACCTTGCGCTTGGGGCGCCACTTCTCGATGATCGTGATGCGGGTGTAGGCTGTGGAGGGGAAGGGGTGGGGGGGCAAGCAGAAGTGATAATCAGGGAGCAACGGGGAGCTGGAAGGGCAGCCTTCATGTACAAGCGAGGGTCTGTGCACGCGGAAGCACGGGGGCAGGCAGGGTAGCTGTCACTTCGCCTGTTGGGAACCGCGGACGTCAGAGCATGCATTGCTGGTGCAGCTGACGATGGCACGGGTGCACCCGACTTAAGAGCATTGCGCAATGGTGCACCGGTGGGCCCTTCCTGCAGCGGCTGCCCCACATTGGCAGCATTGGCAGCATGCACCCCCATCCGACTCGCACTGACCCCGCCCTGCTCACGTGCAGTGATGATCACTTTGCCCGAGTAGCTTCGGATTGCCGCGATGCGCTGCACTGTGATGGCCCTGCCGGGTACCACACGAGTGCCTTGCACCACGGTGCCATCAACAGCGGCCCAGATGCGCCAGATGCCCCTGTCCGCGGGGCGGGGCGGCAGCAGCTTCACCTCAATGCGGGTGCTGTCGATCTGGCAGATGAAGCCGCGCATGAAAGTGGTGCCCTCGACTCGCCCGGCAGCAAACTGCGGGTTAGGAGCATGTGGCCGGGGAGGCAGGCCGATGACACGATCGGTGATTAACGGAGGGGTGGTGCAAGTGGATCTGGCAGATGGCACTCTGTGCAGCAGGCACGGCAGTGCATTGTCAGGGCAAGCAAGCTGGACCTAGCCAACGTTCTTGCATTAGCAGCAAAGGCAGCACGCGTCGCCCAGGCCTGGCAGCACTGCCCACCTGTGTCCTGAAGCTGAAGCCCTGCCTGACGCTCTTCAGCAGATCTTTCCACGTGCCCGGGGGTCCGTGGAAGTCAAAGCGGGAGCCGTCAAAGCCCTGCCAGCACAAGGGGCGGGGCAAGATGTGGGTGAAGGAGGGCAAGGCGGGGACAAGGAAGGCTGGCGGGTGGTCATGAGGAGCGCAGTGAAGCGGGGGGTGGGGGTGGGGGAGTCCAAGTGCAGCTGGAGCTCACCGCAGCCCTTGCGGCGACACAAGCGGCGCGTGCAACACTCGCCTGCACTCTTTCCTACGCCTTCGCCGAAGCAAGGTCACCGGCCTGCACTGGCCCCTCAACCAGAAAGCTGATTGATGCTGTCTACACGCACCCATCCTCCCTTACAGCTCTGCTCTTCCTGCCGAGGCCAGCAGGCATACGGCAGAAGCCTCAGGTGAGCATGCCCTTCACCCTCCCCCAGGCCCGCCCTGCCATCCCTCTCCCCTCACCCGGAAGTGTGGGTCCCCCCAGCCGGCCGCCTCTTCCAGCTTTCCTGCGCCCACCCTGACCGCTGCAAGCTCGCACACCCGGATGCTCCGCAACATCGCCAGCGCAGCGGCGGTGGCCTCGGGGCCAGGCGGGAAGGTGACGATGGTTGAGGCGGTGAGGCGGCCAGTGGGCACCACATCCACCGTCCACTTCACGCCTGTAGACGGTCGTCTGATTCTTGAGCTGCTCCACTTTGGGGACGAGCAGGTCGGCCTTCACAAAGAGTGTGACGTGACGCTTCTTGTCCGCATTTCCTCGGATAGTTTCAACAAGGCCTGTGGCGTCCGGGCCTACACACCTGCAGGCGCCAGGCGGGTCGGGGCAGAGGGGAGCAAGGGGCAGGCAGGCAGGCCAGTTGGCCAGGGCAAGGGCGTGCGGGGTGTGCATAATGTCGAGGCCAAATGTGGCTGTCTGCAGGCCGCATAAGTGAAGGCGCAGGCTGGCGCCGCCGATAGGGGAAAAGGCGTCGGGTGGGCTGCCGGACAGGCAGCCTTCTGGCCAGCCTGGCAGCCTGTAGTGCCTGCCGCCAGCATGTGTGGGGCAGCTCACCCGGCAGGCTGCGGAGGCCTGCGCCCGCCGCTGCCAAGCGGCGGCAAGGGGGGCGGGTTGGCGTTGGGCGTTGGGGGCGGGCAGACCTTTGGGCGGCCGCAGCCGATGCTGATCCGGCTGGCGGCTCCTTGCACGGAGGGCATCAGGTATTGGGTGGTGTCCAAAGCTATGATGACGTCGCCAGCCCTGGGGCAGGTGACGATCTGGATGTTGGTGCCCAATGTGTCGCCTGCAGAAGAAGAGGATGAACATTACAACGCAAAGGCGTAAGCTTGAGGTGCAACAGGGGCTTCAGACATTGGGATCTGTCGTCTACCAGCCAGACCTGATCTAGCCTCGAGCAGGCCAGCAAGGCACTAGTGCCGAGGTAAGAGCAGGAGGGCGGCGTGAAACACGGCTGGAGGCGGGTGGCCGGGCGGTTGCCATGCCCATCAGGGCTTGACTTGCTGCCGACAGCATGCATGCATGCTTGTGCATCCAGATCTTGCATGGCATCCGCAAGGGGGTCGCGAAGGGAGGCAGCACTTGCGGGACACAGCAAGACAGTACGGCCCACAGGACAGTCAAGCCCACCTGCGTCCTGCAGCCCTAAGAAGGTGAGCAGGCTCCCCGGTGCCGATGTGTACCCGGTCAGGCTCCGACACGCGCCCGTTGGGGTGGGGTTGGCGCACTGCAAGAGTGGGCGGCACAGCAGGGTTGCATCCGTGGGCGGTGGAAGGGCATGCCGGCCTTTCCAATTGCAGAGCGCTGCGGCTTGCTGATGCTGCCTGCGGCGGATAGATACACCTCCTCATCACATGTGTGCTGTCTTAGCTACCCCCTTTGTGGCTCCACCCTGGTCCCCATCCACCACCCCCACCATGTGTTTCTCCCCTTCCCTTGCCCCACCCCTTCCCCAGCCGCCCCTGCCCCTCACCACGCGCGTGCTCTCGACGCGGCTGGTGGTGACCCACTCGGTGTCGTCGGGCACGAATTCGCCGCTGGAGCACTGGATGTCCACGGTTGCCACGTAATCCACCCGGTTGACCCGCACAAAGCCAATCTCCAGGGAGGCGATGTGGCCGCAGGTGCAGGAGGTGACGCTGCCCGTGACGTCTGCGGGGGCATGGGGCAGGGTGAAAAGGCAATCAGTTTGAAGAGCAGCGGACAGGTGGAAAGGTAACATCAAGACGTTGGCAGTGGCCTCATCCCCGTGTGACATGCAGGTGGGCTGATGCATCGGTACCATGCGTTGGGGCCGGCTGGGGCTGGTTTTGATTGCCAGCAGGGAGGGTGCGCCCAGGCTGCTGCAGAGTCAGCTGCTGGTCCTACAGGGGAGTGCGCCGAAGGAGGCGGGGAGGGAGGTTTGGGTTTGCTGGCAGTCTTCCTGAACCTTAACCAACCCTACTCGGTACCCCCGTGATCACGTAGGCTCACCAAATCCGGAAGGACGCGGCGGCGGGGGTGGCGCAGGGGGCGGGGGGCATGCCAAGGGCTGCGAGCATCCAACGCTCATTCGGCTGACCGTGCCCTTGAGAGCAGCGGCCAGGTACTTCGAGGTGTCCAGAGCCACGATCACCTCGCCCCTGTCACTGCACACCTTCGTCTGCTGGCTGGTGCCAGGCACGCCTGCAGCAGTGGCCGGCGGAAATTCGGGGGGCGGGGCAGGGCAAGCACCTGAGGAGGGCAGCACCGAAGGCAACCAGCTGAGGAGGGCAGCCAAGGCTGGCAACTAGGGCAGGTGCTTCAGGCAGGCAGGCAGGCAAGGCAGGCAGGCCCTTCAGGCGGCCAGGCGGGCAAGCAGACCAGGCAGGTGCCTAGCTCACGTAGGCAGCAAAGGCAGGTAGTTCATGCAGGCGAACAAGTCAGGCACTCTAGAAGGGCAAGCGGACCATCAAGAAGGGCAAGGCAGGCAGGCAGGTGCGCCCACCTGCGTCTTGGATCCCCACAAAGCCCAGCAGCCCATTCATGCCGACGATGTTGCCAGTCAAGGAGGTGCAGGCACCCAGGGAGTTGGGGCGGGCACACTGCAGGGGAGCAAGGTACAGGGAGGGTGAGGTGGGACGGCTGGAAGCCCTTGCACCGGCACCTGCCATTGCCGGCTGCATGCCAAGCCGCTACAGCACCTGCTCCGTCTGTGACATCCTACTCTGGCAGCAGGTCAACCCTTCCCTGCCCCCTTACATACTGATAGGCACCTTTCTGTGGTCCAGCCTCAGGCCCGAGGCAATGCCCCGCCCCATGGCCCATGCTAGCCGTCTGCCCAGTGGCCAGGGCCAACCAACCAACCACCAACGCCCCGCCTTCGCCCTTTTGTCAGTCCCCGCCTCACCACTGGCGTGAGCCTAGTGCGGATGATGGTGATGCCGGTAGCAGGCTTGCCCGGGATGACTTGCCCGTTGGAGCAACGGATGCCGATTGAGGCGACCAAGTCGTTGCGATCGACACGAGTGAAGCCCACTTCCAGCTGCACAATGTGCCCACATAGGCAGCGGTTGATGCGTCCGCCCTCGTCTGCAAGAGCACAAGTGAGTGGCAAGGTCCGGTTGGAGGGTTGAGTGGGTTGAGGCGATGGTTGGAAGTGGGAGGAGGAAGCGAGTGCGCGGGGAAGCAGTGCGTGCGGTGTCGCCTGCCTGCACCAACAGACGGTGGCACAACCGCCATTGTCCTAGGGACAGAAGCAGTGCAGAGGTGGGGAGAGCAAGAGCATGTCTACCAGCCGAGACCACACTTGAAGCGCAGCCGCATGCCCCCCATCAAAGCAAGGTAACCTGTGACTCCACACTCCCACAGTGTGACTGATTTCCCTACACAGGCTGAGCAGCCGGTCTGCGCTGGCGGGCGGCGGCGGCGGTGCCAGAACCGGGGTGGGGATTCATGAAGGGTGGCTCACCAATTATTGAGGCGGGAGGGGGCGGGGAGGGGGAGGGCGGCTTGGGGGGKGATGGCGAAGGCGGCGGAGGCGGGGGTGAATAGGCGCGGTACTGCAGGAGGGCACGGCATGGAAAAGCAGGGGCGTACAAGAATAAAGGGTGCAGGGGTATCAAGGAGGGGCGATCAAGAAGGAACGAAAATTGCAGATGCAGCCCGGCCCGGCCTGGCCCGGCCCGGCCCGGCGCGGCTCGGCGCAGCACAACACAACACGGCACAGGAAGGCACAGGACAGCACAGCGCAGCATGGCACAGCACCGCATAGCTGGGTGGTCTCGGGCATCCCACTGTTGTGCCACCAAGCTCACCACATCGATGGAGGCGCCCGCCCGCTTGGCAATGCTGCTGGCTGGGTCGGCGTAGAGGCAGGTGAAGTAGCGGTAAGTGACCTCAGAACCCGCCAGCAAAGCATCGGGAAGGGAGAAGGAGTAGGAGGCTGCAGGGAGGGGGGGTGGAGGCGGGCGGTGGGGCGGCAGGGTGGATGGGGGCCGTTGGGGAGGATCAAACTTTGGCTAAAGGGAAGAGGCCGCATGGCTTGGGCCGCGAGCAGGTCTGCCTGCTCCAGGGGCAGCTGTCGAGCTGACGTGGTTCCGACCCATCTGACCCGCCTGATATGGCGCCAGCCCACCTTCGTACTGCTTGTTGACGGTATCGTAAATCACCGACACTGCAGGTCAATGATTGGGACACGAGCGTGAGCAAGAGCGGTGTGGTTTGCGGAGGTGGCGCACAGCGGTGATGAGGCGCCGTCAATGCTTCCTGGCCACCACTTCCTGGACTCCACCCAGCGGGTTATAATACACAGCTGTGGAAACAGACACGGCACATGCACTTGCACGACCGCAAAGTATGTGTCAAGTACACGGGCATGCAAGCTTGGTTTACGTATGCATGCAGGGGCCAGAGGTGGGGAGGGGCATGCTTGTGGGCCATGCCGCCTCTCCTCCCGTGCTTCCCGGCCAGCCCAGCCCAGCCCAGCACGCGCCCGCCCGCCCACCTGGCTGCACCAGCGGCACATTTGGGTCGTAGTCTGTGTTGCTGCAGGTGCCGGAGCCTGGCGGGTTGCCACAGATGAGCACCTGCAGGGACGGGGAGAGGCAGGACACACAGTTAGGTCACCGTAGTGTGTTTTTGAAGGACAGAAGCGGAGATCAGCTAGGCGAAGGCCAGCTGTTGCTCGGTAGAATGCATGCCTTGCCCCATCCCGGTGAGAAGCCGTGCCCTAACATGACTCCTGCTGCGGAGGCAGGCAGGAGGGTGGGCGGCGGGCTGGCAGACAGCCCTCCATGGCACAGCAGTGCAGCTTGCTCCCCAATGTGCACAGTCTGGTGCAGAGGTGCAGCAGCAGAGAAGAGCTCTGTGCAGCCTGGTGCCCACCTGTGCGGGCCAGTTGTCCCTAGCCAACAGCGCATACTCCCCTCCCACTTTGCACTTTGCGGTGACCTGCGTACATGGGGGTGTGGCAGGGCGGGGTGAGGCACGACCTGCACGACCAATGTTAACGGGCCCCCCTGTCCCCTTGCCAGCTTTCCAGCCAGCCAACCAACCGAGCAGTAGCTTGCAGCCCTCCAAGCACCACTCACCGGCACCACGTTGCTGACAGGCGCATAGATAAACCCAAATGTGAGATCGATTGAGGTAGAGTCAATCTCTGCGGTGGCCTGGCCGAAGAAGGACGCCAAGGGAGGTGGCGGAGCGGGAGAGGGAGGGGGCCGGGGAGAGGGGGGCGGGGAGGGGAAGGGGAAAGGAGTGTCCTGCAGCCGGGGGAGGGAGAGGGACACAAGGAGGGTTGTGAGACACGTGACAGGTGGCACCGCTGCTTCTGGGCTGCTCAACAGGCACACCAGCGTCAATGCACCGGACGAACTGAGATCTGACAGGATGCAATCAGCGTGGCAGCATTGACGTGCAGAAGCCGGTCAAAGCGCAGCCGCCGGTGTTCACGCTTTGCGCCCAGCCCCACCCCCCCGGGCGCTCACCAGTGTGAAGCTGGAGGCGGAGCGCTCCTGTGCCAGGCTGGCATTGCCGCGGCAGACGTAAAAACATTTCACGTAGTAGTACGTAGTCGCGCCCTGCACACCACAGCACAGCATGCAGCGGTGGCAGCAAAGGCATGAGCGAGTGGGCACAGGCAGAAGTGTTGTGGCAGCAGGGCATCATCCTTGGCAGGCAGCACACGCCACACCCCACATTGCCCCGCAGAGGCAGGCATCGCACCCCTGCTTCCCCATCTCCCTGCCTGCCCCGCGAAGAGTGCGCCCCTCCCTTGCCCGCCCGCGCGCCCACCTTCCAGGCGTCAGGAATCACGTTCTGAAACTGGGAGCTGTAGGTTAAGGGGCTGCCCGTGTAATTCACCGCGCCTGCAGGCGATCGAGGGCGGGGCATGTGTTGTCAGGTAAACGCATGGCAAGCGGGGGCAGTTGTGTTGAACACACACAGCGCGGGCCGGCATGCGCAGCTGACGGCCCCCTCTTTCTCGGATGGGGCAGGCATTTGATCGTGACCGCAGGTGCTGCACTGTGCCTGCCAGGTCCGCCTGCCAGGCCCACAATCGGCCAGTAGGCCTGCCCTGCTGTGACATTGAGCGCTGGGCGTTGGCGGGAGGAAGGCAGCCCTGCTGTGCGCGCTGTGCTCACCCACGGGCAGCATGGTGCATGGGGTCACGCCGAATGTGGCAGCACAATTCCTGCCGCTCACTTGGCCGTACGCTGCAGCAACGGGGGCGGAAGTCAGTCGTCAGCTGGCAGCTCTGTAAGAGGCTGTCATTGGGGGCAGTTCTCTGATCCGCAACCGCAACAACATGCCCTCAATCAGTCGCAGGCAGGTGGGGTGGGGCGGGAGTCAAGACAGGGCGCCCAGACAGGGCGGCAGGGACCGAGCCCCAGTGCAGACCCCCCCGCCGCCCCCACTGTGCACCGGCTGCCAGGGCACGCACCTGGCAGGTTATTGTTGTTGCATGGGGAAATGCCGCACAGGTAGACCTGGGAGCGCCAGCGGTTTGCCTCCTGGGAGGCGCCGGCGCCCGACATGGAGCACAGGGTGGTCATCTGCACAGTAATAGAGTGGGGTGGGACGGGGAGGGGTGAGGCTGAGGCGGGGTGGTGGCCTTGGGATAGAGGCGGGGGTGAGGTTGGGGCCGGACGTTAGGGTTGGGGCATCGGAGGGGGTGGGGGTTGGGGCGGAATGGTGTAGTCGGGGCATTGGATGGTGCGGGGTGGGGTGGGACGGGGCGCCATGGTGGCCACTGGTGGACATTGCGTTGTGGGGGAGTTCAGTGCACAAGGTATGGTGCCAGCACAGGGGGAGATCTGGGCGGGAGTTGCAAACGAGCAAGGGTGGGTGGCACGGTGGGTGGGCTACTGTGGTGGGGTGGATGGTGGGAAAGGGGCGGGACTGGCAGGAGCTGGGGTGGTGCACCGGTCACGGTGTATGGGAGGCTGGATACTGTCGGTGAGGGATGCGGGATATTGGCAGCCATGCTGTGGGTGCGAGCATGTGTACCTCTGCCAAACAGCATTCACGATGGGCACGAGGGATGGGACAAGGCTTGGAGGAGAACGCAGGATGCTGGGAAGCGAGGGGTCAGAACACCACCCGAGTGCCCCCGCACGGCGGGGTGTACAGAACCGTTCGGGCATGCCAGAGTGCCCCCTGGCGGGAGAGGGGCAACTGCCCCGCAGCTACCAGCTGCCTCCCCACCTGGAACCTGTTCTGGGTGTCGGGTCGGAAGGCACCTGCAGCGCGTGGTGTGTATGCCCGGGGGACGGTCAGATCTGGGCGGCAGCATGCATGGCTGGCTGGCTGCAGCTGGTGCAGCTGGTGCTACAGCAGTTTCTGCAGTCGCCGGCTGTCCCTGACAGCACCCAACCCCTCTCTCACCGGTGATGGGGTCCACCAGGGAAGTGCTCAGGTTGGCGTTGCCCACCCCGAAATACGCGTTGCTGCCGAACACTTCCTGGCAGACCCCCTGGGCGCCCGCCGCCACACTCAGCAGGATGAGCGCCACCAGCCGCGCAGCCGGCGCAGCTGCCCGGCGGGCCGCCGCAGGTATGTGACCACACCGTGCCTGGCCGAAGCCGAGCGCGGCCGATGCCGCACGTGCCATGCACGTTTCAGACCAAACACCAGCCAATGAAAGCCAGAAGTGGGGTCTGCACTGGTGTCCTAGAAGCATGCGTTGGGGCGTCGCTGCGGTCGGTCGGGGGCTCACAAGTAAGCGCTTGATGAGAGACCCAGATGAGAGACCCAGTGCGAATTGGGGAAATGCGTACCAAGCCCGAGGCTGCACACACCGTTGTATGGCTTCGGGACGTATGGCCACGTGTGCATGGCGATACGTCAAAGTAGTAGAAGCACGTAGCAGAGAGCACGTATACGCTTCACGATCGTTGCCACCATCCGTCTGCACCGAGAACATGCTGCTAACCGGTCGGTTGCGCGCCATGTCATGTTGAAGGACCCCCTGCAAGGCCAGGGCTGCCTGAGCCTGCCCCTTCTCAGAAGGGCTCGCCCACTAGCAACGGCCGTAATGTGCACGGAGCCTGGCGCGCCGGCAGCGGGGCGCGGGGGGGTGGCGGTGGCCTCACGATGCGGCAGCTACTGGCGGCCGCAATCTCCTTCTCCCTTATGCCTTAAGAGTAGCCAGGCCTGCAGCCTGGCTACTCTTTGCCGCCTGGATCCACCGCAACATCTGGGCGGCAGTGTGCCACAGTACCAGCCTCCGCAAGCCCTTTACCACACCCAAGGCGGGCCCCGGCTGGACGGCGGTGCACCCGCTGGTCGACAACTGTGGGTGCGCGGTGGTAAGCTGTGCTGCAGGCGCTTCACCTCAAGGGCCTCCTCACCCTGTCAATGCTGGCATGTTACAACACGGGGCGTGCCGCAAGGTTTGATACATGACGAGGGCCGTGGGAAGGAAGGGAGGGTGGCACCAACCGTGAGTCCTATCCTACCCTCGTGTAACGGAGGGGGCAGCCCCAGCTGCAGACCCTCAGGCCCAAACAGAAACCCAGAACAGTGTCAAATAGCCCCAGAAATAAATACAAAATCGCCGGTGGGGAAGCTTGCCGTGCGCCCCCGCCGCGTCAGCAGCGCTACAACCAGCCAACTTGCGAGCGCAGCGGGCGGGGGCTGGGCAGCGCAACACAGGGCGCTCATTTCATGATTGCGGAGTGGAGGAGGATGGTGGAAGAAGTGCGGTCCATGGGTCAACTCTGAAGTCAATAACAGGGCGCTTACGTGCCTGACTTGCGCTTGCTGTAAGGGAAAAAGGCGGGGCGGCATGCGTGCCGCGGGGCGCAGCGCTGCCGCCGCCCACCGCCGTTGTGTGCCTAAAGGCGGCTGTGTGCCTGCTTGCCTTAATTGGCTGTGTGTCTGCTCAGCAGCCTGCCTGCCCGCCGCCTGCCGGCTTGCCTGGTGCCGGCTATGCTCGGCTGCCTGCCGACCCGGCTCTGCTTGTCTGCCGTCTGCTTGCCTGCAGCCTGCCAGCCTGACGCTGCTGTGCTGTGCTGTGCTGCGCTCTGCTCAGCTGCCCGCCTGCCTACTGCTTGGGCGCCACCAGCGAGCGCAGCTGCATGACGAGGGAGGGGTTTGCCCTCACCGCCTCCCGCAGCCCCGCCACCAGCCCCTCTGTCCCCTCTGCCGTGCTGCTCAGCTCGGCCACCACGCGGGTGGCTGCCCGGGTGCGCAGCTGGCGCAGCTCCATGGCGATGCGGGCCGCACCGCCTGCCCCCTCCACCCACTCCAGAAAGGAGGCGTTGTCTGCCCACAAGCTCTCTGCCGCCGCGGAAGCGCCGCCGTCGGTGCTGCCGGCCCCCGACTCTTGGGGGCCCGCAGGCGGCGGTGCCACCGCTGCGCCGCCGTTGGCGCTGGCGTTCTGGCTGGCCGCAGCAGCTGCCGCTGTGCCTGCTGTGCCTGCTGCGCCTGGCAGGCCCAGCAGGGAGGCCCCCACCTCCAACTCACCGCTGCCTGCAGAGACGGCAGGCTGCGGGGTGGAAAGGTACCAGGAGCGCAGCAGGCACAGCGCCTGCGCCCGACTCACGCCAGCGTCGGCGGCTGCAGGGAGGGAGGGAGGGCAGGCAGGAGGGTCAGGGATGGCAGTCAAGCAGGAGACAGGGGGGTGGGGTGGACGAGCAGCCTCTCTGGTGCCTTGTCAGCAGAGGACTTAATGCTGTTGTGCCGTGACGTTACAACAGTTGATGGGCAGGGGGGAGGGAGCCCAGCTCGTCTCAGACCTGGCACGCCCATGGCCAGCCGAGCTGGCCAATCAGCCGGCGCCACACATATGCCCCACCAAGCCGCCACTATCACCACCCACGGGCGTTGCCCATCCCACCCGCTTGAAAAGCACCCCCTCTGCTGCCGGCGGCCCCCGACCCGCACATCCATCCCAAGCCCCCTAGTGATCCTTCACTGTACTGTCACATTCACGCGCCGCACCCACGCTGTGACTCCAACAATACAAACGGTAAGGAGCACAACAGCATTGGCCAGCCACCTGCAACGTGCCTCAGCAGCGCCCCCTCTGTCAGCCGCTGCCGGCCTCTCCCCTATCCCCAGTTCAGCAGGGAATACGCACCCGCACAACACTTGCCACAAACCATCACCAGCGACCCACCCACCCGCGATATGCCTCAGCAGCGCCTCCTCTGTCAGCCGCCGGCGCAGGCGTGCCACAAAGTAGCGGCGGGCTTCGCGCCAGGGGACGATGTCACGCAGCACACCCTTGGCCAGCATGCGCACCGGGCCGTCGTGCATCTGCGAGATACAAATCAACAAATCAGCAGCAGGTGTGTGTTCAGAGGGAGGCACGAGGGCAGGTGCAGGCGGGAGGCAGCATGACGAGCAGCCCGGCCTGGGCCACGTGTGCACCGGGCCATCGTGCATCTGCACATGATCGAAACGAAAGGAGGTGGGAGGTAGGCAGGGTGGAGGGGCCGACTGAGCCAGCATGCGCATGCCATTCACACATCTGTGAGGCTGGGTGAAGGTGTCGAAGAATGGGATTGGGTTCAGCCTTGTGCCACTAACGAGGGTGGTGGGGTGGGGCCGGGCGGCGAGGTGAGGTGTGACTGCTGTGCAAGCATGTGCACCAAGCGCTGTAGTTGGAACATCTTGCGCAGTCCCACACATCGCACCCACGCAAACTGCTTCTTCTTGGCATTCGGGCAGCAGCTGGCCGGCAGCTCACCCCGCAGGTCGGCATGGCCCCTACCCACAAACGCCAGCTGACTGGTGCTTTTGGCTTCATTTCCTGTCAATTTCCGCAACCACACGCCCTCAAGATGTAGCCTTCTTCTTCTTCACCCACACACCGCACCTGCGCAAACTGCAGCGCCACTTGGTGGTAGACCGGCAGCAGCTGGCGCTCACGGTCCCGAATCGCCACGTCAGCGCCTGGGCTGCCCTCGGCCTGCATGGAAGGGAGGGGCACAGCAGCAGGGTGAGGCGGGACGGGGTGAGGTTGGGCCGGAAGGCAGGGTGCAGGGCATGCGTGTGGAAGGGCCCGGCTGCATCGTAATCACAGTCGAGCTCGCCTGGAAGCTGCTTGGAAGCTGCCGCGTGGCTGTCCCCGCTCAAGCCCCCGCCTCCTCCCACCCAGCCACCCCACCCCCCATCTGCCCATTCCTCCTGTGCTGACGCCACCTCACCCGCTTGAACCCGCCTTGAGAGCTGCACAGTGTTTGAGCCGATGCACAGTGCTCCCCACCCCCCAGCCAGCCAGTTCAGGACAAGCACAACATGAAGAGATGCACCGCTCACCCACACCACTCGCTAAGTAAAAGAAAATGGTGYCTTTTTTTGACAAAAAAGAATCGTATTGTTTTGTGGAAAGTCTAAGTCATCTCCACCCACCTTGAGCTTCAGGATGACTGGGTCGATGCGGTGCATGGTGGCAATCAGTTCTGGCACCCGGAACTTGATTTCCACCACACCCTGGGGCTCCAGCACAGCGCCCTGCGGCACGACGGCGCGGCAGGAGCGGGGATCATCAGTAAGGGTGGGGGCCCCCGGGGGAGGAAGGGGGACCACTCACACCTTCCGTGTCGTATACAACCCCGCCATGTCTGGCCCTCACAGTGCAGCGCAGCACGGCACAGCACAGCACAGCATGCAATCACCCACCTGCGCCGTGTCGTCTGCATACATCTCCACCATGTCGGCGTTAATTTGTGAGTCCACCACCACCCAGGCGCCGCCGCGCAACTCGCAGCCGGGGGGCAGGTAGACAAACACGGGCTGGCGGTAGGTGCGCAGGTGGTCGACAATCAGGGAGCCGGCCTTTTGCACAAGAAGTCAGGAACAAGCGAGAAAGGAGGGGGGCGGTGAGCGGTGGGTGCCAGATGGGCTGATGTGGCCGTTAAACGTCCAACTACGCGCACCCGGCGGTCCTCGGGGACCAGGAGGGGGGGATTTCAAGTGAGAGGGCCAGTTGTCAATCACAGGCTGGCCGCAGGTGCAGCACGCAGGCAATCGACAATCAGGGAGTGCGGGGGGTACGGAACGGGTTTAGGGTTTGAGGGTACACCCTAACACCCTAAAGACCTAAACCCGAAAGAGGGAGGGGAAGAGGCTCAGGGGGGGTCAAGGCAGGGGGGGACAATGACAGTCTAGAGGCAATCCATATGCGCACACACTTGCACACCCTCCCCGATACCAGCTCCCCATGGACCACAGCACGCACAGCGCAGCGCAGCACGCACAGCACAGCCCGCCCCGCTGCAGCATGCCCTCAACCATCGCCCCGCCGCCCGCTCCCCACGGACCACAGCACACACAGCGCAGCACGCCCCGCCAGCTCGGCCCACCTGCAGCACTCCCTCAAACAGGTCTCGCTGCCCTCCCGAGAAGCCCCTCCAGTTGGCCAGAATGAAGAGGGGCAGACCCTCCAGCCCAAACTCCTCGATCGCCTGCGCAGTCTTGAGAGCAGAGTCGGGGAACCAGACCTGGCCGGCCTGCACAAGCGGGGGAGCCATTGCATGACGTGGGGGGCGATTGGTTAATGCAGACAACAGGGAGGCCAAAGGATGGGCCAAGGCACGAGGCATGCAAGCAGGCCCCATTTCAAGGGGTGGGGGAAATGTTGGTTAAAGCAGACAGTAAGGGAGGCCAGAGGATGGGCGAGGAATGCATCTTGTGCCCACGCTGTACTACATGCGCTGTGCCATGCTGTGGTCAAACCCCCTTATGTGCGGGATGACACGCTCCGGAGAGCCCGGCATGCCTGGGTCGGCTGCTATGCTAGCGCCCACACTGTGTAATGCTGTGGGCAATCCCCCAATCCCCTTCACCCTCGGGATGACACGCCCCGAGCAGCCCGGCATGCCCGGGTGCTATGCTGCCCCACGCTGTGCTGCCCCATGCTGTGCCCACCCATGCTGTGCCGCGGTGTGGATGGGATGCTGTGCCCAACCCCCCTTACCTGTGGGATGACACGCTCCGAGGAGTCTGGCATGCCCGGGTCGGCCGCAATGTTCAGCATCACAGGGTTGGTCTCCACAGCAATCACGCCCACAGGCACGCCCCCCAGCCGAGCGCGCCCCGTCACCGCGGTGCGCGCCCAGCCGGCCTGCAACAAAACCAGGGGGGGCAGGGGGCAAGTGGGGCGGGGCGGTGGAGAAGGGGAGGGGGAGGGGCAGGCGGGGGGCGTGTTGTGCACACGCGGTGCGCGCCCGCCCTGCTGCGCGGAGGGCAGAAAGAGGGAGGGGGAAATGCATGCACGAGGGGACCAGCCTCAGGGCTAGCGGGGAGGGGACTTGGGCGGAAAGATGGCCCAATCACGGCGCTTTTAGCACACATCAAGCACAGTGTTGAACACGCACGCACGCACGCACGCTCGCACCTGTGCCTCTGTCCAGCTTCCTCGGTCAAACAGGCCGCTCTGCCAGGAGTGGGGGTCGGTGCCGGGGGCGCGGCCCGGGGAGGTGGGCAGCTCCAGGCCGGCAATGGCGGCACGCGGGTCCAGCTTCTCCCCTGCAGCAGCCGTTCGAGCAGAGCGGGCGTCAGGAGTGGAGGGCAGGAGCAGGCAGTGGCGGCGCGTAGGCGGGCGCTGGAGGACAGGGAGTGTGTTGGGCCAAGCCAGCACCACGTGCCGCGCCAGACGGAGCAGCGCAACCCCGATGCAGCCTGCATGCCACTCAAACTGGAGCAGGTCACTGCTTTCATTCAATCGATTACCACAAAGCCCACAACCCTACAAAGCCCGCAGCAAATCGATTCTCTACCATCTGTCTGATGAGCCCCTTCAGCAAGGTCGAAACCGGTCACGGAAGCTGACCCTTTCCCACTCCCCACAATCAAACCGTCGTATGAGAGCGTCACGCGCCTCCCTAGACGTTAAATTCACTGACTTTCACCAACGTCAGCCCCCCAAGTTGCTTGCGTAAGAACTCGAAACATGTGCTGTTGCCGTGCCTCACCCTCTCCAGGGAAGTAGAGGATGCCGCGATCCGTGGGGTCGGAGGTGGGCAGCGCCACCGCCGGCTCCCCGGTGCGCGCGGGTGTGTAGGAGAGCCAGCGCAGCACGCACAGCGCGCCCGCCAGGTCATCCTCCACAATGTGGTGGCTCACGCCGTTGGCACCCATCACCTTGGGTCCGCCCAGCTGCAGGTGCGAGGGAGAAGGGAGGAGGTAAGGTAGATGGCACAGGGATGCAGTCAGCGGGTGGGAGCAAGGGAGGGGCGTTGCGTGGGATGGGCGCTGCGCTGGTGGCTGCTCCCTCTTGGCAACTCGCACTGTCCAGCTGCGCTCTAGCCGCACAGCCTGACCCGCGTGTGCGTGACTGCGCACACGAATCGCGCCCCAGCAGCAAAGTAGGCGCCTGCACCCCAAAGCAAGCACCCGCAGAAGCCCGGCAGGCACCCCACCACCCGCTGCGTGCGTGCCTGCATGTGCGACGTGTACACGTCCCGCCCCAGCAGCTTGTTGAGGGCGGAGTAGCCCGTCAGGATGATCGGCTGGTCCTCACGCTGCACACACCTGCATGAGGACAAGATGGGACAAGATAGGGCAAGATGGGACAAGAATGGACAAGAATGGACAAGATGGGACAAGATAGGGCAAGAGTGGAAAAGAGTGGAAAAGAGTGGACAAGAATGGACAAGATAGGGCAAGAATGCAGGGTTCAGGGGGCGATGTGTGGCTGGTCTGCGCGCTGCCCACACCCGCTTGGTTGGGAAACAGGCGATGTGAAGCGGGCCCCCGCACTCGCATCCCTGCACGCCACTTTGCGCCGCACCCAACTCCTTCGCCGACCTGTCGCCCGGCTTGCTCTGCTCCTCTGCACCGATGCGACCCCTCATGTACTCGCAAACGCCTCTCAACCCAAGCTGCACCCCAGCAGTGTGCAATTAGGCTTCGATGCCCACGGTGCGCTACGCCCTCGCAGCAGGGTGACGGTCACCCCATCCCCTGTCGGCGCCCACTGCCCTGCGCCCCCCGCTTGATCCCCCCTTTCAGGCTGCTCGCAACACCCTTGCCACCCGTCTTTCACACCCTCACACACACCTGCGCCCCAGGCGTGCCAGGTAGGCTCCGATGCCCACGGTGCGCCCCGACACCAAGGTGACCGTGAAGCCCTCCCGAAAGGCGCGGGAGTATGCGGAGGCGATGGCGCCGCTGCCGCTGAGGCACTCCACGCCCAGCCCGTCCTCCAGGCCCACCACGTCTGAAGCAGGCAGATGGGGGGCAGCCAGGGGTTGACCCTCAGGTGCATTGGTAAACTTGTACACTTGTATACTGGCACACTGGTACACTTTTTGTACACTTGTATACTGGTACATTTGCATACTTGTACACTTGTACACTGGTACCCTTGTATACTTGGCACTGCAGGGCAAAGATTCCTCCCTGCTCCTTCCATTCACGAAACGAGAAAACACGCTCACCCTCAGCCTCCCTTGTCATTGCGCGCCGCCCTCCCCCGCCTCCCCCCATCTCTTACTTCCAGCATCCCACTCTTCTCTTCGCCATCCACCAGAAATTGTGCTGCACCTACCCACCCTCTGCCCCCGCCCGCCCGTCAGCCGAGACCGCTCCTCCCCGCCCTCCCTCCCTTGCCCCTTGCACCCCCGCTCCCAAGCACCCGCCAGCTTGCACCGCACCGCCTGCCCCCACTCACCCGTCAGCCGGAACCGCTCCTCCCCCGCCTCTGTCACCAGGCGCTGCGCCTTGAGCAGCGTGGCGCCCTTGGCGCGCGCCGTGAGCGACAAGTGGTCCTCCGGTGTGAGGTACAGGTACTGGAAACCCTTGGTGGGGTCACCCGGGTTCTGCCACTCCACCTGCGGAGGGGGTGCAGGGGGTGGGGGGGGAGAGGAGGTGGGGACGGAGAGGTGGGGGGACAGGGGGACAGGCAGGATCAGGTCTGGAAGGCCCCACCCCATCCCACCTCGTTCTGATGATCTCATGTGATCATGCGGATCTCTCACCTGCACACAGCTTTGCCTCATGAGCATCACCCACCACATCACCACTGCTCAAGCCACAGGCTCACAGCCAGGAACAAATATGTAAACTATGTAATCCACCCTCCACCACTCTGTAGTGCCAGGGTGGCGGTGCCTCCTCAACTCCCAGCACATGCAGCTACTGCCCCACTGTGAGTCTGCAGGGTAGCCTGTGCCACCACCCCTCCTCCCCCATCTATGCCTCACCTGCAGGCACTGCTTGACCTCGTTGGCCAGCCCCACCCGTGCCCCGCTGTTGGCTGCCAGGTACACCACGGGCAGGCGCTCCTCCAGGGCCCACTGCGTGGCGGCACGGAACATGGCGTCCTCGGCGGGGCCAAAGGCGCCTGCAGGGAGGGTGGGAGGGGAGGGGGCACACTTCGTGGGGAGAGACACACACAGAGGGTGGGAACACATGCAGAGCCGGGAACCGCAGCCGGTGGGGCGGCGTGGCGTCCTCGGCGGGGCCAAAGGCGCCTGCAGGGGGAAGAAGGGGGCGCACATGAGGCGTCCCAGGGTGGCCTTCCCATCCGTCCTAGCTACACTAGCCCCCTAACCTTCCCCATCCCGCCCCCCTTAATGCTGCTGCTGCAGACAGCAGCTGCTCGCGACGGCGATAGCAAGCTGCAGCATTATGTGCGGGACGTGTGCGGCGGCAAGCTTGAGCCCACCCACCCGAGTTGTGTGTGATGTCGTTTGAGATGGCCACCACCTGGCGCCCCTGGGGGCACTCTGGCGTGCGCAGCGTCATCACCCACGCCACGATGCCCACGTCGTTCTGCGGGCAGGGAGCAGGAGGATGGATGACGACAATGGAAGTATGGCATTGTTTGGACAACAATCGGCGCAACAACAACAGTTGAGGGACCAGCCCCATGGTGACCCCCCCGCCCATCCCGCACGCCGCCCTCTGGAAACATGCAACGAGTGCAGCTGCCACCCCTTCCCCAGAAGGCACTGCTGCTGCACGTGCCTGGCTGGCGGGTCGGTTGACGGGGGTGAGCGGGATGGAGGGGGCACGGTAGGAGGCACCTTGTGGAGCCACCAACTCCTGGACCTCCAAAAGCTTGCCTGCACGCAGTGGCAGGTACACCTGACGTGTCAGCCCATGGTATCAGTTATGTCGGGGCAATTGAGACATGTGAAAGCGGGGGGCAGGCCCACATAATCCCGAGCCTGCAGCGGCTGACATGCAGCGCAGGACTGCAACCGGGCAAGTGTGCAAGCCTTCCAGAAGCCGTCCCAGCAAGTGCCCGCCTGCAGGTTGCATGCGTTGAGCCGCAGCACGCCCCAGAGCGGGAACATATTCAAGCGGCATGCATGCGAGCATGGCAAGCACACGGGCGCGTGCGCAGCCCCACGCCGCAACCCACGCACCAGCCGGAGGCACCGCGTTGGGCTCCCCTGCTGTGGCACGCTGCACCCACAGCTGGCGCAGCGCGTCCTCAAACACCGCCGGGAAGTCGTAGCAATATGTGGTCTTGTGGCGCCGGGCCCCCAGCCGCTTCTGCTGCAGCGGCTCCAGCGGGGGGTAGGGCGCCAGCACCGGCTGGCCGTCGCTGGGGCCGCACTGGTCCTCTGCTTGGTGGAAAGCAGGGCGGGCGGGCGGTTGGGAAGAAGGCGGGGCGGTGCAGGCAGTGCGGGGTGGGCGCGCCGGCTGGGCAGGCTGGGGGGCTGGAGAGGCAGGTGACCGTACCGCCTGCCTGCTGCACCGCCTGCCTGCTCCTCAGCAGCCTCCCGGCCCCCTGCTCCTGCTTCCCTGGCCGCATGCACCACGCAGCTGGCCCCCCGCTGCTTCTGTAGCGGCACTCTTTCCTCATTGTCGTCCCACTGTCATCCTGGCCTAGCTGCCCGCCCCTCCCAATCACCACGTCCTTCACCCCTACTGTCCTCCCCTTCCTTCCCCCCAGCCAGGCGCCTTGCGCTACCCCATCCCTATCCCTCGCTCACCGCTGAGGTGGCGCGAGGCGTAGACAACCGTGCCGGCACCGGCGCCGGCCCCGCCGTCTCCAGAGATGCCCTCCCGGTACACCTCCACGCACTCCTCCCCCGCCTCGTGCCCCGTGGGCGCCGCCACCACCACCCGCCAGGCGCCAGACTTGTCAGGCACGCGCAGCCGCACCTCCCACTGCGCCACTGCCGCCTTGCGCAGCTGCGTGGAGTGGCGGGCGGTGATGGCGGCGGCGGCGGCGCGCAGGGCTGCCGCCACGCGGGACTCGTCGCGCGCAGCGTGCAGCGGCAGCACCGACAGGACCGACAAGTAGATGTGGGCCCAGTCGGGGCGAGCGCCACCCTCCCGCCCTGCACAGGACGGTGCGCAAGGAGAGTGGGTGTGTGCGAGGCTGCCCTGCCCTGGTAACCTGCCCTGCCCTGCCCTGCCCTTGAAACCTTGCAACCCCCACACCCTGATCCCACCCATCCCATCCCACCAGCTGCTGACCCACGAGACTCCACTGCAGTTATATGCAGCTGCACTGCTTTGATGCCCACCAACACCCGCATCCAATGTCACAATATGCGTCGCTCACCACCCCGGACCCGATGCGGTGCAGCTCTGTGAGGCTCTGCCCAGCACACGCTTTCCTCCCCTTGTGGCAGCACCCACTTCCACAGTTCAAAGGTCACCAAAAAGTAGCGTCGCTCACCGACCCCGGACCCGATGCGGTGCAGCTCTGTGAGGCTCTGCCCAGCACACGCTTTCCTCCCCTTGTGGCGGCACCCACTTCCACAGTTCAAAGTTCACCAAAACGTGGCGCTACTCACCGACTCCGGACCCGATGCGGTGCAGCTCTGTGAGGCTGCCCAGCAGGCTTTCCTCCAGCTCCTCCATGGCCGCCGTGGCCGCCGCTGCCGCGTTGCTGCTGTAGGTGGCGGCCAGCAGGGCGGGGCGGCCCAGCTGGCGCACCACGCCCCTGCAACAGGGGGAGGGGCGGGGTGGGGCAGGGTGAGATGGTGTGGGGGCGAGGGCACAAGGGGCAGGGTGGGGCAGGGTGAGATGGTGTGGGGGGCGAGGGCACAAGGGGCAGGCTGGGACTGCTGCCCATGCTGTCCCCCCGAACGCCCTCGGGCTGTCTCCCCATGCTGTCTCCCCACGCCCTCGGGCTGGTACGCCCCCCCACTAGTGAGCGGCACTAGTGAGCGGCACAGGTGAGGCAGGTGGGCAGGTTCTCAGTTCACGAGCTGCAGGTGAGGAGCAGGCAAGCATGAGGGCTGCCAGGCTGCCCCTGATGTGCGTTGCCACAACCTGTGCTTCGTTGGCACCCCCAGGCTGCGCGCCTGTGAAACTTAGTGAGTTGTAAGAAGCCACAAAGCAAACTGTTTGTTCGTTTTCCTCGTCCTTTTCTGTGCTGTGCCAAACTGTGCTGTGCCAACCTGTGCCTCTTCAGCTCCCCAAAGCCCCCCCACCCCCCACCTGAGGAAGACGCGCTTGAGCGCCAGGCTGTGCCTGTTCTTGCGCTCGGTCACCGTATACATGTGCCACTGGCGGTTGCGGGAGGAGGCGTACGACACCTGAGGGGGCGGAGGGGCGGCAGCAGGGCAGAGCAGGCGCAGTTTTTGAGTGGCGAAAAGGCAGGAGAGTTGGCGGGACAAAGAGGTGGTTCTATGCTTCACAGCGACACCTGGGGGCAGCGGCATGGGAGACGGCAGGGCACAGAGGTTGCTGGGTGATGCTTCTCTTAGCAGAGCTGGCAGGCAGGCCGCGTCGCAGCCACCTTCTCGCCACCCTCATCCCCTTCAACCCACAACACAACCATACCCACACCTCCGCGCTCCACGCCTCAACCACACCTCCACGCTCCACCCTCACCCACCCACCCCACAACTGCACCACCCCCCCTCCCACGCCCCCCGCACCTGCTCGAAGCCGCACAGGCGTGTGAGCTCCAGGGTTGCCGCCATGGGTGGCTCCACCAGGCCCAGCACCTGGTCCAGCTCAAACTGGCCGCTGCCTGCAGGGGGGGAGGCAATCAGTACAAGAGATCGTGAAATGCCCAGCCCAAACTGGCCGCTGCCTGCCAGGGGGGGAAGCAATCAGTACAAGAGATCGTGCATGCCTCGTCAACCTCTCAGGATTTGGTTCGTCCTGAAGTTGAATCCCCTTTCAGGGGATGTAAAAAGCTGTAACGACTAGACTAAGAGATCGTGAGAAGCCCAGCCCAAACCGGCGGCTGCCTGCAGGGGGGGACATCAATACAAGGATATGCGACGTGAGGCGAGGATGAGAGGGTTGCTACTCAGCGCCTCATGCGGCGCACGCTGCCCGCTGGCTGCAGGGCATACGAGGTGAGGAGGTGAAGCCGCTGAGCCAAAGCAAAACAGAGCGGAACACAGAACAGAACAGAGCAGCGCAGCGCAGCGCAGCGCAGCGCAGGGCAGAGCACAGGAGGCCGAAGGGGGAGAGGTAGAGAGCGCGACTCAACACCCGTGCCCTCAAGCCACGCCATTCATCGCCTCACCTGCGTCGTGGTAGAACACGGTGCGCAGGGGAGCCAGCTTGCCACGCTTGCTCATCACGCTCACGGCGCTGAAGCCAGCCGCCATCAGAGCCTTGCCGCACGCATGGACCTGCATGCAATGCAATGTTCACCGGCCCATCAGGGGTTTGCTTCAACCAGCAGAGCTGCAGAGTTTGGTTTAACCAGAGAAACTGCAGAATTCGCTTCAACCAGCAGCGATGCAGAGCTACACGAGCAATGCACTTGCACAGCTGTTGATAGCACAGTAGCTTCGGTCGCCTGGACAAAATATAGTTCGCTCGGGGAGTTTCATTTTTTGTGTGATGTACAAACACAATCGCACCTGGGCTGCCGCGGAGGCCGCAACCGTCTTGGGGTCGACCGTCTGAATCCGCCCATCCTCGCAGTCTGCAAGGGAGGCAGGCCAACGAGAGGGGACGGGTGACACAGGATGCCTGGCCGTCTTCTCGCAATGCCCCGTGAAATATAAACACGTCGAACAGCGATTTATTGGTCGCGTTTTTTCCCAAGATGTTACTTACTCTGTTACTTTAGACAGTGCAGCCTCCTTACCCACCGAACCCACGCACCACAGGGGACACAGCATTCACAGGAGGCTGCCTGTGTTCTTTGTGCGCCTCCCCACCCATAACCACGTCCCCTGGCCTACCCACACGCGTCATAGTCACCAGAGGGCGCATCGCGCCCACGTGTTGTTGTTGCCTCTACCCATGCGCCTCACCCACCAACAGCACCACTGCCCTGTACCCACACACGGTTGTTTTGATTTAGTCACCTGAGGGCGCGTAGGCGTCCACATTCTGCTGCCTCAGTATCTGGTGGGCCTCATCTGTCATGGCCAGGGCGGCCTCCCCCTCCCCGGTCAGCACCACGTGCAGCGTGCCGGCGCTCAGGCCGGACATGCCTGCAGGGGGCGGAGGAGGAAGGAGGGGGAGAGAAGAGGAAGGAGGGCAGGGTGAGGGGCCTGTTGGGAGGTGGGCCGGGAAAGGCGGGGGCGACGGACCTCACAAAACACAGGCGAAGAAGCGAGGCCAGCCAGCCTGGCACACACCTGTGCACGCGCACAACTGCCTGTCTGCATACCGCCCACTTGTCCACACCCCTCCCAAATCTCATTTCAGAATACGCAGCTGTTCCAACGCTCACACACCAAAGAGAAATGCAAACCGTGACACACGCACCTGTCTGCGCCCGCACGCGCTCCAGCTCCACAAGCGCAGCAGGCATGTCGTGCAGGCAGCGCACGACCAGGGCGCCTCCGTGGCATTCCCGGCTGTAGGGAGTGGCCGCCAGCGCTGCATCGTCATAGGCCCACACTGCAGGCAGGAAGGAGATGGGGTGGGGGTGGGGTGGGGTGGGTAGAGAGAGAGGAGGGTGAAGATGGAGTGGGGGATCGAGCAGCAATGAGCAGCTGTACAGGGGGCCAGCAGAAAGCGGGATGTGATGCGATGGATGCGGTGCGGGAGCCCAGCAGGCACCCTGCAAAGTGCCAGGCTTCAGCCAGCCGCAGCACCGCTCAGGCTAAGCACCCAAGTCGCCAGAATTCACTTCAACAACCAATAGTGCTCACGCAGGCGCCATCCAACCAAGCAGTCATATAGACGTTTTGGAGCACTTTCCGCTGTATGAGGTCACCTGGAATTTAGCCATACAGAGGTTTTGACAGGTGGCAGCTGCCTAACAACGCGAAAGCTTTCGGTTTTGGCCATAAATCGCCCCCGTCCCTGTTCGAAGCCCTCCAAAACGTCTATATATGAAATACCGCGGAACAAAGTCGCTCCATGGCGGCCGTCAGCGCATTCCAGCCGGCGATAAAGCGGCCGGCTGGAATGAGCTGTCGGTCTCCATGGAGCGATTTTTTTCCGCGGTATTTAGTACATTCCTCAGCGCCCCGGCCGCCCCCTCCGCTCCAGCCCTGGACACCTTAGAACACAACCCCAACCTCAACCTCAAAGCCAACCCCTTAAAGCCAACCCCAATCTCAAACCCAAACCAACCCCAACTTCGAACCCATCCCCACCTGCCACCAGCGCATTGAGCTTTTCCACCGCCGCCAGCGCTGGCTCGTGCAGCAGAAAGGGGTAGTAGAGGCGGCGCGCATAGGTGGACAGGGCGCGGCGCTGCACCAGCGGGTTGGTGTGGTCCAGCAGGGATGCCAGAGCATCCTCCACCGCTGCGGGAGCCTCAACCAGCATCGCCATCCTGGCCTCCACGCTGCACAAGGGGGGGAGGCAGGTGGGTGGGTTGAAGAGGCGTGTTGTAGGTGCGAGTGGTAGAGGTGTGTGCCACAGGGGTTCATCCCAACGAATGAGCCAATGGGCCTCCACGCTGCACATGAGGGGAGGCAGGTGGGGTGGGCAGAGTAAAAGGTACAGAACGGGGAGGCAGGTGGGTTGGTTGGAGACATGAGGTGTGAGATGGGGGTCCCTCCCAAGGAAGGAGCCATCTGGGCCTCCACACTGCACAGCGGACAGGGGAGGGAGGTGGGTTGGTCAAAAGTTGTAGGAGTGTGTCCTGGGAACCTCCCAGATGGGGGTGTGATCACACCCGCTGCCAGCTGGGCCCACACATGGCAGAGCCGAGGTCAGAGCTGGGGCAGACTGGTAGCCGGTCCAGCTAGATTGGTAGCTGTCTCCTATGTTGGGGACAGGAGCAGGGTGCAGGCGCGCTGTGTTACACCACGCCCACAGCAGGCCACCAGAATCCCCTCCAGAGATCACATCTCTTGCCCAACAAAGTTGCGGCACAGCTGCCCCCTGAAAAAGAAGAAGAAGAAGACGAAGACGAGGAAGAAGATCACAGTTCAAGTCCGTGGGGTTGAGGGAGCCGACTTGAAGTCAAGCCAATGAATGGCACCAGTGCTCTAGCTGCTGCCCCCCCGCCTCCTCACCTAGACTGCAGGGCGCTGGGGGTGGTGAGATTGCCCAGCCCGCTGTACAGGCCCTCAATCACTGTGCTGCGCCGGGGGTGCGCCGCCGCTGCGGCGCCAGCCATGGGGCCGATGCCAGCAGCGCCGGCGATCTTGAGCACCGCCAGCGGCAGCTGCAGGCCGCGGGGGGCGCGGGCAGCGTGTGCGGAAAGGGGGTGGTGAGGTGGCAGAGTGTTGTGGAGGGCACCACGCTTAACAGCTGTCAAGCAGAGCCAGTCCCTCACGCGAGACAGGCCTCAGCGCACTGCACCCAGGTGCCCAGCCCCCAGCATCAGCCACTTGCAGTGCCGGCGGGAGAGGAACCTGGCCCTCCAAACAGCTCCTGGAGTTTGGTCAGGAGCCTCGCTCCCAGAACTGCGCATCAATGTCAGCTGGAACCCAACTGGTGGTACCCCGTGTTGCGCCAACCGTTTTACACCACACTTCCCACACCACCACGCCATGCACAGCACGTCATGCATGCATGCATCGTTCGAGTGGTTTACCTTGCCGGTGGGGGAGGCACCCCCTCCAAACAGCTCCCTGAACTGAGGCTCTGCAAACATGTCGAGGCCAGAGAGTGCCCGGGCCACCAGGGTGCGCAGCTCGCCTAGCAGCGAATGCTCCAGCAGCTGCTGCGCACGCTGTGCCACCTCAGCGGCGCTCTCCTCTGCAGGCACAGCATGGCGAGGCAGGGACGAGGGCGGGGCGGCGGGGTGAGCGTCTGGGTGCTGCTGTGCAGGCAGCGCGGGGAGGCGGGCTGCACAACCCTTGCGGCGCAAGTGCTGTGAAGGCTAGACTAGAGGGGCAGGTCGGCAGTGCAGGCAGTGCGGGCAATCGGGTGGTGCAGGAAGGCGAGCCGCCACACCTCTTCCACACTGTCTCCCACGCCTGGCACCACACATACCGCCGCCTGGCAGCACGCCAGGATGGGCCCCGGGGCGCCCTGTGAGGACCAACGCCCTTGCACCAGCAGCAGCAGCAAGCCACAGCGGCCCCCCCACCCTGTCCCATGAGACCTTTGCTGGCTCCCCCCTGGACTTGAAATGTGATTGATTGATTGTAAGCAAACCAGGGCCTGGCCCTTGCCCCTGCCCTTGCCTGAGAGGGATGCCAGGCGGCGCAGCAGGGAGCGGTAGTGCTCTGGCGCGGGCAGCACCAGGGCTGACATGAGGCGCTGCATGAGAGCCGACTTGAGGGAGACTCTTTGATGGGACAGGACGATGTCCAGCACGGCCTGCAACTTGCCGCTGTGGGTCTGCAGGCGGGGCAGGTGGGGGGGGGGCATGGCCAGGTTTGTGGGAATAATGTGAAGGGCAGCACAGTGGGTGTCATGGCAAGGTTTGTGGGAATAATGTGAAGGGCAGGTGGTGGGTGGCATGGCAAGGTTGTGGGAACGTGAGGGGCAGTACAGTGGGTGGGGGGCAGCACAGGGGTGGGGGGCAGAGCGCAATGTCCAACACGGCGTGCAGCTTGCCGCTGTGGGTCTGTGGGCAGCGGGCAGTACAGTAGGGCGGAGCGGGGAAGGCAGCGGCGGCAGGACGGCGGCAGGGCGGCCTGCAAGCCAGCCACGCTTGCATCTGCCACCCGGTGCCACACTGGGCCCCCACCCTGCCCTGGCCCGCAATCAATCTGCCCCGACCCCCCAAACCAAGAAATCCCGATTTGCTGGCCCACCACACCCACTCCCCTTGGCTGCCCTGCCCCCGCCTGCCCCAACACCTGCCTCCCCGCTGCCACCTGTCGTCCGCCACCTGTCGCCCGCCACCTGTCACCCACCTGTCTCAGGCTGTCGATGACCTCCTGCTCCGTGCTCTTCCCCCCCGTCTCAAACCGCTCCTCCACCTCCAAGAAAGACTCCATCAGCCGCGTGCACAGGGCGGCAGCGTAGCCCTGCTTCCCACCCGCGTGGGAGGAGCACACCTCCTGGAGCGGTTCCAGCAGGGCGGCCAGCGGGGCGCGGTCCGCCGGCGGGCACTCCTGCAAGCAAAACGTGGGAGGGGCGGGCAGGGCGGCGTGGGTTGGGGCAGGAAGAGAGGGGGTGTGGGAGCACAGGCGCCTGATGGGGTGCCTGCAGGGCTGCAAGGGCGTGGTTTGCTGGTGGGCACTGCTGCAGGTGCCCGTACGCGGGTTCGGCATAAGCACGTGGCGTTTGGCAGGGCGAGCAGCAGGCCGTGTGGTGTGACCCACCCGGCCTGCTGCAGCCTACAGATGCACAGATGCAGAGAGGACATCGCAACACGTGCCTGCAGGTGCCAGGTGCTGCCGGTAGGGCCACACGCCCCACAGGCCGATATGTTTGAACTCCAGACTCTCAGGCCTGCGTCTGTCTTTCTCCCGGGCCCCATCATTACAACACGGCACACCCCATCGACTCACATCCAGGCAGCGCTCCATGATTGCCAGCAGCTTGGCGGTGCAAAAGGAGGGGGAGACGCCTCCCGGGGCCGCCAGCCCGCTGGCTGCCTGGTCGATGTCGTAGGCAGACTCTGCATCGTGGACAGGGGTGGGCAGGTCATGAAACGGATGCAGGGTACGGCGGGTGGAAATAAGGGCAGGTGAATCACCTAGCCTCCTTGATAATATAAGATGCAAAATCCGCAGGGGTGGGGCCCAGAGGCGCACATATGGGCGCCAGGTTGGTGGAGGTCGGTTGGTAGGCTGCGTGGGGCGATCGTGGGGGCTGAGAGGGGTGCCAGGTGTGCGCCAGCCCAGGGGCGAACCGCATCCAGCTTGAACGGCGCATGCCGTTGCCAGTCCGCGCCCCTTGTAGAGGCTCAAAGCCAGAAACCCTAACCCTACCCCGCGCACCCACCCACGTGCATGCCACATCGCCCGCTCCACCCGCCACAATGCATGGCACATCACAGCCCGACCCAAGCCTGACCTGACACCCCTCTATTTCCAAGCCCCCCCCCTCACCTGCTGCCGCCGTCTCCAGCTCAGTTGCCACGCGGGCGGGCAGGCGGTCTGCCACCACCCCATACGCCTCGTTCCACTGCACCAGGGCCAGGGCGGGGTCGTCCAGGCTGGACAGAAGGCCCTCCGTCACTGCAGGAGGGTGTGGGGTTGGAGAGGAAAGTGGGAGAGGGTGCGGGAAGGAGGAGAGCTTGGAAGGGCGGGTGTTCGTTACGGAATGATTTTATTTATACTAACAGAACTTTCATTGTTTAGGGTTTTTTGGGGGCTTTTTTCCATTCTAGTTTAGCCCCTGGTGTTTGGAAGGGCGGGTCGTCCAGGTTGCACTGCAGGCCCTCCGACTTCCACTATTTTCCCAAAACAGCTCCAGTCTCACAGCCTCTCACCCGCTTCCGCCGGCTCGTGACACCTGATGCTGTCACCTGTCATCCCACAGCCTGGCCCTCTCTGCATGCATGCACACAACCCGTGCTGTTCTCACCCGCATCCGGCGAGTTGTGGTACCCCGCCATGATGTTGTCTGCCGCCTCCAGCGCCGCCCGGAAGCGGTTGGCCACCCCCTCGCTCTCCACCACGGGCGGGCCCAGCTCGGGGAAGGAGCCGCGGTACGGCTCCGCCCTGCAGATTGGGGACAACATAGTTGTTGTTTATGGGGTGTGAATGGAAAGAAGCAAGCAGGGTGACAGCATGTACAGTACTACAGGCACGGGGGGCCAGCTCGGGGAAGGAGCCGCGGTGGGGCTCCGCCCTGTGAGGAAGGGCGGCACACGGGTGTGTGTGAAGGGTGGTGGGGATGGTCACAAGTGGGCAGGGAGGCAAACACATCAAGAGAACTGCAAAGGCACGGGAGTGGGGCAGCTTGGGGGAGGAGAGGCTCCCGGCTGGGCTTCATACCACTCCCAATTCCAGCACACACCCTGCACAAAGAGCAGCAGGCGTCCCTGCAGCAACGTGAACAAGTGAAGAAGAGGCCCATATGCAGCCAGCTGCTCAAGGCAAATCAGCAACGCACGGCAGGTGTGTTGGTACTCGCGTGCGCACCGCAGCTGCATCGTCCAGCTTCAAGCAAGCAATGATTCAAAAACACACGATGCAAAGGTAAAAACAGCATGTGTGTTGGCACTCACTTGCGCACCGCCGCCGGGTCGTCCAGCTCCAGGCGTGCAATGAGCTGGCCGGGGCTCAGCACCGACCCCTCCGCCAGCTGGAAGTGCACCTTGCCTGCGCAGGGAGTGGATGGTTTGAATCGTGGAAATCGTGCATGAATGCGGGGGGTCACATGGAGTTTGAATATGAAGGAGGGGCGAATGGAGCCAGTGAGTGGGTGCCTGCATGCGGGGGTAACATGAGCAGGGCTTGAGACCAGTCTGTGGGACCCCTTGCCTGCACAGCTTGGGAGGCGTGAACTAGTGCATAGGTGCATGAAGCAGCTGCGTGAACAAGTGAATAAGGATTGCGAAGCAGCTGGCGCCCCTTGTGCCGCTGGCCCGTATGAGCGCTGGTGACAAGCACTGCCCACCCACCTGATGCGGGGCCAGCTAGGTCACCCCTACCACCTCCACCACCCCACACATGTGCCACTATACCCACCTCTGAACCAGAACAGAGAGCCCTCCCCGCACACCAGATGACTGCCCAACACAGGGCCCCTGCCCACACACCAAGCGAGCGCCAGCAGGGGCACCATCATCTGCACCACCTGCACCACTACATGCATGCGCCGCTGTCCTTATCTGAGCCACAGTGACGAGCCCGGGCCACCCACCGGAAGCGGGTGCCAGCAGGGGCATCATCATCTTCATCACTTCCACCTCAGCATAGGGTGCATCAGCGCTGATGTGGCCGCCGTCCTCCACCAGATACCGCACCAGCTTGCCCGTGGAGATGGACAGCATCTGAGCAAGACCAAGAAGAAGAGGAAGAATCATGGTAATATGCCCGAGGGAAACCAAGGGGTTGTTTCCTTAATTAGCCGGCTGCCAGCAGTCAGCCACCCATGGGTCCAGCTGGCGGCTGTGTTTGAAAGGGGAGGCAGGCCACACAAAAGATCGTCAGATCACATGTTGCAAACACATCCTGCCATTGAAGCACCCACCCACCCACCCACCTTTGACGGGTCGTGCTCGTTTGAGAGCAGGCAGGCCTTTGAGTCGATTGTGAGGCGGGTGCCCATCGCCTCCTCCTCGCTGTGCACGACATGCGCGCTGCCGTCCACCTGGCACAGCACAGCACAGCATGGCAGGCACCGAGAGAGCGGTGGGTGAGCGAGCTGAGCACGGTGTGCGCGCTGCCATTCACCTGGCACAGTGCAGCAAAGCACGGCACAGCAGGAACGCCACACGTGCACATGCAGGCCGTCACTGACAAGAACCCGTACATTGCAATGATGTACCAGTGCTGCCTGCCCACAGCAGCCTAGAAGTGCATGCGCTGGCGGTGGGGTGCTGTGCAGACTAGGGTAGACAGGCTTCTCACTTGCAACAGCAGCCCCCCGGCCAATCAGCTTGCGCACTGCCAAATATACATGCTGGTGCCCCCCGAGTGCACACACACTCATACCGGCCAGACTGGCAGCACGCACACAGCACAATAGACCACGCCGATCGGCTCTGCCTCGAAACCCGAAATCCCTTTCACCCCACCCACCCCAAACACAGTTCGGCTCCCACACCTGCACCAGCAGCCCGCCATCGTTGAGCTTGCGCACCACCACGTCCACGTGGGTGCTGCCCAGGTGAAGGCGCAGGGACTGTGGGCCCAGGCGCAGCGCTTTCACGCCGTACTTGACGCCTGAAGGTGGAACGCCAAAGGGGCGGGCGGGCAGAGGGAGTGGGGTGTGCCAACAATGCTGGTGAAGGAAGCGGCGGCGGCCCCAGGCGCAGCGCTGGCAGGGGGGACTGCCGCTTTGCGGTTGAGGCGCGAGGGGGGCAGGCAGTCGGCAATGCTGGTGACAAGGAGGCGGTTGTGGGCCAGCATTGGCCAGTGCATTTGGGCTGTACTGAATGGTTGCACCAACGCAAGCGCACAAACGGGCGCAGAGACATGCACACCAACCATCCACTCGAGCTTTTTCGTGCATGCGACAAGTGAGATGCGGGCCGGCGGCAGCTGCCTCGTGTGCTACAAGAGAGGGGGTCTGCCGTGACCACCCACAAACCCCCCACCAACAAAGGTAATTCCTACTACTAGAACGAAGACGGTGAGCCAACACCTGGGTTTGTTCACCAACACACAGTTTGGGAGAGTCAGGAAGGTGAGCGGGCACCTGCTCAGCGGACACCTGCTCACCGTCCACCACAAACTCCTCGTGCAACGCCACAAGCGAGATGCGTGCCGGCGGCAGCTGCCCCTTCTCCAGGTAGGACAGGTACTCGGCGCTGCGGCTGGCCACGCGGCCCAGCGCGCGCAGCACGGTACCGCAGATGACCGACAGGTGCCAGGGCGGCCGCTCGCTGCGCACCTGCGAGGAAGAAGAGAGAAGAAGGAAGAAGAAAGGTATAAAAAAATGGGCAGGCTTGTGGGGTGGGAGGGCAGGCGGGTGGGGTGGGGATGCCGACGGGACATCAAGCCAAAGGCAGTGTCCGGCGACCCTTTCAGGAGGCGGGGAAGGTGACAGCCAGGGGCGCCAAAAGTGGGCAGGAGAGGTGCGGGCAGTGAAGAGACAGGGAGTCAGGCAGCGAGAGATGGCAGGGCGAGACGGCGTGCCGGGGTTCAAACAGGCAAGCATGCAGACGTGAGCATATATTGAGATACGATGGCACCACGGCAGGCGGCCATGCCCCTAAAGTGCATGTTGTCCCTACTGAACCTGCTCGAACGCTATGGCAGCCACCGCCCACCCCGGCCCGTCCTCACCGTCAACCACCCGCCAACCCATCCCCGCCTGTCCACACCCGCGCCCACCAGCAAACCAACCCTTCCTGCCCCGCCTGCATCGCCCTGCTGCTCTTCAACCCCTGAAGTTCCCTGTCAGCACAACCAACATTTTGTTGTCCATACACAGGCGAATTCATCCCCACCCCACCTGCGCCGCGATGCGTGCGTCCAGCCAGCCCGTGTGGTGCACGTTGTTCACAAACTCTGGGGACTGAATCATGTCCACAACATAGTCAACAATGGTGCGGATCTCCCCCCTGCAAGTGGTGGGAAAGGGCAGTCGATGGGTGGGTGGTGTGCGACCCGGTACACTTGACCTCATTCCGGCCCATATCACATCTAGAACCCGCCGCCCCAACCCCAACCGCCGACTGTATCCTACAACTTGTGCCCCTCGAACCGGCTCCTGAGCTCCTCAAGCGCTTTCACGCATGAGCTCGAACACCAACCCCCACACCAACCATCGACACCCTCCTGAACAGAGGCCCCACCACAGCACCAACAACCTGCGTCCCTTGCACCTGGTTTTGATTTCCTTGAGCGCCACCACTAACGGGCCCCTCCCACACCAGCCAATGTGGACAGCAAATGCACCGAAACAGCATGTGCACCCCCTGCGCGCACCTGATTTTGATTTCCTTGAGGGCCACCACCATGGCCCGTATCGCCTCCTCCCGCGTGTCCCCCTTGGCAAACAGGTGGCCAAACTGTGAGTCGCTGTACTCGTGGATGGCGCCGCCGCCCTTGACGCTGAAGTAGCCCCACACCTGCATCCTCCAGGCATGCAGCAGCAGCGGAAGACAAGGCCAGCGGGCAGGCAGGTGCAACAGCGTCCCTGGCAGGCCACAAACAGGAGAGAGGGGCAAGCAGGTGGGGAGGGCAGGCGGGCAAGGCAGGCCGTTCACAGTCGTTCACAGCCGTTCACAGCGGTTCACAGATTCCAGACAGGGCGGTGCCACGTGGGCAGGCGGCCAACCTCTGGTGTGGAGCGGAAGCTGATTTCGTCGATGCCGCCGCAGGTGGGCTTGAACCCGTCGTTGGCGTTCTCTGCAGGCGGGGCGGGGCGGGGCGTGCAGATGAGGCTGAAAATAGAAACGATGAATGCCAGGACGCACGTGAACCATAGGACGGTTCGCGGGTGGGCCTAGAATCTGACGTGCGGGGCGCTCAATGCTGATGTAGAGAACGCAGACTATGTCAATGTGGCTAATGAAATGGAAGGCACCGTTTCGGTACACACACACACACAAAGGTCTGGATCTGTCTGCCTTGGCCCCTACCCTCTCTGCCTTCCCATCAGCCACCAGACACCCCCACAGTACCGCCCACCTTGCCTTCTCCACCCCCCAGGCAACATCCCCAGCCAACCGCCCACCACCCACACCTCCTCTCATCAAACCCACCCACCCACGGTGATGCGCACAGCCACAACGCGCACACCTACCCTGTCGGCAGCACCTCCTCACCCACCCACCCCACACACCCAAACACCTCTCATCTAACCCACCCCCACACCCACACACCTCGCATTTAACCCACCCGGCACAGCCACCACGTGCCCGCCCACCACCCCTTTCTGCACCTCCTTATCCACCCACGCACCCACCCTCCTCCCAACCCACCCGCTGTGATGCGCACCGCCACCACGTGCCCCGCTGGCGCCACGCGTGTGCTTTCATCCTCGAAGTCGATCACCCCCTCCCCCTCTGGGTCCTGCCCGTACATGCGCCGCAGGTCTGGGATGTGGTGCAGGGCCACACCCATGCCGATGAGCAGCTGGCAGGCCGGGATGTTGACGTTGCTGATCCACTCGGTCACAGGATGCTCCACCTGTGGGGAGGGGAGGGAAGCAGGATTAGGGTTCCAGTTTTAGGGTTTAGGGTTTCAGGGATCAGGATTTAGGAGTTGCAGGATGAGTAACACTCGAAATGCTGTGTTTGGGACCCTTCTGATTGGTGAACGAAGCAGGAGCAGAGAGGCAAACAGGCGAGGAGGGGTGCGGAAGAGGGACAGGATGCCAGAGGCAGGGCAGGAGGCGGAGGGGCCAGAGGCATGACGCTGCGGTGCGCGACAGCGGCCCGGCCCGCCAAAGAGCGGGCAGAAGCCCTGCCCAACCCAGCCACCCCTGCACACACAAGGTGCTAGCATGCGTCCCGCCCAGCATTGCACATGCACAGTGCAGGGTCTGCCTCCCCGCCCATCCCTGCAGGCGAGCCGGCAGCAGCCAGCCCTGCCCGACCCAGCCACCCCTGCACACACACAGCTTGGGGCCTGCCTCCCACCCATCCCTGCGGGCAAGCTGGCGGCAGCAGCATACCCTCTCACCCACCCAGCCACCCCTGCACCCACACAGCTCGGGGCCTGCCTCCCCACCCATGCCTGCAGGCGCGCCGGCCGCAGCCATCCACGCCCCACCCAGCCACCCTGCACCCACACAGCGCGGGGCCTGCCTCCCACCCGGCCCAACCCCACCTGCAGGCGTGGGTTGAGCTCCAGGAAGCAGTACTGCTTTGTTTCCATGATGTACAGGAACTCCACGGTGGCGGCGCCCACATAGCCCACAGAGCGGGACAGGGCACGCGCGCACCGCTCCATGTCCGCCAGCACTGTGGGGCAGTTCGGGGAATGGGAGTGTGGTGTGAGGAAGCGGTAGATGCGGAGGGGGAGGGCTGAAGTGAGTGCAGGACGTGAGTAAGTGCAAGGGTGGTGGGGTCACAGGGAGCAGGTGGCAGCAGACAGGAGGGTTGCACACAAGGCTCGTCGCAAATCGGCACGGCCAGAATGCGCTGCCTCTGATGCACTCTGCCACCGCCGTGCCTCTGTATTGCCTCATGGCCCACGCACCTGCAGCGGGCGCGGCCACCACGGGCCCCTCCTCCACAATCTTCTGGTGCCGCCGCTGCACAGAGCAGTCGCGGCTGAAGACGGAGCACACGTTGCCGTGCCTGCATGGGACGTGGTGCGCCGGGACACGGGCAGGGTGAGGATGCGGACGGGGGCGCTGGGTGCACGGCAGGTGGGCAGAGTGGCTGGGGAGACGGCAGTACAGCAGGGGTGGCCGGTACACCGGCGTCCTGCCTGTTGGGCACAGCCTGCCTGCCTTCTTTATCTGTCCGTACCATCGTCTGACCGCCCTCCCTCCGCCTCACCCACCTGCCAACGCCCACAGCACCGCCATGCACACCCAGCAAACCGCCTCACCTGCCTGCCAGCAGCTGCACTCACCACATGCCTGCTTTGTGGCACCACCTCCATCCTGCCCTTCTCACCGTCCCAGCTGCACAACCGGACGCACGTGCCTGCCCCACCCAGCAACCTCCTCCCTCCCCCACTCACTCACTCACGCACCTGTCTGCCAGCAGCTGCACCTCCAGGTGCCTGCTCTGCGGCGCCAGCTTCATGGCAAAAATGGGCGACCCCGGCACCTCGCCCTGCACCTGCTTGAACACCAGCCGCACATCATCGTCACTCATGACCTGGCAGGGAAGAAAGATGATGGGGGGTGGGGGGGCGATGATGATGCCTTTGGTATGTTGATGTTGATGTTTATTTCAGTATAGCACCGAGCATCTACTGCTTAGCTTGATAATAGAGGCAGGAAGGAGACGAACGCGCGAGAGTCACGTCGGCGTGGCTCCTGGCCTCCCAAGGATCAGGGGGACAATGTGCTTTGCTTGTTGTGCTTGCCATAGAGCAGTCGTACCCAGCATGATTGAGCGAGCACCCTGGATGCATGCTTAGAGTGCTGGGTGCGTGATGGGGGCAGCATGCGCCAGCATCACGCCACCATTGCACCTTCCAGCCACGGCTAAAGGGCACCCCTGCGCCCCCTCGCAATGCCTGCCGCCCCCCCTCTTCTTCCTTCACCCTCCACCCCTGCCTCCCTTGGCCCGCCCACCTTCCGTATGCCTTTGCCGCCGCCCCCCCAGGAGGCCTTGAGCATGGCTGGGTACCCGATGCGGTTGCAGCACTCGAGCGCCTCCGCCAGGCTGTGGATGCACGCCCGCTTGTACACCTCCGGCGGGATGACGCCGCCCTGGCAGGCTGCATGAGGTACGGAAGGGTGCGAATAAATAGAAGAGGTGTGGGATGGTGTACCTTTGGCAGGGAGATGAGACCCCATTGCCGCCCCAACCCAGCCGAGTCCAGTTCAGCATGGCTTGAGGCACAGCCCACCATTGCACAGCGCACGCAGCATGCCACACACACACACACACACTCATCCACGCACTAGCGTAGTCCACCGTCACGTTGTCGCCGCTCCACGGAATGGTGGGCACCCCCGCCGACTGGGCCAGAATGGTGGACCCGATTTTGTCGCCCAGCGCCGCCATGGCCGCAGAGTGGGGGCCCAGGAAGCGGATGCGGCTCGGAGTCTCCTCCAGCGCGTCTGGCAGCTCCGGCTTCTCAGACGCGTGGCCCCTGCAAGGCAAGGAGAGAGAGGCAGAGCAGAGAGCAGCAGGCAGCTCTTCCTCAGGCACCGGGAGGCTCCGCAGATCTAAACCAAACGCAGACGCGGCCCTTGCGCCCGCCGTGCCGGACAATCAACGTCCTCCCCGGCATGCAGGGCCTTAGCAACAACAGGCCCGCACATTTGCGGCCATAGCAGTGACAAGCGGTACTTGTACGCTCGCTTGGCTTGTTGAGCGTCGCGCTGTGGAAGGCATACAGACACCGAACAAGGCCTACCCCCTGCCCTTGCGCCCACCATCCCGGCGCCACCCCAGTGCCCACGGCCACGGCAGCAACGAGCTGTACATTACCCATCTACTGTGCTTCCCGACTTTACTTATCTTGTTTTGGGGGGAGGAATCTCAAACTTGATGACGACAACATCACCCACCCAACTGCCTGCCCAGCTTCCCGCTCGCGCTCACCATCCTGGCCACACAGCGTCCACCCCCGTGCGCATCGCCATGGCAGTGATGAGCTGCACGTTTGCATAGTTGTTGGTGTTCTTTCCACCCGGCACCTCCACAAATTGATCTGCCATGCGGATGTGCTCAGCATCTGCCCGCATGTCCTCAGGAGTGGCCATGGCAATCAGGTTCACTGTGCAGGGGGGGGAAGGGGGTGAGGAGGAGGAGGGGGGGAGTTCAGAGGGGAGTCGGGAGGGGGAGAGCCCTGGCGGGTGGCCGCGACGGTGGGGTGGAAAGGGAGAACAGGAGAGCAGGGGTGAGGGGCTGGAGAGGGAAGGGCGAGTCGTTGAACGCCATGCTGGTGAGGTGGGCAGCAGGAAGAGAAGGGTCAAGAGGAGGTGGGAAGGAGAGGTGGGAAAGGAGGGAAGGATGGGCAGACAGGTGAACCCCGCCCATCGTCCTCCGCCCCTCTCTCAACCGACTCCTCAACCGCCACGGGCCGGCCTCCCCGTGCCCCCGCCATCCCCTGCACACAGCCCCCCGCAGCACACGCGCCACCGCTACACACACATGTGCCGCCCTGCGCATTCCACCCCCAGGCAGCCCCCCCGCCTCACCCACACAACGCCCCGTATCCCCGCCCTCCCACCTGCCAGCCCTTGCCCTGCCCCTCCCCAGCTCTCCCATCAAGCATTCTCACCCAGCCCCTATCCCACCACCCACCCCCTGCAAGGGATGCCCACCCCTCCTGCCGCCCCTGCCGCAACGGGCCTCACCCGCTCGCTCATTCCCAAAGTTCTTGTACGCCCAGGAGCGCACGCTGCGCATGAACTTGGTGGCAGCCAGCCCGTTGTTGGCCACCAGCACAGAATGTATGGGGCGGTCGCCGCCCCACCCCGCCACCCGGGCATCCAGCGTCGCCACCAGCTCAGCGGTGCGCTTGGGCACCCCCAAGCGCGTGGCGGAGCTGCGGGGAAGGTGAGGAGGCGGGCAGGGGTGGGCAGGCAGCGCATGGGTGCGGTCCCATGGGCAGGTTGACGTGGCGGCGGGTGCGCTGGGCGGCGGGTGGAGAGCAACTCCGCTGAGCTTCGGATCCGCAGGCTGCCGATGACGACACACAATGTGTGCCTGCAAGCCTGCGGTGTTCTGTGCTTCCCGCAGGTGCTACCCACATTGGCTTGCCGGCCCTCTGGGCGCTGGCAAGCCAAGCCTCTTGGACCGTGCCACTGGCCACCCAGCCCCTCTTGGACCGTGCCGCTAGCCCCTGCCACGAGCGTCAGCACCCATAACAGCGAGTGTGCGCCAACCACCCAGCCTGCCACGAGGCCAGCCCTCTCACCTGGACTTGGACAGGTCGCCGTAGGACATGGAGAGGAGGCGAGAAGAGGAAGAGGTGAGGACAGAGGAGCCGCTGCCCTGCCGGGTGTGGGTGGGTGGCGGCGCCTTGGCGAGGGGACTGCCGGTGCCGCCGCCGGTGCCTGCCCGCGGGCTCCCATGCTGCTCGGGCTGCACTGGGCTCTTGGGCTGTGTCATTTTGGGCGCGTGGGAGCGCCTCAGACCGCCTGAAAGCACCCCGTGAGGGGTGGAAGTCGGGGGGCCGGTAGCGCGGTATAACGGGCTACTAGGACCGCGATTGATAAAATGCTATGAGGAGAGCGCAACCAATTTTGTGACACTGCTGCTGTTGCTTAAATGTTTTGTTACTCAACGGGGAACCTTGGCAATAACGACCTCAGGCCGTGTGACATGCCTTGCTGTCACTGGAGCCCGACATCACGAAGCTTGAACACGACAGGAGCCCGAAAGCGACCAGTGGTCTGCCCAACCAAAAATGCCACGCTGTATCTTGTTGGCCTCTCCTGAGGCCTCTCCTGTGCATTCCTTGGCTCAATTTGATCCGAACACGCCCATCCACGCATTTGGGGGGGTGCAGAGGGTCGCAGGCGCCTTTTGCAAGGCACTTGTGAGCACAAATGGCGCCGCCAGCGCCATCGGGCTTTGCTGCGGCTCTGATCGCGGCGCTGGAGGAGGCGCAGAACGCGGCGGCGCAGCCCAAGCCGGCCGCGCAGCTGGCCGAGGCCGCCTGGAGCAAGCTGCAGTTCGACTTTCCGGTGAGCTTGCCGACGATGGAGGAGAAGGAGGCGATGGAGGCGCTGCGGCGCTGTGTAAACATCCAGGCCCTACCGCCGCCACTGCCTGCCGCCTGCTGCCGCTGCCTGCCCGCCTGCTGCCGCCTGCTGCCGCTGCTGCCTGTTGCCCCGCTACATCGACACCCTCACCTGCATGCGTGCGTGAATTCAGGTGGTGTCTGCGGAAGAGCTGGCTGCGCTGGTGCAGGAGTTTGCCAGCGGGCAGCGCAGCGAGGTCACCCTCCGCTTCCTTGCCGTCCTGCGGAACGGCTCTGCAGCCATCGGGCCCGCCGCCACCGAGCCAGCTGCTGCGCCTGCAAGCAGCAGCGCTGCAGTGGAGGGCAAGGCCTCCTCTCCGCTGGTGCCGCTCTACCAGCAGCTTTATGCAGTGGCGGTGCTGCGCAGCCTGCAGGCCTGCCTAGAGGCTCCAGAAGCGGAGGCGGTTTCACGCCTGGCTGCGCTGCAGCCAGAGGCGGGCGCTGCCGGCGGTTCCGTGTGGTCAGCCGAGGGCCAGAGCCAGATGGAGGAAGTGCTGGCAGCAGCGGCGGCAGCGGCTGATGCAGGGCAGCCGCTTGTGCCAGCGCAGTTGGAGCACCGAATGTCGCAGCAGGTGGGTGCGTGCATGCATGCCACATGGGCATGTTGGCATGATGACATCGTCAGGGCCTGTGTGCGCGGGAGATGTCCACTTGGAGAGGCCCTGTTGCAGAGAGTTACAATGCACCAGCAGCTGTCGCCACCATGCATGCGTGTCTGTTATTGTGGCGGGGAGACAGATGCAAAGCCCTGCCGCCACGGGCCAAGGCCCTACCCACGGCGTCATAAGTGCGTTTTTTTCACATTTCATTTTTTCGTGCTGCTTTCACCCTATGCAGGAGGATGATGACAGCACCGAGTACGAGCCTCTAGAGCCTGTGCACCCAGCAGCACAGCAGGCGCAGCAGCAGCAGCAGCAGCAGCAGCAGCAGCAGTTGCCTCTTGCGCCCGGCGCCCAGGCAACCGCGGCAGGGCAGGCGTGCCTGCCGGAGCAGCTTGCCCTGCTGGCCGAACACCTCAGCTACCACTGCATGGCAGACCCGGCGGCCTGGCGCGAGCTGCGCACCATGCAGCGGGTGGCGGCCTGCCTGGAAGCGGCACGCCAGCACCCACGGTTCACCGAGCTGGGTGGTGCGACACAACCGCTGCTGCGCCTGGCGGCAGACCGCTGGGTGGCCAGCCCTGTGGAACTAGAGGCGGGGCTGCCTGCTCTGCTGGACGCACTTGCCATCCCTGGCAGCAGCATCAGCGCCAGCGCCAGCCAGGCACCCAGCAGCATGCCCAGCAGCAGGCAGGATGTGGGTGCAGCAGCCGCCGCTGCTGAGCTGGCGCTGGCAGCAGCGGTGGCCCTGGCAGCGCAGGTCAGCTCGCCGTCGGCGCGGCGCCGGCTGTGGGCAGAAGTCAACTCCCGCCTGCTGCCCGTGGCCGCGCAGCAGCTGGAGGAGCAGCAGATCAGTCTGGCACGGGCGGCTCGGGCGGCAGCAGCTGCAGCGGGAGCAGCAGGGGCGGCAGCAGCAAGCGTCGCTGCAGTACAGCTGTCTGCAGAGCAGGTGTACCGCATCATGCTGCCCTGCCAGCTGCTCTACTTCTTTGTCCTGGAGGCCCCCCGCACGCCAGCAGCCTTGCTGCAAGACGCTATGCTCAAGGCCGGGCTGCTGCGCTCCCTGGTGCTTCTGTTCACCCAGCTGGGTGCTGCCTCAGGGGCAGAGCCGCTGCGCTGCGCGCTGCTGCTGGCCTGCGCGGCGGCACAGCCGTTGGCCGACTGGGCGGCCGCGGTGCCCGGCTTTACGGCATCGCTGGGCGCCCCAGGGCTGGCACCCGGCGGGGAGGCTGCGCTGCACGGCGCGCTGTGGCGGCTGTTGCAGGGCGGGGGCGGGGGCGAGTTGGCGGCGATACTGTTGGATGCCACGCCGGCAGACAAGGTGAGCTGGCGGGGCTAGCAGGGGCTGGCTCTCGGGGCTAACAGAGGCGCCATGTGCCAGAGGATCCCGTGCAAGCTGGCTGTTTGCTTGGGGCTGCATCGTGTATGCATCGGCGCTGTTTCTGGCAATGTCGGTGACCACCTCCACTCCCCTGCCCCACCCGCCTCCACAGCGATCACTGGCTGGGCTTGCTGTGTCCCTCGCCCGCGCTTCACACCAAACACTGGCTGCCCCTGCTGCACTTCCCGCCTGCGTGCAGGTGCCAGGCGTGCTGCTGGCGCTGCAGCTGATGGCCGACATGCAGGCGGTGTCTCGCCGCTCGGCCCCTCTGTGGGATGCTGAGGTGGAGGGGGCGCTGCGCACGCTGGCCAGCACGCTGCGCCAGCACTACAGCCGGCAACGGCTGGAGGCGGCGGCTGCGGAGGAGGCTGCGGCGGGGGTTGAGAGCGGCGCCTCTGCTGCTGCAGCAGCTGACGGAGGGCCAGCGGGAGCAGAAGGAGGGCCAGCTTCGGAAACATCTGCAGATGCAGCAGCAGCAGCAGCAGCAGCAGCAGCAGCGGCGGCTCGAGAAGAGGAGGAGGATGCAAAGAAGCTGGGTGTGTCAGCAGCGGAGCAGACAGCGGTGCTTTCTTCCCGGCGCGCCGCCCGCCTGCAGCCCACCTGCCTGAAGCTGATCAAAGACCTGCTGCAGCGGCGTGCCGGCGGCGGCAAGCACGACTGATTAAGTGGCAGCTGCATTGCCTGTACTCCTTGGCTGCGCTGCCTAATCCCCAGCTGTTGTGCCCTTTCCTTGTAAAATACCACTCTGCCCAGCAAGTGATAGCCGGGGTGTCGTTTGCAAGTTGAAGGAGAGCTTTGCTTGCCTGTGCTGTGCGTGCTGGGAGGTGATAGGGCACCAGCTAGGATGACTCTCTCGCTGGAATAGGGGCTTCGGACGCTGGAGTTCCGAACAACTGAAGGGTCAGAGGGGTATTTGTGGCTTGGGTTTGAGGCCAGTGACACGGCGCACCTGCCTCGGAGTTGGCCTCGGCCGTGGTGCGGACCCGTCTGCTGCCCGTGCGCCTCGCAGGTAAACCAGTTGGGGCACAGCCTTCCAACCGGGGCGCGGACCGCCGAAAGCAGCAGGCACTATCACAAAGCACATGGCTCTGGGTTGGCACCGGCGCACCGAACACCGCCCCCACCTGTCTCTGCAGGACCCCGTCGGGTTGCTGAGCACAGCCGGCATGGCTGGCCTGGCACAATTCCTCGCTGGGTTGAACCTGGACGAGTTCGAACAGGAAGATGCGCTGCGGAACACTTTCCTGCAAACGCTGCTGGCAGGGCGGGATGAGGCTGCGCTGGCGCAGCTGGAGGCTCACCCCGGGCTCGCCACGGCACGCAACGAGTTCCAGGGGGTGCCGGCCCTCAACTTTGCGGCCTCCACTGGTTGCCTGAAGACCATGGCCAGAATGCTGGAGCTGGGTGCTGACATCAGCGCACGTGACGCTGGCCACATCGGGCCCGGCAAGACGGCGCTGTTGAAGGCGGCCCAGAACGAACAGGTAGCTGTCATCTGCTGGGTGCTGGAACGTGGCGCTGACGTGAATGAGAGCGGGGGGGCAGCCATTATGAGCCCCCAAGCTATCGATGCTGGCTGGCCTGAGGAGCAGCACCGGGCTGTCATTTACGGCGGGCAGGATGGCGACTGGAACGACAACGGGTGGACAGCCCTCATGCACACAGCCGCCGCCGGCAACGTGGTGGCAGCCGCGGCGCTGCTGTGGCGCGGCGCAGACCCCACCCGCCGCAGCCGCCACGGCCTCTCGGCACTGGACCTGGCAGCCCGGCCGTGCACCGGCAGGGAGGGCGACACCCCCGACAGCCGCCGCCACCTGCAGCACCTGCTGGTGTGGGCAGGGGCAGAGCCCTCTGCGGCTGTGGCGGATTGGGAGCAGCTGAGGGCCACGGTCCCCGGCCCGCTGCCACGCGAGGCACGGCAGTACCTGCCGGCGGCGCTGCAGGCGCGGCGCCACGTGGAGCTGCTGTGCATGCTGCGCCAGGGGCAGCCGCGCGACGTGGTGGAGCCAGTGATGGCTCGCATGGAGCTGGAGTGGCTGCGAGCGCACGGGTGAGGCTGGCTGGTGCACCAGCCCAGCGGTAGCTGGCTCATCACATCCTCACCAGCCGTCTCCTGCTGGGCTGCGGCCTCACGCAGGGTACTATGATTTAGCACACGTGTTCTGTTGCTGTTTTTGACGTTCACAGCGCCCGAGCTGACTTGCATTTGCCTCTCTCAGCCTCCCTTCCGCTTGCCATGTCACACCTCGTCTACCACATTCTCTCTTGCTGCAAACCCAGAAAACCGTCCAAGCTTTGCTAGCATGTCGCAACATGATTGACACTCTGCTCTGCAAAGTTACCACACATGTTGTTTAGAACCAGGGTGCACCCACACCCACTCCAAAGGCAAGCGCGGGGTGTGTGGTAGTCACCAAGATTCCAGCGTGCCCCCAACACAACACCTTTAAGGAACACATTTTGCACAAGCCAGCAGCGCGAGTGCCACCCACTGTTGGGCTGCCACCATGGTTAGTTGCCCACTGTCAATTTGCTTGGCATGCTTGGCAACATGGACCGCAGGTAGGTACAAAGCTTAGGGCATTGTGGGTAAGCGTGCAGCCACTGTTTGCAGGAGGGCGGCGGGCACTGACGGCGGCGACGGCGGCGGCGGTGCCGCCAGTGCCACGACCGGACACTGTGCCGCGGACCGCGCTTGCATCCGGCTCACAAGGTGCATTTTCACTTAGCAAAAATAAGAAAGGCAGCAGCAGCAGGGCCGCACTGAGCGCAATGGGCCCAGAGCCTCCGACCGCTCACTGCTTCCCTGGCTTATGAGGCCTGGCAAACCTCTCAGAACCACTTGCAAGTGAAGCGGGCGCGGCGTCCGCAAGGGAGAATGAGAGTGGCCCGGGTCTAGAAGGGTGCCGATCTGGCCTCAGCCGCGAGGATGAAACACCTCGGGCCCGCCCTCATTCCTGTCTCCGCTCGCCTCGCAGACCGCTTCTCTTCCTCAACGCAGCATCTGACACAATGGTGGCCGCCGCTATGTCCTCTGTGTCTTGCCGCCCGGCCACCGCCATCGCTGCGGCCCGCCCCGCTGCCCGCTCCGCCCGGGTGGTCGCCCCTGTGGTGTGCAGGTGAGAACCGTGGTTTGTGACCGCGCTCCAGGGCGCTGGCGACTGGCAGCGACGAAAGGGCGGGGATCAGCTTGCTGGTGGAGCTGAGCCTATCCTGCTGGGGTGGTAGCCCTCTCGTAGCCCTGCGGCCTCTGCTTCTCAGCGCAGTGCGCCTGGCAGCATGGGGAAGCGCTGGAACCAGCGTTGGCCCTGACTGCCGCGGGTATGCCAAGTCGAGCTGGCCGAGCGGAGCGGCGCCGCACGAGCGGCCAGGCAGCAACACACGGGCAAGCAATGCGGTGCAGCCTGGATCCGGCAACAACAATGCATCGTATGCAGCTCATTCCACGAGGCAGCTGATGCAGCCTCGGAAATCCAAGCCCAGTCGGGCTCACGTCGCCGCACGCACGCCCACTCCCCGCCCCTCTCCTGCAGCGCTGCCAAGAAGCAGCAGGCTGTGGCTGCTGGCGTGACCGCCGCGGCTGTGTCCATGCTGGCGAGCCCTCTGGCAGCACAGGCGGCCGGCTCCCCCAGCCTGAACAACCTGCTGGGCTCCCTGGTGGCTGGCGGCGTCGTGCTTGCCGGCATTGCCACCGCCGTCTCCGTTGTCTCGTGAGTGCACGCTGCCCGCGCTGAGCTGCCGTTCCGCGCTGTGGCTGGCTTTGATCCGCGACTCTTGCCCATGCCACACGTTGCCTGTTGCTAGTTGCGTGCGCACACGTGATGCCCGTCAGCTGCACGTGAGGAAGCGGTGCTCGGCGCCTGCCTACGCCCGTGCAACTTCGTGCGTGGCACGCAACAAGCTGTTCTGTAGATTGTGGGTGATGCACAGCACTGTGCTCTGCACCCTCCACTCCACCCGGCTGCATGTCTGACGTGGCCCGTTCCACTCCCCCCAACCCCTGCTGCAGCAACTTCGACTCCATCCGCCGCTAAGCGGTTATGGTGTACCACCAGCAGCACCCCACAACATGGCGCCTGCCCGGCGGCCGTGAGAGAAGAGAAAACCCCACCTTGTGTTAGCCTCCTTGTTTTGCTCAGCGCTAAGGGCGGCGGCGGGGCGCCCTGAGTCCCCGTACTCCGCTCATCTGCTTTTATTTCACCACCAACCCTCGCTCCCCCCGGTGTAACAACCCCCTCCGCTCGTGCGCTCCGCTCCTCACCAGGTCAGCCGCCCTCAGCCAGCCAGCCAGCCAGGCCACTCAAGAGACGGGGGAGGCCTGGAAAGCTGTGGCGATTGTTCACATTGCTTGCGGTCGTGCAGACAGCAGGCAGAGGGCGGGGAAGCGGACGAGGGTACTGCAGGGAAGCGGGGGAGGCAGCGGCAGAGCGGGGAACAGAAGACCGTGTCGCTGAAAGGGCAGTGTGTAAACGGAAGCGGAGGGGGACGGCGCGTGTGGTAGGAAGCAGAAAAGAATGGGTGAAAGACAGAGAAGAATGGGTGTATGTTGCGGAGAAAGCGGGTGTCATATTGGGTTGCGAGAGAAGTAGTAGGAGCGTCATTCTGTGGTGTGCAAGATTCGACGGGTTCATGTGACAGCACAAGGCAAGCGTTTGGGGTGCACGTGCCATGTGCTTGTGCACCGGGGGCACAGTTGATGGGTATACAGGGGCGTTCAGCTGGGGCACTACAGCTTGCTCAGCCAGCCCAGGGTCACGCAGCTTTGGGTGTTGGACCAGGCGAGTTGTCAGCCTCTGCCCTTGCCCGCTCAACAAGTCAGTGCTTGGGCGCAGGCGCACCCATCAGTTGCCGCAGCTGCTCCAGCGTCAGGAACTGCACAGCACAGGGGGAAGGGGCGGGAAGTGTGCATTTGCACGGTGCATATGTGTGGGCCGGCGTGCGCGGCTGGTGGGGCCGCCGGCAGGCACATGCAACGCTGTCAGGCCCAAGCTTTAGAGTGCAGTGTCCGCAGCCAATCGGACCGCAGGGCACAGTGTGAGCACAGGCAGCGCCCAGCGCGTTGGCTTAAGCATGGGGCAGCATGGGGTGCACATTGCACTTGAGCATGGGGCAGCATACGCAACGAGCACAGCATGCACAGCACCCCATGTGCCCCCAGCATGCGCAGCACACGCACCGTGGTGCAGCACAGGATCCCAGGCAGGCCTGGCTTGTTGTGCAAGATAAGCACCAACACATACCGTGCACAGCATGCACAGCACCCCTTATGCCCCCAGCACGCGCAGCGCACCATGGTGCAGGATCCCAGGCGCGCAGAGTTGCCAGGTTATACCTCTTTGACACCCCCAGAGCACAGGGCGTGCACAGCATGCACGCCACACCCACCATGGCGCAGTTCCAGGTTCCCAGGCGCGCAAAGTTGGCGGAGAAGCCGGACCAGAAGGCCAGCGGGCCCTCCTTGCGCATCGTCTCCACCACCACGTGCCCCACACCCTGGTAGCCCCCCTGGGCCGACAGCGCTGCACAGCAACAGGGAGTGAGACACGGGAAGGATGTGTGGGAGCTGCTTTGCTTCCAGGGTTGCAAGGACTTGCACCACGCCCTGGCGCCCGCTTGGCAGCAAAGGGGTGCGGTGACGGCGCCCGGGAAGGCAGGGCAGCACACCAGTTCATTCAAAGGCAGGCGGGGCATCGTGCCTGCACCCACCCATGGCCCGCGATTTGACGACGTCAAAGGGCGAGCCGACAGAGACTGCCAGCAGGCCGGCGCAGAGCGAGGCTGCCAGGTGGCAGTACACGTTGTCGCGAAATCCAAAGCTGCGCATCAGCACGCCCTTGATCTGCAAGTGAGAAAGGTGTGCAGTGTGCAGACAACAAGAGAAGCCGCCGGGTCAAAAGTCGCCAGGTTCAGAAACTGCAATGTTGCCTGCCTGCCAGAATGCCAGTCCGCCCGGCCCACCCACCNCTGCAGCACTTGTACTCAATCAAGCATTCCGTACTACTGTCCCCGCCCCGCCCACCTGGTCGTACGTTGCCAGCTCAGCAGCGTTCACCACGCTGTTGCGCGCAATGTTGGGGGTGGTGCCCGTCCACAGCGCCCTCACGCCCTCCTGCCGCACAATCATGCCGTAAGCGGACATGGCTGCACAGGGGTGGGGAGCAATCCGGAGGGAAGCAGGGGGGCGAATTCAGGGGAGCCTCCGCTGAGGGGAGCCTCCGCTGAGGGGAGGGGCAGGCACAGGGCAGCTGCCAGGCGGCATGAAGGCAGGCATAGCGGGCATGCAAGCCATGCAGCCGCTATACAGAGGAGCGCAGCAGTGCTTGAGTCACCAGCTAGCCGGGATTTGGCCACCAAAATGCTGAGCACCCCCCGGTCCGGCATCCCACCATTGGCGGCAGCAGCAGCATAGCAGCGGTGGCAGCAGGATCGCGGCAGCAGCTGCGACACCAGCGCACCCGATGGGTACTTGGGCGGCGTGCCAGCTGGCAGCTTCCCCTGCGCCTGCATGCGCACCTTGAGCACTGCAAGCGAAGGGAGTATGACAGCAGGCACGAGGAGAGGGAGATCAAAGGAAGACAGGAGAGCCTGTCGGGAGTGCGGATCTCAATCTGCAGAGAGTGGTGGCAACACAGGGCGGAGGAGGATTGAGATCCGCGTCCTCCCCCGCCCTGTGTTGCCACCACTCTCTGCACCTCCAAACCATGCAAGTGGGGAGGCAGCCGCTGCCCTGGCATGACATGCTGGCACCATCCCACCCCATGCACGCAGTCACCCACCATGGGCTCCCCTCCCAGTTCCTCGCCACATGCTGCGCCCCTGCCACCCACCCACCCACCACCAGCCTCACTAGTGGTGCCGGCCGCCCCTGCCACCCGCCCCTACCACCCACCCACCCACCATCCGTGGGGTTTCCCACCAGCACGCCCAGCGTGCCGGCGGTGAGGGCGGCGGCAATCTTGGTGGGTATGGAGGTGTGCCCAGGTTGCTCGTTCATCAGGCGCCCGTAGAAGTCACGGATGGGGTCGTCTGCATGATTAGAACAGATGTGAAGAACGTCAGTAGGCAGGCGTGGGTTTTAGTGTTAGGTGGATGCATTGTTGGTGCACAAACGTGGACGACATTGAAGTTGGTGCATCAACGAGTGGCCGAGCGGCCAGACAGAAAGGACGCAAATGGAGTCCTCTGCACCGCTAAGGTCACTGCATGGGATGTGTGTAATTTGTGAGAGGCAGTGACCGCCGCCCATGATTGTCACAGAGATGGGTTCAGCGCGGCATCTCCAGAGGGGACGAATGGTGGCGTGGGCAGGTGGGGAAGGGAGAGTTGGTGGTCAGTCGGAGCAACAGGCGGCATCCACGTGGCGAGCGCACAACTCGAACGAGTCTGCACTGCTCCTGCTCGGGCCAGCATCAACCAGCAAACCAGGCCTCCCCCCAGCCCCCTCTCCCCCATTTTCGGCATCCATCTGATCCGTGCCCACCCTAGTCTAGTCTCCAGTCTAGTCTTTACAGCTCTGTACAGCCCTGCTGATCCCCACCCCCCAGGGAGCTAACACGCCACGACGCGTGCACCTCCCAACCCGCCCCGCCCCTGCCCCTGCTGCCCCTGAACTTCCCATTGTTGTGTGACTCACGCATGGGACTCACATGCCGCGATGCGCACGCCCCCCAGCAGCACCTGCCGGTGCAGCCCCGGCACGATGCCCCTCCACAGGCTCATCACCCCCTCCTCTCGAGCCACCGTGGACACGCAGCCCACCAGGCCCCTGCAGCCAACAAAGGGCAGGCAGGCAGGGGGGCAGGCAAACAGGAGAGCAGTGGGTTTGCATCAACAATCCAAGAAGTGAAGAATGTGACTATGTGGCTTATTGACGAGTTGCATCGAAGCAGGGAGGCTTGGGGCACACCCCTCCAGCTCGATATTGAGCAGGCATCCCATCAGGCCCCTGCACCCAAGACAAGGGCAGGCAGGCAGGCAGGCAGGCAGGCAGGCAGGCAGGCAGGCAGGCAGGCAGGCAGGCAGGCAGGCAGGCAGGNAGGCAGGCAGGCAGGCAGGCAGGCAGGCAGGCAGGCAGGCAGGCAGGCAGGCAGGCAGCCAGCCAGCCAGGCAGGCGGTGCCTATGCTGAGTTGCACCGTAGCAGGCAGGTGTTTTCCCCCTCCGCCTGCCCGGATTTTCGCAGGCAGGCGGGTGGCGGGGCGGGCCGTCAGCAGTGCAATGGGGCACTGTGCAGGCCGTTCAAGGCAGCGCACTGACGGCAGGCAGCCGTGGCACAGGCAGGCGCAGGAGCAGCCCAGCTCAGCCCATCCCAGCTCAGATGAATCCAAATCAACTCAGATCAGATCAGCTCACTTGTATTTGAGGGGAGCCCCTGCAGCAGATGCCCGCCCCTGCAGCTGCAGCCGAACCTTGGCGGTGTCCAAAGGCAGCGTCAGGACCTGAGGGTTGGGAAGAAGGGAAGGGAGGGCAGGAGGCCGGCGCGCTGTGCTGCGCGCTGTGCTGTGCAAGGCCTGAGGATGCAGCGGCGGGAAGCAGCGGGCAAGCGGCTCTGCCTGCCGGCACAGCCGGTTGCGGGACGGCACATTGCAAACCGCAATGCCAGATCTTTGTCTCTATGCGATGTGCTCATATCCCTGGCCGCTCACCTCTCCTGTGCATGCCGCGGTGGCTGAGGCAGCAAAGGTGGCATAGAAGGGGAGCGCTCTGACGGCCACCAGCGTCTGCGAGCGGCGGGAGGTACAAAAGCAGGGTAGGGCTGGGAGATGGGCCCAAGCAGGAGCAGGCAACAGTAGGGCCTAACGAATTTGAGGTCCCAGGAAGCAGCAAATGTGCTGCCGATACCCTTGCTCCACCATGGTTGGGCGCAAGTGGGCGGCAGCGGCGGAAGCTGGCGGCGGCCCAGAAACGGTTCCCAGCTCTGGCTCGCTTCACGCGTAGCGGCGTTGAAGTCTTTTTGGTGCGACGCAGGCACCTGGGTGTCGTGGTGAGTCGCTAGTTTGGGCATAGTGGACCTGAGCGCGCGCCCTGGCAGGGCGCCTTTCCTTTGAGACACGGCGCTGCAAGCCCTCCGATGGCCCTTGATCTGAGGTAGGCACTGTTTAAGGGGCGCCAGAAACTGTGAATATTTGGGGGATGGCTGGCATCGCCGCTTCGAGTAGCCGGTCAACGCCGCAGCGTAGCGGCACGCCGCAGCCACATTCACATACCCCACATCCTGCACACTTGATGCACCACTCAGAGTAATAGAGCCACCAATGTGTGTGCGTTGCCACCCAGCATGCATGCGAGCCTTTGCAACAGCTGCTGGCATCCGTCGGGACAGTGTGCACGGAAGCCCGCCCAAAAGTGACGCAGAACAGAGGCGAAGGGCTCGCTGCTGCATGGACAAGGCACACACGACTATCGTGATTCACTGGTTGCGGCCAGACGGTCGGCCACCCACGGACACTTGCCCTCCGTCTGCTGACGCCCCTCTTGCGGAGTGCGCTGCGCCAGGCTGGCACCGCCAGCGCTGCCGCGAGGTGGGCCCATCTCGAGCCACGAGCTGCAGCGGCGATTGGCGCCACCATTCCACACTGAGACTGAACACTAGGCCAAGTGCGCAGCAGTAGTTGGGACCTAGGGCTAACGAGAAATATGGCGGCTGCTATGAACGTCCACTTCGCAGCGCCTCGGCCGCACTGCCAGGTTTGTGCATTGGGTGATATGCAGATGGCCTGATCACAACAGAAGAGCATGCACCCCCGCCCAATAAAGCCCTGGGCCCTCAAACCCAACTCTGGCACCGGCAAGCCCGGTTCGGAACGGCACATCTCATTAAAGCCAGCCTCTTTACGCGCGCCGCGCCCCTCTGCAGGCTGCCGCGCCGCACCCGGCGGCGGCTGCTGTGCGGCTGGCGGTCCGCCGCCTGCAGGCGAGTCGCCTGGAGGGCGTGGATATGGCGCCCCCCGACCCAATCCTGGTGAGAGCATCAGCACACTGCATGCCTGGACAGCCTATCAACGACCTTGGCAATCAGCTTGCTACCGTGTTACAGCACTGCGCAAGCCGTAGTGCCCTGACGCCAGGAAAGCTGCAGCCACCCTCTCTTGCACAGAACCGGCATGCTGTTTGCAGCAAGTGCTGTTGCCACCCCAGGTGCCGCAGGGTGTGTGCTTTTCCAAACTGCTGGGATGAAAGCATCTTAGGCACACTTTCGTGTTGCTGCGGCGCTGCGGCGCCGTACATGAATGAATCAATGAATGAATGAATCAATGAATGTGCTGCAGGGTGTGAGCGAGGCCTTCAAGCGTGACACATCACCCGACAAACTCAACCTGGGTGGGAGGGCAGGGGACCGCTGCTCACCTGCTGTGCCTTGCAACAGGGCAGACTAGGGCAAGCTGCAGAGTGCAGGCAACTGCTGGCCAGTGGAAGGCAGCGAACAGCCCGTGCACACGTGGGCTGCTTTGCCTGCTCGTCTGTGGTCTGCCGGTTGGATTGAGCCTGGGATCGTTTTGAGGGAGGAGGGAATTTCGGGAGTGTGCAGAGCATTGCCCCTCCCTGCTTTGCATGCCCCTCTGCCATACCCCTCCTCAGGTTGGGCGCTCATTTCCCAATTTTGTCCTCCTTGTTCACTCCCCCGTCGCCTCAACGTCCCCATATGCAGGCACGGGTGGCCACCGCACTGAGGGATGCAGCTGTGCTGCCCAACCTCTGAAATCCACGTGCTCACCTGCTTCCTTCACTCCACAACTGTCTCCGTGTGCAGGCGTGGGTGCTTATCGCACTGAGGAGGTGCAGCCGTACGTGCTCAAGGTGGTGCGCAAGGTGAGGCCGCAAACTGCTTCCTCATTCCATCTTTTCATTCTCTTCTTTATTGCGCTGCCTACCCCTCCCCTCCTTTCCCCCCGCCCCAGCTTCCTGCCCGCCGCCGCTGCTGGCCTTGCTTCACTTGTGTGCGTTATCGCCCACCCATAAGAGCCTGGCAAAGTGAGGACCTGTATGCCCTAGGAGAGGGGAAGGCCGGCGCGCTGTGCTCCACACAGCGCAGGCAGCCAGGCTCAAGGAGGTGCCAGGCACCTGTGGCATCAGGGTGCCACTTCTTTTGCATTGTCTCGCAGGGATCTCGTTGCCCCCCTGCTCTGCTGCCTTACCCCGCTGGCTGATGGCAGAACACCACCCTCCCTGGGAGCCCCCCGCAGGCTGAGGAGCGCATGCTGGCTGCCAACGAGAACAAGGAGTACCTGCCTATTGGTGAGCGGGTGGGACAGTCAAAGCGTTTTTTATATATATAATATGATAATAGAAAACCCTGAGTTTTGCTTTTCCATAATGCTGGGGTGACGCATCTGCGGCACACTTTTGTGTTGCTGCGGCGCTGTAAATGAATGAATGAATGAATACAGTCAACGCGTTGTTTGTGGCAATAGTTCTCACTGGTTCACTGAAGCCACCCTCCCGGCAGCTGACTGGTGCCCTTGGTTTGATGCCCTGTTGGCTTCCTCAACCCCACGCCCTCGGGCTGTATGCTTCTCCCCCTGATTGCGCTTCTTCTTCTGAATCTATGCTCCTCCGGCTTCTGCAGAGGGCCTGGCCACCTTCCGCAAGGCGACAGTGGAGCTGCTGCTGGGTGCTGACTCACCGGCAATCAAGGAGGGACGCGTGGCTTGCCTGCAGGTGCGCCGACAGGGGTGGCAGGGCGTGGGGGGGGTGGCAGGGGGTGGCAGGGGTGGCAGGGTGGCAGAGGTTGTTGGTGCGGTGCATTGGCAGCGGGCAGCAGGCATGCAGGCGGAGGACGGCCAGCAAGGCAATGCTGGGAGGCAGCGCTGGTGCCCTATTGGGCATACTGTGGGGCAGCACAGGAGCGTTGGGCTGGCAGTGGGGAGGTGCAGCGGGCAGCGCTAGGGTTGCTGCCCGTTGCTACCATCAGCCGGGCGAGCGGACAGTGCCACGCCTCTCACTCCAGCATGTCGTGGTCCCTAGGCCACCTCATGACCCTCCCCTCCCTCTGCCATCCCCCCCATCCTGTTTCTCTCACCCGCTGTGGCCCTGCCCCTGCCATACCCTCCTCCCTGCTCACCGCACCCCTCCCACTCACCCTGCCCTCCTGCCCTGCCCCTCTTAAACCCTCCTCCTCCCTGCTCACCGCACCCCTCCTCACTCACCACGCCCTCCTGCCCTGCCTCTGCCTCTCACTGCCCCCCAGAGCCTGAGCGGCACCGGCAGCCTGCGCATCGGCGCCGCCTTCTTCGCCAAGTTCATGCCCGGCACCGCGGCCTACATCTCCCGCCCAACCTGGGGTGAGCCCAAAAGCTCTGGAACTTTGGAAATCTGTTTTTTGTGTTTTGTGCGGGGAGGGCACAGCCAGCTGGCCAGCCAGCCAGCCAGCCAGGGGTGAAGCATGGGCTGTTGCCCAACCTCGCTGGCAATGGCTGTGGTGCCAGCCAGCCCAGCCAGCCTGGGGGCAAAATATGGGTTGCTGGCTAGGGTGCGACACCCGGGGCGCACACCAGGCGTTTCTGCCTATCGTCCTGGCCTGCGCTGCTCGGCGCTGTGCACGGCCTCTGAGCTGCGCGGCCTCCCTGACTCACGCCGGCACGGTCTGTGGTAGCGCAGCGTGCTTCAGCTGCCCCATCCCCAATGCCGGCCTTGCTGTGCCGACCCCACACCTGCTAGGCGCCCCCCGCTGTCCCCCATCCTGCGCACCCTCCCTGGCACCACGCCCCTCCTCACCCCTTTGTCTCTCTGCTGGTGTGTGCCACTTCTTTCCTCCTCTTTAGGCAACCACAAGAACATCTTTGCCGATGCTGGCGTGGAGTGGCTGGAGTACAGGTGCGCAGGCGGGCAGGGGAATCTCCACTTTTTGCTGTTTCTGAAATGCTGGGATGGCGCATCTGCAGCACACCTCTGCGTTGCAGCGGCGCTGTGCACGAATGAATGATTTGCAGGTGCGCAGGCAGGCGGGGGAACACAGCACACACACTCACACACACACACGCGTGTCAGTGCCCAAGCTGGTGGCACAAGCTGAGCTGGCATGGCCTGTTCCACCGCGCTCCCTGCCTGCCATATGAAGGCAGCCTCATTTGCTGCCATGCTCTGCCGTCATGAGGCCAAGCGCCCCACTGGCACACCCCTGTGTGCATGGAAGCACCGTGGCTGCATGGGTGTCGCCATGCTATGCAACAATGCCGAAGAGAACTTGAACCGTTGGCCCTCAGACACACGGAGACCCTAACCGCGGGGGGGCTGCTTTCCTCCTTTTGGTATCGAGTTGCATCATGTGTGTGCCTGTGTGCTATGGAAGCAGCGCGTTACTGCTGGTAGGCCTGCCGGTCTGGGTTTCACTGGCACACCGCCTGGCTCAGCCCCGCCTGGCTGACTTCACCATGCCTGTCTCCTCTTCCTATGTCACTGCCCCGCAGCTACTTTGACCTGGACACCATTGGCCTGGACTTTAGCGGCATGATTGCTGACCTGGAGGCGGCGCCCGAGGGGTCCGTGGTGGTGCTGCACGGTGAGTGGGTGGCCTACGAGTGGGTGCTCCATGCTGTGCATGCTGTGCATGCTGTGCATGCTGTGCATGCTGTGCAAGCTCCTGGCGTGATGTGCATGCTACCAGCTGAGTGGTGGGGTTGGCAGGTGTGGGAGGCATGCCCGTAGGAGGCAGCGCCCGAGGGGGCTCAAAGGTGGACTGAACTGTGGGGCAAGGCACAAGGAGCAGCCGAGGAGCACTGGAAGTGGGGCTTCACACAATGAGAGTGAGAGGGACATGAGGCGCTGATGCACGGTGTTTCCAGCCATACTGTGCAAGTACCACAGGCGCACCTGTGTGCGCAACATCCCAAATGGGAGCGCTCCCACACCGTCGATCAACTTGTAACACATCACCTGCCGTGCCCTGCCCTGCCCTGCCCTGCTTCGTGCCCCTGGCCCCTGCGTGTGCCCTGCAGGGTGCGCGCACAACCCTACGGGCGTGGACCCCACCAAGGAGCAGTGGGCCCAGATCGCCGACGTCTGCCAGAAGAAGGGGCACCTGCCCTTCTTCGACTGCGCATACCAGTGCGGCCCCCTCGCCTGCCCCCCTGCCGGCCCCCCTGCCCGCCTGCTCAGCATATGTGTCAGGACTGGCTGGTTGGCTTGGCTGTCACTCAATACCCTCTTCCGAAACCCAATGCAAACGTCATTTCCGGCCGGAACTGCTCCCTCTACTGCTCATTCCACCCACCACTTTTCATCGGTCCACCTACCATGCCATATTGCTGCAGGGGCTTTGCCACAGGCAGCCTGGAGGAGGACGCCTTTGCACCCCGCTACTTTGCTGAGCGCGGGCTGGAGTTTGCGGTGGCGCAGTCGTACAGCAAGGTGCTTGGGTTGTGAAGGGTGTGGGGGGTGCAGGAGCGAAGCTGCAGTGGCGCAGTCATACAGCAAGATGCTTTGAGTGGGTGTGCGTGTCGGGCAGGAGCGGTGTTGCTTAAGCAGCAGTGGGCAGTAAGGTTGTAGAGTGCAGAAGCGGTGTTGCAGGTGGATGGCAGTTGCACGCCAATGTGTCTTAAGCGTGTGGAGTGCAGGAGCGGCGTTGCTTGGGCGGCAGTTGGGCAGCCATGTGGCTGAGTGTGCACGGTGCCAAATCAGGACTTGGGCCAGTAAGGAGAAGAGCGCATCCGCGGCACCAACACCTGCCGCTCATCAATCCCTTGTATGTCCTTGTCCTTTGCCCCCACTGTTTCGTTGTACAGAACCTGGGCCTGCACCCGAAGTGCATCGGCGCCATCAGCACCTGCCGCTCAATCCCGCTCAACCCTCCACCCTTTGGCCCACTGCCCTGCACTCCCTCTTAATCCCTTGTCCCTTGCCCCCTCTGCCCCTGCAGAACCTGGGCCTGTATGCGGAGCGCATCGGCGCCATCAGCTTTGTGCTCAGCGACGCCGCCGCCGCCGACCGCGTGCTCAGCCAGCTGAAGCGCATCGCCCGTGCAGTCTACAGCAACCCGGTGAGGCCCTGGCCTGCTTCCTTCCCTCTTCCTTCCTTCCTGGCTCGCTTGCTTGCTGGCCTGGCTGGCCAGCGGGCTTGCTTGCTTGCCTGCTTTCTTGCTTGGGGGAATTCTTGCCTGCCGCATGCCTGGCTTTGCAGCCCAGTTCTTTTGTTTGGTGGCTGGTTAAAGCATGGAGCCCTGTGTGAACTGCCATCAAGCATCGTGTGCAATCCATGTGTTGGGCAGTGTGGTGGGAGCACAGGCGCCACAGGCCAGCTGGCACCCACACAGCCCCAGCTCGGGGTTCGC